>OZ024916.1:67408282-67733282 GCA_964017125.1 Flabesymbios commensalis
GTAAAATAAATTATCAAACATAACTTCAAACAGCAATTTTGTACGGAAGGAGCCCTCATATTATATTTTAGAAAGCGTACCTAAAGATCGAGTGAATAATTTAGTTTAATCCGACTTTATCTCACAATTTATCCTGGTGAATAGTAAAATATGACTCGACGATTAAAAAAACTGGGGTGATTTTGAGGTGAAATTAAGACAACGTCTTGCATTGTGTCGATGTCACTTACGTCTATATTCCATGTACATTCGTCTCCTATCTCAAAGCGGCCATAATTCATACCAACGATGAAGTTTGGAGAGTCCATGCAGATAAACGTATCTGCTTCTGTTAGCGTATAGTGCCCTGACATAGGATCACAATCTGTAATGAGACATATATATTCATAATATACTTTTATATTATAAAAGGTACATATACAGAATGATGTTTGACAACATTTTGTATTATATAATTTGTGTTTATTTTATCTTCGTAATTCGTGGTCGTCTCCAATGTCAGAACTTCATTTTCAAGATCTATTAATTTAAAATATTATTTTGACCAAATACATCCAAGAACATGTGTACTACATGTACCTCATTTTTGTGGGATTTTGACTAGTAAATCCTTTTATGGTATTTTTGTTGTGATTATGATGACCTTCGACGTCAAATGGTCAAGTTTATAGTCAAATTCCTGAAAAGATTATTTTTAACAAATACAAACACGAACATCATGTGTAATACCTAATTTAAATGTTACTTTCACTGGTAAATCCATTTCTGGTAGTGTTTACTTCAATTTTAAAGTCAAGTAGGAACAAGAGGAATACCTATTTATGTGAAAAAAACCGGTAGCTGACCTAACCTAGCCTAATAGGAGATCCATTTCAAGGTCATGTGAGCGACAATGTGATTCTTACGCATACATATAGCACACAATGTAATACCTTTAGTTTGATTTTGATTAGAAAAAACATTCCTGGTGGTAGTTCGATCGCAAAGTCTCATTCCAAAAACATTTTCCACAAATAAATATACAATCAAGTGTAATACGTATTTTTTATGTGGTTTTATCTGCATTTCTTGTGGTATTTTGATTGTTCATAGTCATATATTTGTGACTTTTAGGTTAATTAGCTTTTTTGCTTTCCCGTCGTCCTTTAAAGGTTTTCCTTTGCCCTTTAAGCCCCAAGATGCACTTTACCATCTCCTGATCACACATCAACACATTCAATGCCTCTCTGTCATCATTTAACACTTACTTATTTCCTCTGAAAACATCACCATCGCCTGTTAACGCATTTTTGGGCATAACATTAGCATTTAACACATTTCCTACACCCTTTAACGTGCTTTAGCACTGCCTTATCGTTCTTTAACGCTCCTGTATTGCCTTTTAACGCCTCTATTCGGCCTTTTATGCCTCTTGGTCACCCTTTCATGTCCCTGTGATGTTCGTCACATTTAAAGTTATTTCGTTGCACTTTATGCATCGCTCATTAAACACCTTTTCTTTGCAATTAAAGACCTTCCCATCGCCCATTAACGCCACTACGTCTCCCTTTAAGACCTCTTCATTGTTTGCAACATCACTCCAGCTTTCTGTGATGTTTTTTCATTGTCATTCACCTCTTCCCTTCTATGCCTCCCCGCCACCTTTTAACGCACCCCTTCATAACGCATCTTAGTTACTCTTTATTTCTCCCCATTGCCTTTTAACGCCTCTTTGTCACCCTTTAATGTCTTCTCGCCGCCTTTAAGCGCCTCTCCATCACCCTTTTACGCTTCCCCATTGCTCTTTAACACTTTCCCATTGTCATTTAACGTATATGTCCAGCCGATTAACACTTCTTCGTCGCCATTCATTGCCTCCACACCCAGTCACACTTTAACGTGTGCTTTCCAGCTGTACATTGGTTGGTTAATTGATTGATTGATTTCAGTTATTGTTAAGGGATGACAAAAGATAAAGGTCATTTTGCAAAGGTCAATTTCATGTGCATTAAGACTACAATTAGCCCGAATATGGCTTTTGTGCATATTTTCTCAGTTAGTTAAATACAATATAAGATTATATTGACTTTAATAGTTGTAATTTGGTTGTTCGTGCTGTGCAAGTCAAAGTCATTCCCATTTAGAATATGAAATTAGCCAAAATATCCCCCACCTGCACATGTTTTGTTTAATTATTTAAATGAAATATAACATAGCAATGACACAAACATTTTAAAATTGATGGTGATTAGGGAACAAGTTGTGCTGTTATTGGTTGCAGCTGAAAGTCATTGATCTGCAAAAAATAAAAGCAAAAAGGCTCACAATGTCATTTGTTAGTTCAATAGATTAGAAACGTATCCTTAATTATCCAGTTTGTTAACTGGTTAGCAATCTGATGACTGGATGACAGGGTTGATGGAGAGGCACGAAGAGAGAAGTTAAAGGCAAAGAGAAGGTGTTAAAGGGTAATGGATAGCAGCAAAAGGGCATGGAGAGGCATTAAAGGGTGATGACGATGTGCTAAACAATGACATGAAGGCAATCAATTGCAATGAAGAGGCGTCCAAGGCAATGCAGATGTATAAAAGATGACAGCAAGTCATTAAAGTGTGACGCAGTGCTTTGAGAGTCGATGAGTATTCATAAAATGGTGATGTGAATGGAGAAGGGATTTTGTTCACTTAATCTTTAAACCGATTTTTCACCTTGATGCGTGCTAAAATAATAAAGCACTAAAATAATACCAGAATTTGCAATTTCAAAATTGCAGAGAGTATTACACTTACTCCTAGCGTTTAATATGTTCATCTGGATGTACTTTTGAAGCCAATACACCTGAAAGTATTTTTATTGCAATTCGTTCCAAGTTTAAGTGGCTTTGGAATCGGACTAAATGGGGATGGTATATCAATTACTTCACACACATAGTTAGCACGATAAGTAAGAAGGACAGCCACTTAGTCACTACTCTTATTTTCAATTCACAATACTACAAATCCATCATTAACTTTTTCAGTGTGGAGACCGTCTTTATAAATCAGAATCTGACGTCTGTAAATCTCAGATTCTGAAGTATAAAGCCGTTCCCCTCACTGGAGGAATTATAATATTTATATTCGTCGTGGACTCGTATCACAGGTATTCAAACGAACCGGAAAAAGCTAACTGAGACATCTATGATAATTTTAATTTGACCAAACCATACATAGTTTTAACGAAAATAATTCAGCGTTGTATGGGTTAACTACACAATATAATACGTGCATTTGCATCATTCTGGTGATCCATCTATGGCATAGTGTGATCATGGTGTTGATGTGACTTACCTGGTGAGCCTTCAGTGTTATATTGATCACAAAGTGTCCCACCCCATTTTGGAGGACAGCGGCATTTGGAGCAATCTTTAGGATCTGTGTATCCTCCATTCTTACAATCTAACTTTAATGAACACACATCTAAAACAGAACATTGTCAAACACATATAGCAAATTTAGCAGAGCTGCGAAATGAAAGAGTCAATTTTGGGCATACCGTATTTATTTGACTTTAATAGGCAATATTTACGTATTTGGAAATGGGAATTGCATTCTTATCTTGAACATACAAAAGACAATCAGCAAAAACGATTCAGCATCCACTGCGTATGAGCCATATTCTTCAGCCATCATTTTTAATCAATGACTAGTGTGCATGTAACACTAAACGTGTTCTGTTTCATAGTGGTAAAGCCATCGAGCCTGAAGATTGAAACGCCCACACTGCAACTGAGACTCTACACTCACTGCATTTTATAGGACCCACCGTCACAATATGCTTTGTTGATAATGTACACATCTTTGAATGAGGGGGTGGATCCACTTCCTGCACTGGATTTATACCCTGGATCATGCATTGACATCGTATCAAGGTTTTCAGTGTCCTTGCTGAAACTCTGTAACCAAGCATCAATGCGAATTCACATATTAATAAATTTACATTCAAATTTTATTACAACATATTTTGTAAATTGAATTATAAAAACAAATCACTAATTTACATTCTCCCTTTTCCAAATATCTTCACAGCAATCAGACTATATTAACTCGTTGTTGGTAAATGATGACATATTTTCGTAAAACAACGTAGAGCAATGGATTTTCTCAATTTGAAATCATTATACATGTCTTAGTTCGCTCTTTCCGCTTCATTTGGATACTTATGTTATAAGCATTATCAATATTTTTACTCTTACAGTGTTGGGATTGACTTAAGACGTCCGAATCTGATGTCTTCATACGTCGAAAAATACGTCAAAAAATTAGTGGTTACCTTTTTACTTTTGGAAGAAATTACAATTTTTGCCCACATGATCAGTAACGTGTACTCTTTCGGTCCTGATTTAGCGCAGTCAATTCTGACATGATTACCACCTAATTAACATCTAATTATTATTCATTTATTCATATCAGGATCGAAATGATGTCACTGAAAATATGTTACTGATCATCTGGGCCAAAAGTGGTAATTTCTAACAAAAGTGCACACACTCGCTGCATTTTGACCCTAATAGCCTGGACTACTATGGATGCCGTCATTATCGGGTCGCTTTCAGCAGTAGACAGGTCACTGTCTTCTTGGCATGATGATTGAGTCTATGGACTCAGCACACTCATGATGGATGACACCGTGTATGGGATAGCAGCAGCAGTTGATGAGCGATGGCCTGTTGGTCATGAAAATAGCCAGGGTGTTGTCTAATCTACTTGGGAATGACACTGGCAGTGTCATGCTAAGGTTAGATGATCAACATTAGTTGTTTGCACTTTTAAGATACTGATGCCTTCTGATAGATTAGGTGGTCGATGTTAGGTAGGTTCAGATCACCAGCAAACCAAACTATTAGAAAATTATTAGAGTTGATTATTAGAGTTGATGGCTGTGCAGGGATCGGCTGTGTATTTACTGTTGTAATGTGTGGGCTGATATGCAACATTGACAATGCAGGGGTGGTGGACAGCTATTTGTATTTTACTCCATTAAAGCCCACTGTTTTTTGCCAGTGACTTTTATGTGTGACGTCACAATAAATAAAAAATTAAAGGCTAAACGACTTGAACACGTTGTAAACTCCTCTGTCGTGTTGGCTAACTACATTTTATGCAATTGATAGTTGATACCAACGTTTAACAACGCTTAAACTTGTCAGAAAATAATAATTTCAGAATGTTACTTCCTCCTCATGGGAAAGACCACTAAGTAGTTTATTACATATCTCTCAGAATGTAAGTCAATGTGATGAAATGCTGGAAAAAGATTCATACCTGTGCATGAAAGGACTAATAATTTACATGGCAAAAACATTGCCATCTGAATAATACATGGTATTATAGTCTGTAGTAATAAACCATTCTGTAAAATGATGCAATGAAATACATCATGTTTATTATGTAGACTGTCTGATACTAAATCCCCGAGCATGCTGATATGTTAAGCACATATCTCATCTTGTTCTAATAATAATTGTGTGTTGACTAAAGACATATACCAGGGAGACATTGCAATTAAAAATGTAGGCACTGGCAAGAAAATTTGCCAGTGGGCACTTATTCTGTCTTTGATTGATATGTTTATGATATAAGGTGAATGATATCCTCTCCATGTTTAAGTTTGCTGCGGGGGTTGAGCCGACTAGTGTAAAGCAGCTCAGAAAGCGAGGAAGTAGACGGTGTCATTAGGATATGTATGAAGTGTTCAAGACTTATTAAAAGAGAATGCAAAATCTCCTGGAACCATATTTCTCTCACTGTTCCCTCACAATCTGGTTCATATCATGCAGAGGGAGTGCAACCTGTATTCTCAGCAAAAGGGAAGAAGACTCTGTATGATAAGATGGGGACTTTAACATTTTTAGGTATCATGCTTCTCTCTGGATACAACTAATTACCACATTGCCGGCTTTATTGGTCAGAATCAGCTGATATTCACAATTTTCTAGTCTCTGATTCTCTGAGGAGGAACAGGTTCGATAATATCGTAAGGGATCTTTATTTTAGAGATACTAATTTGTCAGGTGACAGATAGGCCTACTACCAGGCTCGACCGATATTTGAAGGGTTGACCGGAGCTTTCAAGCAGGCAGATGTAGCTGAGGATATTGTCATCCGTGAAAAGCCCATGAGTTTCAACTTATATACATGTATCATGTAAAACCGTATTGTGGTTCTAGAAAAATCTAGCGAATCTCCCCCTAGTTCAGTATTTAATAAAATACATTTATGTATGACACAACCTGTGGTGGGACTGATAAGCAGTGTTGATCACATTAAAAACATTTCATTGACTCCTCCAAAGTCCACTGACAAAAAATTGTGGCAGTCCAAGATACCACTTTTCAAAAAACAAAAACCGAAAATAGTATATTATTGGCCTAATCGTATGTGCAATATTTTTTATTCAGAGGCTCTGTTTTAAGATGTTGGGCTCAACTAATTATCTGGCCAATTTGGAGATGTGTCGATAATGCTAGTCTGATTGGATATTCCCAGCAAACGTCACACATTCAACAGACATTATTTTAATTTATCAACACCCCCCCCCCCCCCATTCAACTCAGATATGAATTAGTGCGTCCCTTAGACGTTACAGCCGGGATTCGAGTTTCAAACCACAAACGGACCAAATGAGTCACTGTGTCCTCTACATGATACATATGTTAGTCTCCTTTTTATGGTATTTGGAAACTAACTTGATATAATAAATATGGGATCGCTTATCTTACGATCGAGGAGAAGTCAGGACGAGATGAGTAATTTAATCTTCCCCCTCCAGACATCAATTAGTGCCTCCCTTATACCCCAGTCACACATACACGACGCACATCTTGAGTGACAAAAATTATAGCAGTGCGTCGTTGTGCAACCATGAATTTTGTCAGGATATGAGAAGAGCTAGCAATGCGCTTGCCCTGTGCTGCATGAGCGCTCAAAGCCAGCGCTGGGCACACACCGGCAGTTTGCGCAGAGCTCGAGCAACAGGCTATGACTATGTTATTTCTGCAGCTTAACCCTTGGAGCTCTGAAGAGCGACATTTTATTTTTAATCATTTTAGTTGGTTTTTAACACAATACACGGCTTTAAGTGCAGAATTTGTTTTTAATTTTTTGAAATTAAGTTCAAATATATAATGTTATCATAAATTTAGGACACATTTTTTCTTTTAAAAATGGTTATATATGTACAAAACAAATTGATAAAAATTACTATAATTGCCGACATTAGCATTATAAGGTTTAATGCGTCCAGCTCGTTAGCAAAGCGCTGTTCATTCACCTTTTGCTTTACAAACTCGCTGTGCATTCGCAACCAAATTGCGACGTTTTTCACAATCCGACTAAAATTGTATTATTTTATGCGTGGACTGTGCGTTGTTTATGTGTCACTTGGACAAACCTGGGTGAACGAAAACACAACGAATTTAGATCGTGTGCTGTACTTGTGCCTAACGTTAGACTGGCGCTGGTCTGACGTTCTTCTGGCGTCTACATTCACACGTGGAAAAACGCTCACATTTTTGAACACGCAGAGGTTGATCAAAACCACTGACCACAATTGTTTGTTTTTTTGTGCACTGAACGTGCGTGATGGTAGGCCCTTTGTGTAACTGGGACTTCACATATTGCAGATAAAATGTGACAGCTACTCACTCGAACGTGATAGTGCATTGCAGATCCGACGTCATAATGTGTTCCCATCACGGTCGTCTCACCGTCATCACTCATATCAAAATTATGCTCTTGTCCCTCTAGTATATTATCCCACAACACTGTCAATTGTTCTTCTCGATTGCGTCGTTTCTGCTCGTGGACTAATCCAAGGACATGTCCAAACTCATGAATTGGCGTTTTGGCCTAGAAGAAACAATCACAAGCAATCTAAGTGGTATGGCAGCTTTTATTTTTCAATATCAAATGTGTGTTTCGCTGCAGAAAGGTAGATGTAATGATGGATATCAGCCATTTCAAATCATACTCAGTGAAAACATATTATTTCTAAATGGAGTGAAAAAGATAAAACCCTTATAGCACGGGGGATCGACTTTAGACGTCAGAATAATCAATCCCCTCACTGTAAGAATTACCATATTTGTAATGGCCGTAGACCCATGACATACATGTATCCATTCAAATAAAGCAGAAAGAGCTAACTAAGATATTTATGATGTTTTCAAATTAAAAAATAAACAGTTCTACTCTATGTTTTATACTCCTTCTTCTTCTTTATGTACTGAGCCAAAAATCTTAGACCGGAAGGCTCAGGAAGATTGTGTGTGTGCTGCTCTTGGCTCAGTATCCGCATTGCAGATTGTAGCCTTTGACTTTGGCTTAGTTACAGTGTTTCAACACAATTAGATGAGTGCAAGGGTTAGGACATAAAATGCTTCTCCTCCCAACAAAATTGAGCGAAGATAAAAAAATGATGGATTGCTGAATATTAAAAAGATGAGAGACTGCAGATATCATGAGAGATTGCTGTCTTGATGGTTGAGGAAGGATGGTGCACAGACTACATGTTCTGGCAACGCATTACACAGACTAACTGTTTTCGGGAATATACTATTCTGGTATGAATCTGTAACACAATGGAAGGGTAAGTATGCCAGCAAGTTAGATCTAGTGTTTGTCTGATAAGGGTTTATATATTGGCTGGATGGTACTTCCGCATGTTTATTTGGTAATATTGTAGAGTAGGGTGAGGTGGTGACAACATCGTCGTTGGGCTAGGGTAGGTCATTGGAGACTGTGCATCATTAAAATAAATGATGAGCTGCAAGACAAATATAATTATCGTTCTGGTGTTTGCTAAGGTAATAATTGCATTTGATAAATGTTATCAATAATGGTAGTGGACATGTTTTAAAAACAACGTAGTGTCTAGCCTATGCTATAATCCTATGTAGACAATTATACATACAGAGTTTAACTTTAGGTCAGTTGATATGTATGTACTACATACATACATACATACATACATACATACACTATGTATGTCTACTTTTTCACACTGTTTAGGGTGTTGACTTCTGATATCAATAGATTTGAAGCGCTTAACGTTATCCTAAATGTGGTTATTAAAGGAAAGATGTCTACAATGTTTAGAATATCGGGGTGTACAATTGATATGGAACATAAAGTAGTATGTACAAGTTGTCAAAATATGGGTTATCTGCATAACCCCGTCGACACCCTCGACCCTTAACCCCGTCGACCCTCAACCACGTCGACCCACAACCCCTCAACTCTCAACCTCTACGACCCACAACTCCTCCACCATCTACCTCCTCCACCCACAACCTCTGTCAATCCTCGATTGTTAGGTATGGTAAAGGTTATGTTACCTGCATTACCTGCTCGACCCCTGGACAACGGTAGCTAAGTGTATTATTTTATTACGGTAGTTACAAATAGCTAAGTATGATTAAAAGTATAATAAAAGTAAGTGACGGGTTGTTAAATGTAATTATGTCTAGTTGTGGGGAGTGATGGGTGATGCGTTTGTAAGAGTACTAATTAATAATATTCAAGGGTATTTGGTGATATTTAAAGTACAGAATGATATTGAAGGGTTTTAAGGGTGTGTAAGTGTTGTAAGGAAATGTATGGGTATTAAGAGGTTATACCGTTTTTGGTATATCTGGTAGTATAAATATTTGGTTACCATATCTAACGGGATAAAAACTGTTTTTTATCTCGAAGGTCGACGGGGCTGTGGGTCGAGGGTCAATGCTCGTTAATACAGACTTACGTTATCGGCGCAGGTGGAGCCTAAATTCATTGCTTGAGGCGGCCACATACTACTGCTTGAAACTCTTCCTGTGTATGCCCAGCAACTGTGGGGCAAAATATACAATGCTTAGAAGTTACATATATTTACGGAGATACTACTGCTTGAAACTCTTCCTGTGTATGCCCAGCAACTGTGGGGCAAAATATACAATGCTTAGAAGTTACATATATTTACGGAGCTTTTTATGATCAATTAAAGAAAATAAATTGTAATTGATGATGTAGTGCTCACAAATTAAATACTTTCAGTTACAATTAATTAAAAAAATTGTAAAAGCTCCATATTCATTATTGCGGGGAGCCTCCTTGACCAAGAAGTAGGGAGCTCGGCCTCAGACCGCCAGGGTTTGAATTTCAAATCCTGTGTCTTGGGGGAATTTTCATTCATCTCACCATCCCATTCATTCATGCATTCATTTATTCATTCATTCATGCATTTATTCATTCATTCATTCATTCATTCATTCATTCATTCATTCATTCATTCATTCATTCATTCATTCATTCGTTCATTCATTCATTCATTCATTCATTCATAGAAGTCTACTATTTCGTTATAGCGGTCAAGTCTTCCGTTATAACGGTCTACTATCCGTTATAACGGTCTAGTATTTCGTTATATAACAAAATACAAGACCGTTTTAACAGATTAGTAGACCGTTGTAGCAGATTAGTAGACCGCTATGACGGATTAGTAGGTATAACGGATTAGTAGACCGTTAAAACGGATTAGTAGGCCGTTGTACCGGGATAGTAGACAGTTATAGCGAAATACTAAACCGCTATAACGAGATACTAGATCATTATAACGGAATAGTAGACCGTTATAACGGAAGACTTAACCGTCATAACGAAATACAAGACCGCTATAACGAAATACTAGACCGTTATAACGGATGCGTAAACCGTTATAATGGATTAATAGACCGCTATAACGTGATACTAGACCGTCATAACAAAATACTAGACCGTTATAACGGGATAGTAGACCGTTATAACGAAATACTATATTGTTATAACGGAATAGTAGACTGTTATAACGGAAGACTAGACGGCCATAACGGGACAGCAGACCGCTATAACGAAATACTATATTGTTATAACGGAATAGTAGACTGTTATAACGGAAGACTAGACGGCCATAACGGGACAGCAGACCGCTATAACGAAATACTAGACCGTTATAACGGGATAGTAGACCGCTATAACGAAATACTAGACCGTTATAACGGGATAGTAGACAGTTATACCGCAATATTAGACCGTTATAACGAAATAGTAGACCGTTATAATGAGATACTAGAACGTTCTAACGTAATAGTAGAACGTTATATCGGAAGACTTGACCGTTATAACGGAATAGTAGACCTCTTTAATGAATTAGTAAACCTGTATAACGGATAAGTAGACCGTTATAACGGATTAGTAGACCGCTATAACGAAATACTATACTGTTATAGCGGAATAGTAAACCGTTATAACAAAAGACTCGACCGTTATAGCGGGATAGTAGAAAGTTATAATGAAATACTAGACCGTTATAACGGAATAGTAGATCGTTATAACGGATTGAAAAAAAAAATCATTGTCATAAAAATAATCTTATTATCATAAAAATATTTTGCTTTAGCTGATATAGTTTTATCCTTTGAATTACCCGCGCCTGTATTGATATCTAGGCGGATGTAGAACTCTCATCCTTAAAAATTAAAAAAAAATCAAAAATGGCTGCCAAGAAATCGCCGAAATTATTATGGTTTGGCTAATTCTTCTTATTGAAAATCCTTCTCTTAGAGCATTACACTCCGTGATAATCACTTTATGGCACATCATTACACATATAAGACAATGAGCAGTGATAAACTACTTGTTCACTTGTATCCTACCTAAGGGGGGCACCTTCAATTACATGAGGGGGGGGGGGAGTATTTTTTAAACATATTTTTCCAAACTAAATTTTCGTGAAATAAATAATTGTCTGATGTTGCAAATAAATATTTAAACTTGAAATAAATAATTATTTCAGCTTATAAGCAACATCATTTAATAATCCTAAAAAAATCATGCCTCATCTGGCATCATCAAATGACCTTTAAACTTGTGAAGTCTCACTTTGCTCGGATCGATTGCCTCCAGATGAAGGCTACGCTTAGTTTGGTATCCAAATTTGTAGACAGAAAAATATATAAAGAAGTGAAGTAAATATATAGCTCCACACACAAACTGAAAAAATATATTGCTGGAGTGTGAAAAATATAACTTCCCCCCCCCCCTCTCACACATAGGCAAATATGATAGCGAATGTGCTTATGAATGAAAATATTTGAGATTCGCTCAAAATTCGCAACACTCGCCGAGTATTTGTAAGCGTTGCTAACAACTTCGGAACGCTCGCGAAATAGATACATATTGGTTTAAATGTGTGGTATAGCCCTAGTCACAATACCACGAAAACACACTCTGTGAATAACATCATATCGCTGTATATTTTAAAATTCTGATTATCGTTGCCTCTCACTTTTGTATAAACCAATCGATGTACGGATACAGACGGATACAGTTGACATATAGAGAGGGGGCCCTTTGGCTTCCTGAAATTGGGCTTCCAAGGTCAAGTTAAGGGTCTGTGTTTTCATAACGATGTCAATGGCACCTAGAGGTCACCAGAATATAGCCTACTAAGGGTGTATTTCCCCTCCCAAGTTAGATACTGTCCTCAATCTCCTAAAATGTCCATGGAAAAGATATCTGACCAAGTATGTGTCAAAACCAATCATTTGTAATAGATGACTACACCACTAGTATTGTTTTAATTGATTAAAAGTGAATATGTTTGCTATTTGTTGCCATTTTGACCTCCGAATGACCCTAAAATAACCTTGACATGACCTTGGTGTTATGTTTATGATTAACATCAGTCCCTTAGAGTATTTGGCACACTTCTAAAATACAAAAAAACCAATCTTATAGATAGTGCAATACACAATTTTCACAACTTTTTGGCTTCGCAATTGGATATTTCGACCTTTCGAGGTCAATGACCTCTAGAGGTCACCAGGGGTCAAATCAAACTTACCTCCACATCTTAAAATAGGCCCTAGGATATGTACTAATAATGCTGGAAGTTTCATGCTTTAATCATAAAATGCACAATGGTTTTATTACGCGAGCTTAACCACTACACTATTATCCATGTATACATGCATTAATTAATTCATCATTTTAATTCCTTCATTCATTTATTCATTTATTTATTTATTCATTCATTCATTCATTCATTCATTCATTCATTCATTCATTCATTCATTCATTCATTCATTCATTCTAAAGCTCCATAGATAAGCTACCATCAGGTATATAATACAAGACAGCTCGATGGAGCCTGCGTTGTATATATATACAGACCGAGTAGTACATCACTGTCATTCCAACAAAGGCGACCACCATTCAATTACCAAGGATAGTTGGACGTTTTGTATTGGATTAATTATTTATTTCAGAACCTATATGTAGAACTTGATTTTCTTACACTCTGTCTAAAAAAAAAGATATTTTCAGCTCGTGTGTGGAGATACATAATGATGTTACCCATAATTAATACTGTAACTATTTATTACAAGCTCAAACCCCTCCCTGGTAATTGAATGCCCTCCTCCCTCCCATAATCCTCGACGCAGATAATCTCTATTCCTCGAACAGTAACGCATTGCTTTTCACACGCCAGAATAAGTTTTTAAGTTTAATTTGTCAACTTACCAAAGATATTTGCGATACATCAACTTAATAATGGTATAATGGTAAAAAAACGTTCGCGAGTAAATTAGTATGTCCAGCGCTGGTACAGAACCGGTCAGCATTACCAAAGCAGCACCGTAGTTTCTCTGCCGGGCCAGCGCTGCAAACGGTGGACCAACAGCTAAACAACAACTGCTAAAGTAACGTGTACGCTGAGCATTTGTTTGTTCGCGATATGCAATAGGCTACCCTAGAACACTGTTGAGCTGCTCAGTGCCAAATTAATTGTTTCGAGATGTCGAGATGTTTTCTTCTGTCAAATTGGAACCGAATTTTCCGTTAATGTGGTAATGTGACTTCCCCGAAACAGCTAAAATCCGGCAAACACGAGACATTGATCCAATGTTAGGCCAATGTGGGCCCAGCGTCATGGACGGTGGGCCAACATTGGTCGAACATTGGAGCTCAGTCTCGTGTTTGCTGGGATATAACTTGCCCGCTGTCTTCTATCTGCAGTCTCACATGTTCTTCAGCTCCCAGATCCAAAAAATCATCAATCTCCTCAAATTTCACACAAGTGTGGTATTCCCATTCGTCGATGGCTTGATATATGGAGCTTAGCTGGTCATCTATTTAATGTGTAAAGCATTCTATTCAACATAATGTTTAAAAACATCTCCCGTTTGACTATATAACTCAGGAAACTGAACACGATGTATAGTGGAATAGTTACATGTAACAAGTTCGTTGAGCATAATTATCAATATACTTCGGTCATGTGATCAATAACCAATCGAATCATTTTTTTATTATTTTCAACTGATATGTAAATTATATTTGCTATATTGAATTTACAATTTATTCAAGCGTAAATGATGTATTTTCACTTTACAGTTAATATTGTGGCGGCATGTTAGAGCTGCATTTGTAAATACTGATAAATATATTTTAAAAGTATGAGAATGACGTCATCCATACTGTTGAATACACCATCCGGTATTTTGTACTTGATAGGCATGGGCCATCTGCCGTATGGATCATAGGTTTCAAAATCCTTAATATGGGCTCTTTTCTCACGATTACGTGCTTCACTGGCACCATCGACATCAGCTGATTGTCCACAACGTAGCACAGTCTACAAAACACAAATCCAACGAATACTTTATTCACAAATGTTCGCAATAAGTGTGTATTGAACAAGTTGAAAAATGACTCCTCTTCAAAGAATGTTATAATATATTATAGATTTGATGATTTAAAAGTTAAGATTTATCTTTTGTATTAGCAGAATTATGTGCTGCTTGGAAGTCCTGACAAATATGTTTACACCAACATTTAACCATTTCAGCGTGGACACCACCTTCATACGTCCGAATATTTGTGTGCGCACTGTAATTGCCAAGGGAGGTTGTGTATGCTTAAAATATTAAACGCATATGAACGCATAAATGTACACGCCAGAAGACCGTTAGACACACGCAGGGCGCGCTACGATAACGTCATATTAACGCTAGATACACGCAGAGCCGACGTTCTATGTTCGTCGTTTCTCAGTTTAACCTCCACCTAGCTTAATCCGGTCGCACCATCCTGCGAGTCTGTTGTAGGTCCCACGTAGCGTGTACCTTGCATATACGCAAATTGTTGCTTGCCATGGGAAATATAAAAGGGTACCACCAATACCTCCTGATCTTCTCTCTTCTGATTCTCATGGTGATAAATAGACTCTACTGCTCTGATAATTTGTAGAAAAACACTACAAAAGATGGATGGACCCGTTAGGCTGCGACTAATAATATGACGTTATCGTAGCGCGCGCTGCGACTAGAATGAATGTAATTAGTGTAAGGGAGAAAAACATTATAATGTGATATAGGCCTAATGACAAACACAAAACACAAAATATTCGTGATTTAAAAAAAAATACTCTCCCCTACACTATCATAACACATTCAGGGTCTAGTTATTAAACAATATTTAATAAAATACACAATACAAAATTGCAAGGTGATATGATGGAAATAACCCAATATAATCATGCTCATTTAAAATCATGATAGAGTGAAACATACCAGATGTTGCTGAAACAACAATAAAAGTGTTTCGACAGTTGTAATACAGAGCCTGATAGGGGATTTTACCTGATTTTACTGGTTTTAAACTTTATTTTTGATCTATCGGCCATGTACCTTTTTTGTTGGCTATTTTAAATTTTTGGTGGCTATTTTTCATTTTGTTTTGATGGCGGCTTATACATATCAATGCAATCCTCTGGGTCCAAATTTCACTTATTTTCTGCCTCAAGCGCACCGTTTCCGAGATATTTCAGTTTCAATTGTAGAATGTAAGCCATTTCCATTGCATTGTGCTACGAGCAAATATTTCTTCTCTGCTCACTCGTAAATAATCAATATTGTGGGGAGCCTACGTCACCGAAAAGTAGCATGCTCGGCTTCAGACCGCCAGGGCTCGAATTTCGAATGGCTTCTGGAGGGCAGTGTCATTTCATTCATTTCATCTCACCGTCTTCAGGAGGTTTACCTAGCCCGTCTTAGCCTATATGGGCACATAGGTGGCCTAAACCCCTATTAATTTCATTTCTACGCTGTACGTTGCATGTAAGGGGCAGTCGGGGGCAACTCGCCTGCCCAATGTGCTCGCCACACGTTTTTTTCTTGCCCTGATCTCGAGCAACAAGCTGTCACTGTGTCATTTCTTCTGCTTCACCCTTAGAGGTCGGAATAACGACATTTAATTTGCAGTCAGTTGCAGTGGTGCCTCGCACGATTGTAATATTTTTTTCTTTTGAAAATAATTACCAGACAAACTGAAAAAATATGTGATCGTCGACATTTAGTGATGTGAAGGTTTGATGCGCATTTCATGCGTCGAACGCTTAAGCAACGCCTTGTTTATTCGCTCTTTGCATTTGAAACACGCTTTGAATTCGCTGGCAGCTGGCCCCATTTTTTAGAATACGACTTAATCTTTATTTTTTTATTAGTTTATTCGTGGACTGTGCGCCATACATATGTGACTGGGACAAACTTCGGTCAACGAAATTGGAGCGTGTGCTCTAAACGTTAGACTGGCGCTGGTCTGACTTTCTTCTGGCGTCTATATTCAGACGTTAAAAAACGCCCACATTTGTTTAACTTGAAGCGATAGTGCGCAAAGGTTGACGCCTTTAAATAAATAGGTATTCAATTAAATCAGAAAGAGCTAACTAAGACATTTATGCTGATTTCGAATTAAATAAAACCCTTTGGTCTCCATGGTCTATATATAAAATATTTAGCGCTTTAAGGGCTAAGGCCATACCGTAGCCACATCAAAGAGGATTGATGCGAGATGTACATTAGCTGCATTAACTACGATGTTAATCGGATAAAACAAGGTAGACCACTGGAAATACGCTCAACGAGTCAAATAGAAATATATAATTCTGAACAATCCGGGAAAAACATAAAATGAAGGAGCTAGCTTTATATCACATACGTATTATTTTATCATCTGTCATATTTGTTTTGTTTATCGTACTTTATACGAGGCATTACTGTTTCATTATTATTACACATAATTATAACTTATGTAACAGTGCTGAAACTACCCAGACCGGGGATCGAACCAACGACCCTGGCATCGTGATGCCTGAGTATTACCAATCGACCTAGAGTCGACTCGTTGGCCATAGTAGTAATCACTCCTGTCCGCCATACACACGGCTACATTTAGGTATATATGTATATATTCTATAAACTTTTACAATATATTACATACTTTTGATGTCTATCATTTGATGTGATATTACAAGATATATTTGATGACATTTTTTATATAGTTTACCTAACGTCCATTTATTAAGGGCGAAATGACCATATGGCATATTTGAATCAGGTCTTAGTTAGCTCTTCCTGCTTTATTTGAATACCTATGTAATGGGTCTATTGCCATTATATTTTTTTTATTTCTTTCAGTGCGGGGACCGACTTTATACGTCAGAATCTAACATCCACAGACGTCACATTCGCTGAAAGGGTTTTTGGACACTCGTTGAAACTAACCATTATGTAGGTCTATAATTTATACATGTTGTATATGTGATTTAGTTCTCTTGATAAATAAATCCGTAATGATTGGAGTTATGTCAATAAAAAATCTGTCTGTCTGTGTGATTAAATGTTAACTGTTAATCGTAACTGTTTTTTTTTAATTTTAGCTTTCTTGTAACCTAATTTTATAAAAAAAAATTATAAACATAATATGGTGGTCGAACAAAAATGCATTTTGATCATTTTGAAATGTGTCTGTCAAAATACCATGTTTCAGTAACTTACCAAGTTAATTAAAAGAAGAACACTCGCGTCTCTCCATAAACAAGACATTGTTTAGTTTTCTGTCCCCAATAATCTACTCAATGCCTGTGTTTATTCGATCCAATTAGGAAGATAATTCAAGCTAGATTGGAACATAAGCTCACTCGCTGACAGGTAATTATGTGGGGAGTTTTTGTCAGGAGATCATTGTCTAACCCTTCAGGCCTACCGCTAGGCCAGTGTGTATACGGTTTTTTATTAACCCTTGTAGGCCTACCGCTGTGCCCATATATATACGGTTCACTCATAACCCTAGTGAGCCTACCGTTAGTTCGAGCATATTACAAATATACAGTTTCAAGCATATTTCAAACAACAAGAAATATCACCGAAAATGATGAAATCATCATCATGATCATTGATATATATTCACTTGACTCTTTTACTTCGACGGCCTCTCGGTGTGCGTTAGGGTTAAACAAATCTTTTAATTTTATATTATGTTTATGCAAAAATAACAATGTTTTTTGTCATTTGGAGCTGTCTGCTAGAAGCCATGGTTAACCATGGTCATCATGATATTTCATAGTCAACCATGGTTAACCTTCACAGACCATGGTTTTAATCAGGTGAGTCAGGCTCTGACTATGATCTTTCATGGTAAACTGACTGGTGACCATGTTTAACCATGGTTTCACCATCTGTCATGTCCGTCACTCAGAGAACGCCAGGATAGGGACCATGGTTTACCATGGTCACTATCCTGGCGTTCTCTGGTGAGTCAGGCTCTGACTATAATCATTCATGGTTAACTGACTGGTTACCATTGTTAACCATGATTTCACCATCTGTCATGTCCGTCACTCAGAGAACGTCAGGATAGTGACCATGGTTCACCATGGTCACCACAGTTTCTTGAACGATTTTTGACACCCCGCCTTCCCCCTTCATATCGTCTTTTAACGTTACTTTGACTACACTACGTAACGCAACCCCCTCCCCCTCTAAGCGCTGGGTAATTGACGCCACGGTTCCAATGACGTGTAGCATGAATTTACAAAAAATATTTTTTTCACTCAGATCTAGCCATAGTATAATTTAGCCTGACGCCGTCAGCCCTTGTCGTCATGTATGCCATGTGACACGCTGAAATTTAAACCGATAAAAAGGGTTAATAAATTCTATAAAATTGAGTATTTATTTGTAATCCCAGTTATAAAGGGCTTTATCCCATTCTTTGACTCGCCAGTGGCAGCATCGGACCCGGTACTGAGAATGTGAATTCGGGCATGTCCATGAAATCGCTACTTGAGTACATTTTAAAAAGTCAAAAATCTCATAATTTATAATTTCTGCGAAACCATGGTTAACCATGAACCATAATTAACAACCATGTAAAACCATCGTTTGCCATGTCTAACCATGGGCATGGTCTTCCATGGTATTATACCATGGTAAACCGTGGTTTCTTAATTGTATAATTCCTGCGAAACCATGGTTAACCATGGTCTAACATTGACAACCATGTAAAACCATACTTAACCATACTAGACCATGGTCATGGTAGTAAACAATGGTATATCATGTTTTTTTTCTGTCATTCAGTACCATGATTTATGCAAGATAAACCATGGCTCAACATGGGCTACAACCATGAAAAACCATGGTCAACCATGGTTTACAACCATGGTTTATGCAAGGTAAACCATGGACTACAACCGGGAAAATCCACGGACTACACTAACGGAAAACCATGGTGTACCATGGTATTCAACCATGGTAGACCATGGTTCTAAAATGCCACATTTTTTTCAGGATGATGACTATGGTCTAACATGGTTGACAGTGGTGCTATTTCCCAACAATGGTCTACCTTGGTCTACCATGGTAGAACCATTTAACCGCCGTTGCCGCACCATGGTAGAACCATGGTGCGGCACCGGCGGTTAAAGGGTTACTATTGATTTGGCGCTCGTTTACCTGGATAGATCATACTAACTATGTAATCCACCAATATCGCATTACTATTACTTGTCAGCCTTATATAATGGCATTAAAACAACATGTCATCATGCCAGAGTAGTCTACCAGCAAATATTGTTGTGTTAACGTTGGCTTACCGTCTACGACGCTGGTCCGCTATTTAAACAATATGGATCAACTTATCATTGTTGTTGGCCTGGCACCTTCCCTATGGGATCACGCACACCAAATACGACTCCTGTATTCACATCGGATACGTTCTGACTTTTATTTTACTTATATTATATGTTAAAAAAAAGTTGTATTTCACGAATGAATTGTATTCTGAAAGTTTGATGCTCTCTTAGAAACGTCAGCATGCGTACGCAATGGCCTACGTATAGGATAAACCCCAGGAACTCTACATTCTTATCTTTGAAAAAGGTCGACACTGAAGGCTGAGGTCTTTTTACAGCTAATAATGGAGAACTCCGAGGGTTTTAACTGACTTAAAACACATCCGACCATAATGAGGATCCCTCATAATCAACAGCTCGGCCACATCTGACTAATTGTAATACCATTGACCTACTATTGATAAATTGACTGGTCGGGGAATTATACACTTTTTACCCATTGTGTTCGGAACAAACATGACAATATTCTGATACTTTGATATTTCAATAATTATCCCTGCTTTTATGCTAGATTACGCTTTTTCCAACACTGCACAATACACTGCACAATACATTATAGGACCATTAAAGGCATAAACTTATTGGCTATTAAAATACTGGATCATCATGATATCATGATATCATGATTGTCAACGTTTATGAGCCAGAAGGTCGTTAGAATTATAGACTTGACCTTAATTTAAGAAAAACTAGATAAGGAGTTCTCTAACTCCGATGCTCGGCTTTAGTCTGTTGTGCCGTGTGTCTTTTTCACTCCTGAACGTACTGTGACATCCACTGATAAGTCAGTGTACGAGTCTATACGATGTACCTGGCATCGCAGCCCATTGCTGGTTCACCATGAATATAATCGTGTTTTTAAACACGAAAGTACTTAACCTATGGATCGCAAACGTTATATTGCACATGTTCATAAGGACTGGTGTACGGAAATGTCAACCGTTTTCCACACACAGCACCCCTCGTTCCCCTAAATAGGACACACACTGAGACAAAATAAACTCGGGATACCGGCCTAATGCCGGTCCTAATAAACATATTTAAAAGTGACTTTTAGTAGGTGGCAAAAGGAAGAAATGCATTAAACACTCCCTTGAAAATTGTCGTTATAAACACCCTATGTTTTCGGAAATTAAGGCGATGCTTTGATGCATAGTGAGGGCTGAAAGTGTTAACCTGGAATTACTAGTAATCTCCAGCTTCACACGACGAAATCGAATAATTCAGAGAAAATAGACATCTTAAAAATTGACAGATTCGCTTGACTGATAAGCATCGTCCGCAGATTATGTTATCAGTTGTGGTGACAGAGCCACCTGGTGAATATCACGGCTTGTTGGTACTCCATTGAATAATGTAAGTTATTTATACACCTCCAGCCAGAACCAAAACATCAACGAAACTGATTTAAAAATAGTAACATATATTTTTTCCATATTGTGTGCCGCATTAATGGTAGCAGCTTTGTGATTGCCATGTATAACTCTATATCATGTACGGTATATACCGTGATGAAGGCATGTTGACATTTTATGGTTATTGATATCCATACAATAATGGGCAAGAACAGTGACATTTGATAAGTCTATTTTATTTGTTTTACACAGTGTAACTACTCTTGATCAAATATAAAAACAATTACAAGAGCTAATCTGTTTATTATGTTCAAAAAAATTATTGGTTGGCATCAGCTGGTGAAACCGACGTGCAACCAAAAAACGTACGCCACCTAACTGAGACATATTCAATATAATACTGACATAAGTTTGACGGAACGGTTCATCTTCTGTAAACACATGGGTATCGTTTAAAACGGGCGGAAACATGGCCAACGTTACAGCTGCAAGAGATAAATCGATAGATAATAACGACAATGATAGCGCAGGACTATTTTCTTTCGTCAGCGACCACAAGGTTCAATGGAGATTGTGCTAATAACTTTTTTTCACTAGTTGCCATAGAAATCAAACTGCTACATGGGGATTTAAGTGTTTCAAGACTTCGCGCAAAAAGTTGTTTTTTACGTTAGTTTCTATATAGGTGGAAGGGTTATATGAAGATTATGTTTCGAGACCTCGTGCTAACAATTGTTATCGTTAGTTAATTAGAGATTAAAGGGTTTTATGAAGAATAAAGAGATTTTAAACCTCTTGCCAATATATTTTGCTCGTTTAGTTGCCTCAGAGATCAAAGGGTTATATTTGTGGAAATTAAAATGTCTCTAATGAATGTCATGTGATGAAAATATGAATATAATGTATTCTTATCATTCAAAGTTGACCGATAAAATTGATGGGGTAATTTAAAACTAGAGGGGGTAACTTGAAGCTAGTTTCAGATTACCCCCGTGGGTAACCTGTACAGGAGGGTAATCTGAAACTGTTACACCGGCTTAAAACGTCAGAATATGTGCCGATTCTGACGTCTAAAGTCGACCCCGCATTGAAATTGTAAAACATTAATTTGTAATGGCCGTAGAGCCATAACATAGGTATTCAAATGAAGCGGGGAGAGCTAACTATGACATTCATTCCGATTTCAAATTAAAAAATTATGTGGTATCTTGTTTTATATAACAAATATTTCTGCGTTGCAAGGGTTAAGGCTAAACTAAATTATTAGTCTGTAGATCAATGAGCTATTCATTTAAAATTTTAAGTCACTTAAAGTTCAAGTGTTATTTGTGAAATCGAAATCCAGATAAACGTCGGTATTTCATGATTGTAGGCTTTTGTTGCTGTGATCTGCTCATTATCAGGGGTTTTACAGGCGCAAGTAAAAACAGAGAATATCCACTGCAGTCGACATCAGTGTTCTAAGGTTTAATGCCCACCATGTAAAGTTTTAACTTTTGTTAGACAATTGAGTACATATTTAAATGAACATAATTATTTTATATAACAGTCAGTATGGTTTTAAGCCTGATCATTCTACTGAGCTAGTATGGATTAAACTAATTTTCCGTGATAAAGGCAAAAAACGATATCCATATTCTGAGATTTCGCAAAGGCATTCGACACTCTTGACCACGCTATTTTACGTCAGAAATTAAATTATCATGGTATACAGTCAGTATAGTAGAGCTGAAACTTATTAAAGACTATTTACAAAACAGAACCCAATATGTTTCTTATGATAAAATTAAATTAGGTCTGATATGTATCATATATCTGATGGTGTACCACAAGGGTCTATATTGGGGCCTCTCCTATTTATCGTATATATCAATGACTAATGAAAAACTAGTAAAGTGTTTAAAATGATTATTTATTTTTGGTAATTTATAATTACCAAAAGTTGCGGACTGGTTAAAGTTGAACAAATCAATCAACTGTAAAAATCAAAGTCATGGTATTTCAAATGCATCATAAACAAGTCAGTATACCAAATATAGAGATTGAAAATATCAACATAGAATTTGCTGACAAATTTATTTTTTCATGGTTAACAATACACAAGCACCTAAAATAGGATTCACACTGCGTAAACAAAAAAGTTTCTACAATTTCTAATATAATAGGAAATATGTACCGGCTCAAACACATGGTTCCTTCAGAAATTATTTAACCATATATAATGGGCTGATTAAACCACATATAAATTTTAAAAGTAAAATAAAAAATGGTGGTGTTGGATGTTTCATTTATTTTATACAGGTTATTGCCAAATGGTAAGAGACATTGGTCAAATATATTTGCATGACCTTCAAATAATATTAGATATGTGGAAAGAGTTTTATATCTGGATAAATAATAACGTGAACATGGATATACAGTTTTCTCCAGAATACATTATTTGCGGTAATGACTACATTGTTGCTACTAGATAAATTATATTATTAATTATTTACAGAAAAAAAACTAATTTCGTTAGAGAGTATTAAGCATAACTGTTCATTTTTATATATACAAATTCTGTTTAAGTGCATCAGAAAATAACTCCCATGACAAGTTTATATAGAAGTGGGAAAAATAAATAAATGTGGTACCAGATATTTTAATTTACACCTAATATTTTTATGTACTGTTTATATACTCAACATATGTGCCCTACCTCATTGGACAGATTAGAGTCTCGTTAACATTGTGAAAGACTGGTTGTATCAATATTTTATTCGATAATCGGAAAAGATATCCCACGTAATAATAATAGATAGATTTAAGTGAATTTTATCCGTCCTACTAACTTCTGTAAATAATAATTTCACTCAGAAATTAAACCAGTGGTTGAATGTGCTGGAAAACAGCAATACGGAGACTCGATTACTATCACGATTAACTGGATCCATGGATTGCCACCCGAGCAACATCAGATTGTGTACCAGTCATTGACTAAGCAGTGCATATGCCAACACAATAAGTATGCTCAGAGCCTTTATTGAAGATAATATAATTCAGTGCTTTCTAAAATAATTTTACTTCACGTTGTCCTTTTAGATGTGAAAGGGTCTATCTGCCACTTTGCGAAGTCATATCTAAGGGTAAGACGTTGATGCGGGAATTGTATCAGCAATTCACATCTCAAAGTGAAACGCAATAAGTGGATTCTAAGATGGTTCATGTATAGGATAAAGCCCAAGGAACTCTACATTCTTAGCTGTGGAAAAGGCCTCGGCCTTTTCCACAGCTAAGAATGTAGAGCTCCGAGGGTTTTAGCTGACTTTAAACACATCCGACCAAAATGAGGATCCATCATAATCAAGAGACAGACAGACTAATTTTTTTTACCATAGGCCTACCATGATAATTGGTCTATACTTGATCAACAATAACTCTCCATTCCCGGCTTAGAATGTAGTGGTCGGACAAAGCAAATGATGTAGTGGTGTGTTTTAACTAGATATATGTTATGTCTGGGAGGTGAAAGAACTGTTTTCGAATACATCTATGTAATGTTCATTTATCATGTTTAGTTCTTCTTTTTGTAAAATACCCTAATCCAAGTTTGTGTAATGTAAAGATCTCCAGCAATGGATCGTCGATACACTGATGTCTTAAAAAAAGACAGGGATATAATTATTGGTCGGACTGAAGGCATGTGAAATGATTGTGATTGAAAGTTGTCTAACGAGGCACCAGCTTCTTCAATTACATCAAACATGAGGCGTCACCCTACAAGAAAACATTGTACACATTAATCCGTTAGCTTAATAGTTTTAAAATATAGTCTAGGATAGAATTATCTGGAGCGCATGTTTTTCGTCAATTTCTCCGTCAATTATGAACCGACATGTCACATGGGTAAACTTTTACAATACTGCATATATTTCTACGATTGTTTTACCGATGTTATGACATGACTTGGAAATGGCCTGCACAAAAGACGAAAGACATGCTCTACAGATAATTGTGTCCTAGACTACAGGGAAAGTTCTGATTTTCGCAAAACATTTGTTTTAAATAGGAGACGTTCTGCTGTTCGTGTTACCAACTTTGCTTTTAATAATGCATGAAATATGCTCAAATAGTACGATCATAATACAACTTTCTGAATTTTACCGCAAAGTTCAATCACATTTACACACTAGAGAAGTATATGTTGTCTGTCATCCATTTTTACTAATAGCAGTTAATTTGTTTAATTTTTATTCATTTTTTTATCCACTCGAGATTGTGTCTCGCTACCGCGATCCACAAACTCAAGTGGCTGAAAAGTACTCATATTTGTTTATTGTGAGATCAAATATTTGCAAGTATTGATGTTTAAGCAGTCATTTCATTACCAATAGTGATTCAATCGGCTAATAAAATGTATTAAAAACGACTATTGTCGTGATCAGCAGACAAAGGGTTAATTAGTATGTTGAGGATTAGTCCTGAACTGCAACATGATTTATGTCGTATTGTGTAATATGTAAATAAGCTATCACAATGATAAAATCACAGAGTAGATTGATTAGACTCTCAGGCAAAAAGCTGGTTGGTTGACTGCAATTATTTGTTGGTTGATAATAATATAGGACATGCTAATATCCAGACAACAATAAAAAAGTGAGCTGCAAAATCATAATTTGACAACATAACACATTGGGAGTTGAGATTAAACTTTTCTTTTCAAGTGATCTATTGCTTCCACATGTTTGTATGAGACCTCATTATACTAATTTAAATGCTGAAAATATCCTTAATTAAACCCTTACAGCAGGGGTCAGTCTTTATACGTCAGAATCTGACGTATGTAAATTTCAGATTCTGACGTATAAAAACGGTCCCCGCACTGAAATAATTAAAATATTTTTAATGGCATTATCTCAATAACATAGGTATTCGAATTAGACGGAAAGAGCTGACTGAGACATTTATGATGATTTCAAATTGAAAAAAAGCTTGGTGATTACAATGTTTTAAAACCTCACTTCATTGTACTGATCCTATCTCGATGTTTGCGTCCGTCTGAGCCATTCTTCTTGTTTTTATTTCGTTGTCTTTTCTTGCGCCACAACAATAACATCAATAAACACGATGCGCCGATAATCAATATCAGGGCAGCTCCAATGACCATTTCAAGAAAGGACAGTTGTAGAAACATTCCTAGAAAAACACATGTTGACATGAATTTCTATGGTTATACGATTATCATTATGCTATGTATGTAATACCCAAGCTGAATTCAACTGATTGAATAAAAAAAAATATTTCAATTGAAAGTACTGTCTGACCGTAATTTTTAATACACAAATGAAGACACAATACAAGAAATTGAGTAAGTTGTTGATAAAAGCAAGGAATCTCAATATTGAGAGTCCTTTGTACAAGTTAGTACATAGTTAGATTGATGGATATTTATTTATGACGGGAAGTCTGTGTAGATCTATGCGGCATTGAAATGAACAGTAGACCCTACATTTTGTTATAAAGCGCATAATGTGATAAAAAAGAAAATGTACAATATTAAAATCTTTAAAATAATTAGGAAAATACATGGTAATGATACTATACATGATTGATATAATTTTGTTCTGCACCAAAACCAGAGATAAAATGACTGCTGTTACAATAAACAGTAGCAAAGAGAAGTAGCAATCGAAGAAACCATGCAGTATGATATATAAAAGCTGATATGACTAGCGTATGTATAAAAACAATACAAAAACATAAATGACATAAATGTTTGAGAAATATTACGCACAAAATATCAAAATATACTATATATATATATGAATTCATGAGATATATGTGCAAGTAATAATTAAAAGAACTATACGACATATGCATGTTGATAATATTATACAGGATAGATAATTATGTCATTCCCACACAAAAAAAAAATAAAAAAAAATAACTACTGTTATGGCTATTATTGTACCTATTAAAAAAAACACTGGAAAGTTCAGTAACCTACTGTAATATAGGCCTACACTTTGATATAAATTAAGTACGTATATAAAACTGTTATATATTAAAAATATTTCTTGGCATAGTGCTTCATATTGTTTCTAAACATGTACATCGACTTATACATACGTCCCTTAATAAAAATATTACAATTAGCATAATATTCATCGCCTGGCAGTACCTCAAGAAGCCATCGCGCACCCCCCCCCCCCCCCTCCCCCGTTCAGGCTCCCAAAATAACGACCATATTTGGGCCGAAATATGCTCTAGAACGCACCATTTGAAGCCTTATTGCAAAATTTTCCAAGCAAACATGCCCCCCGGACCCCTCTAGAGTTTTCCTGCCCCACCTGTGATGTGTATTAATTATTTTTTCTAAATCGGCGCCTCACCCCCCCCCCCCCCGTCTGGCAATTCCTGGATCCGCCACCGAAAAACACTACCCAGACCGATCCCTTATGTATGTACAGTTTTCGTCGTTTGAGAGTGAATCAAATTCAGAGTTGTGTAACTTGGTTTTGGTAAGTATGTACAAACAAAATGAATGTTATTTGTGGCTACTGCTTAGTTCACTCTCTATCGGTATTGACAAATTAATATTCAGGCGAACTGACTTGAAGTAGGGGGGAAAATAACAAACCCAAGGACCTTGAATTGTTTTTCTTGCCGTTATATGATTCACATTATCAGAAACCATAATTTACCAACATATAGAGAAAATCAATGTACAGTTTTGAAATGTTCACCTAACCGGGTCGTATGTCTGGGCACGTCAAAGTTCATGGTTATTGAGTTTTAGAGAATTTATAGCACCGACACGGCTTACCGTTATTTTGTAAATGGATACGGGGAATTTATCTCGTACCAAGTTTTACATTGTACCAGGTAAAGCCCTTTTTACCCGGCTGATACAGCTGAGAAGATTTAAAGAAAACAAATTGTGTGCATTATAAGGGTAGGCATACAGCAGTTATTTTCCCACAGGAATGTTTTGTCATTGTCTTTTATCTCCCTGCTACTACCGGGTGGGGGCCCTAGGGTAGTGGTGAGCACTACTGCCTTGCACGCTAGAATTCGGGGTTCGTTTCCTGGTCTAAACGGTTTGAAAGAAACTATAATGTTTCTTTCCCATTCACTCGTAAAAACTCAGTATTTTGGGAAGCTTCCGTGACTGAGAAGTAGCGTGCTCGGCCTCAGACCTCCAGGGTTTGAATTTTGAATCCTGTGTCTGGAGGGCAGTGTCATTTCACCATCCTCAGGATATTTTTTCTGGCCCAATTTAGCCTACATGCGCACAAAAGTGGCCTAAAGCCCGTTTTATTTTTCATTTCCCTGCTACTTCCAGATTAGAGTTTGATTGGCTCGGTATCAGACTACGTTCATCTCCACACCTCGTAGGACATCATTGTGTACACACGCTACACAGCCTTACAAAAGATTGGTAACTACAGAATGAAGTTATAAGTGATGTTACAGGCAAAGGCCTAGCCAATGGTAATTTACATTCTAAACTGCAGACCTCTGGTCTAGGCTTACTTTAACTGAAAATATTGGTATGAGATAAAAATACAATACTATGGCTAAAGTTGTTTCTTCCCTCACACCAGCCCTCTCTAATTGTATTCTCTCTCGGGGCATGGGTCTTGCTTCGCCCTTGGACCTGTGGTCTTCTGGCGATACAAGACCCTACCCGGTATGACTGGGCCGCCTAGCTCCTTTACTGCGCGAGGCCCAGTCACACTGACTGCCATTTTGTTTCCACAGCTAGCTGTGTAAAAACGACACTCGCGCTGCCTACCAAAAAACTCGGATTCCTTGAAATTGAGAAGAATATTCCAAGTACCTACGAAAACTAGGCCATTTTCAGCAGGCGTAAACTTTTGATCGTATTAGAACTATTACATTTAAAAACGGATGTCACTGTGTCAGAGCCTTGCGATGTCATCAGGGTAACAAGACCCATGACCCTCTGGAGAATACAACTAAGTCGAACGATACAACTTTAGCCATGGTATAATCTATAAATATATAGGCCTTAGTATTTTAGCATTGATTGTGATAATACATTAGGCCTACTATAGATTTAGCTACACACCTTTACTTTCCTCCTTTTCTCCAGGTTTGATGCTTGACATGGCATTGATTGTTGCTGTCTTGTCATCTGCAGATATACTTGTAGTTTCACCGGAGACTGAGCCGTCATCTGTAGCATCTTGTGTGACCATATCATTGGTACCTGTATTTGTGACTGGGTCATCTGCAATCATACAGTAATACATACTCAAATACATTGAAAAAGCTAGGTTTTTCAACAAAGCTTTTGCTGTATCCAGACTGACTGACTGACTGACTGACTGACTGACTGACTGACTGACTGACTGACTGACTGACTGACAGACAGACGGACGGACGGACGGACGGACGTACGGACGTACGTACGGACGGACGGACGGACGGACGGACGGACGGACGGACGGACGGACGGACGGACGGACGGACGGACGGACGGACGGACGGACGGACGGACGGACGGACGGACGGACGGACGGACAGACAGACAGACAGACAGACAGACAGACAGACAGACAGACAGACAGACAGACAGACAGACAGACAGACAGACAGACAGACAGACAGACAGACAGACAGACAGACAGACAGACAGACAGACAGACAGACAGACAGACAGACAGACAGACAGACAGACAGACAGACAGACAGACAGACAGACAGACAGACAGACAGACAGACAGACAGACAGACAGACAGACAGACAGACAGACAGACAGACAGACAGACAGACAGACAGACAGACAGACAGACAGACAGACAGACAGACAGACAGACAGACAGACAGACAGACAGACAGACAGACAGACAGACAGACAGACAGACAGACAGACAGACAGACAGACAGACAGACAGACAGACAGACAGACAGACAGACAGACAGACAGACAGACAGACAGACAGACCGATTGATTAATTGATTGATTGATTGATTGATTGATTTAATTAATTAAAAATTGATTGATTGATTGATTGATTGATTAATTAATTAATTAATTAATTAATTAATTAATTGATACTTTCATTCATTCAATGATTCATTCGTGTGTGTGTTCATTCATTCATCATTTATTAATGCATCATACATTCCCTCATTCATCCATGTATTTAAATTACTCATTCACAAACTAGCCTTTTCACACACTCACCTGTTTCTGTAACTGCCTGGGTCGTAAATATAAGAGTAGATGATTGTGATCCAGTCTGCACTGTTTTTGTTTTCAAAGGATTTGTTCCGATAGCAGTTCCTGTTCCAGTTGTTGTTGTTACAGAAGTCCCTGTTTCTGTGCCTTTTGTCACCGTTGTAATATTATCACCCACTGTTGTGTCATTACTTGTTAACGTAGATGTTGTGTTAGATGGCATTGTTGTTGTATTTGGAGTTGTTGATGTGGTTGTATTAATTGGCATAGTTGTAGTAGTGGGCGTTGTAGTTTTTGTTGTAGTAGATGGTGTTGTTGTAGTCGTTGGTGTTGTTGTAGTTGTTAGTGTCGTTGTAGTCGTTGGTGTTATAGTAGTAGTTGTTGGTGTTGTTGTAGTTGTTGGCGTCGCTGTAGTTTTCGGCGTCGTTGTAGTTGTCGGAGTCGCTGTAGTTGTTGGAGTCGTTGTAGTTGTCGGCGTCGTTGTAGTTGTAGGCGTCGTTGTAGTTGTCGGCGTCGTTGTAGTTGTCGACGTCGTTGTAGTTGTTGGTGTCGTTGTAGTTGTTGGTGTCGTTGTAGTTGTCGACGTCGTTGTAGTTGTTGGTGTCGTTGTAGTTGTTGGTGTCGTTGTGGTTGTCGGCGTCGTTGTAGTTGTCGGCGTCGTTGTAGTTGTCGGCGTCGTTGTAGTTGTCGGCGTCGTTGTAGTTGTTGGAGTCGTTGTAGTTGTTGGTGTAGTTGTCGTGGTTGGAGTCGTTGTAGTTGTCGGCATCGTTGTAGTTGTCGGCGTCGTTGTAGTTGTCGGCGTCGTTGTAGTTGTGGTAGGTATGTATTTTAAACATTCCGGATCAACTGAAAAGCAAGAGATGTGATATTATATTGAGTATACCTAAACTAAGCTGCTAAGATTTCTAAATAAATACATCGTTACTTTTCTAATCGCAATGACAATACCTTAAGATAAGAGCAACCTTGACCCTTACATATTGCATAAACTATGGAGATCATTTTTATATTTGAAATCATCATAAATGTCTTAGGAAATTCTTTCTGCTTCGTTTGAATACCGAGAGGTAGCGTGCTCGGCCTCAGACCACCAGGGCTCGAATTTCGAATCCTGTGTCTGGAGGACATTGTCATCTCGATCATCTCACCATCCTCAGGAGGTTCTCCTGGCCCAGTTTAGCCTATATGTGCACAAAGGTGGCCTAAAGCCCGATTAATTTCATTTTGCTTCGTTTGAATACCTATGTTATGGGTCTATTAGCATTATCAATTTATTACTCTTTTAGTGCGTGGATCGTCTTCAGATGTCGGAATCTGACGTCAATAGACGTCAGATTCTGACGTCCAAAGACGATCTGAAAGGGTTGAGATAGGCCACATGTTTTTATGGTAGAAAACGTAAAATTTATTATCTTAAGATTACAATTTTTCAGTAGTAAACACAATATATAGGTCAAAAAGGTTTGCTCTGAGAGTAGTGTATATCATCTTGCCCAGTCAGCCCAGACACGTGCAGACCGCAGGTCTGACCCCGACAACAGGTGTATACTCCAGTTGTAGAGAGAGAGAGGGGTGATGACAACATGGATTTTAATTATGGCGTCACACTCACTTCTCCACGCTGAATTGTCTGATGGTGATGTGATTGATCAGAGAGAAGCGTGTCGTGGATGTATATCATATATGCATGCTCAATGAGTCTACCTGTTGCAAGTGTAAAATTAAATGTACATTCATAAACAAGCTTATTCAACTACTTTTAGCTAGCAGATACCGCTTTTCTGGGGCCACAATTCCACTGTGTGACAGAGTTTTATTCATATAACAATATTTGTATCATTTTGTTAACATCTTTTGCACATGTGATGTACATGTTAAATGCTTGATTGACCTCTCACACAACAAATGTGCTGAGAAAGCTCCTTTAAAGTAAGAAAACTGTTGTCACAGAATTGTAAATGTTGCCATTTTGACAATATATTCTTTATCTTTTTTTTATCATAGCATATAACCAAAGGACATTGACACTGAACCATGTTTGCATGTCTAGTCTAAAACTAGTGTATATGAGAGAAACAAAGTCGTTTTGGATAATTATTTGCAACTATGAGACTTCATATGAGACTTCACAGATTGTCGTGTTACATAGTAGTGTTTGTAAACTTTATCACAAATGTGATATACAAGCGATAATAATAACTAGGCTAACTAAAAACATTGAACATTGCTCAAATTATTTAACCATTTCAATGCGGGGATCGTCTTTATACGTCAGAATATGACGTCTGTAGACGTCAGATTCTCTACGTATAAAGACGGTCTCCGCACAGAAAGAATTAAAATATTTTTAATGGCCGTATACCCATAACAAATGTATTCAAATGAACCGGAAAGAGTTAAGTAAGACATTTATGATGATTTCAAATTTCAAATATCCATGGTTTAAGCATAATTCAGAGTCGTAAGGGTTAAAATCCCAGAAGCCGTATGGATAAAGTATATTTAGAATACATTAGGCAAACACAGTCAATTTATTCACTGATGGTTTGGTGGACCATGCAACATTACCCATACAAGAACCTGTGTATTTTGCCGAGCTGGTCAGTATTAAAAATAACAGTAGATTCGTAGAATGATGTCACATATGTATTGTAATTGTGAATAATACATACGTTACTCTATTTCTGAGTATGTTCAACACATCGATTTGGGTTATTCAAGTAAAATAAATATGTTTACAACATGCCCTGGAATTTGTAAAAAAACGAGGCTATCATTTTTTCAAAAAGTCCTCAGAGATGACAAATAATTATAATAGTTTTTGTACGCCCCTCATTTGACTCACGGTATTCAACTGAACATGACCGCCACATCTACGTTTGAGAAGGGGACGTGGCACAATGGGTAGAGCACGTGACTGCCTCGCAGCTCAATACATTCGATCAATCACTCGGCAATCATGCATGCGTCCCGGGTTCGAGCCCCGCTGATCCTAGGTGGGGTTTTCAAAGAAATATCTTTGTCTCCTTCTCAATGTGGCTAGGTGATCACGTTAATGGCGGGCTTGTCGAGTTAATCGACGTTAATTTCGCGCAGGGCCACGTGCTACGCGCTCTGACCTCATACATAGCTCCGTTTTAGGTCGCACATGGGAAATGGACAATGCCAATAAACTCGCAGACCCCGAAAACATATACCAGGTTTTAAGGCCCTAATGTGAATTCGAAATAAAGCAATCAAAAAAATAAAATTGGCGGCCATTTTGATGATCACTAGAAAGCTGAAAATCTAATCAAGTCATATCAATACTCATGGGTAACTTCGTATAAAAAAATGGAGAGTTCCACAAATTATTTTTGGAGAGATCCAATAATTATTTATCGCTTTAACAACAGATTCTCTTTAATCTTATACCTTGAATTTGCCTGTGTCATACGACCTTATTGTAATAAGAACAACAGCATGTGCTTAGATGACAATATGGCAAAATGTTCAATTGAGGACCGATTGCGGAGCCGAGGTAACAAATTACCACGCTAGCCCTAAAATTTTACAAGAAGGGTTTTCAAATATAATAATTACATGTCCCTAACACACATACGCCATTACTGTCATTATATCAATCAATCAATCAATCAATCAATCAATCAATCAATCAATCAATCAATCAATCAATCAATCAATCAATCAATCAATCAATCAATCAATCAATCAATCAATCAATCAATCAATCAATCAATCAATCAATCAATCAATCAATCAGCCAATAAATCAATCCACAATCAATCAATCAAGCAATCAATCAATCAATCAATCAATCAATCAATCAATCAATCACTCAATCAATCAATCAATCAATCAATCAATCAATCAATCAATCAATCAATCAATCAATCAATCAATCAATCAATCAATCAATCAATCAATCAATCAATCAATCAATCAATCAATCAATCAATCAATCAATCAATCAATCAATCAATCAATCAATCAATCAAATATTCAATCAATCAATCAATCAATCAATCAATCAATCAATCAATCAATCAATCAATCAATCAATCAATCAATCAATCAATCAATCAATATTAAAAAAAAATATTTAACGCGTAAATCCTTGGCAGACCGAGCTCAGGGGCATGATCATGTTTCATAATGTAGGTTCGTCAACAGGGAGCCGAGTCACCAGGAGCTCAAATGACCATTTACGCCATACTCACCATTTGCGCCGCCGCCGCCGTACAACAACAACAACAAATCCAACAACAATTCATTGTTCAAGTCATTTACCTCACCTGTTTCCACACACATCCCGAATCCTCTGTAATAATAGTCAGGATAGCCTTGACCGCCATAATCTGGACTACGAAACAGCAACGTCACGTTATGTTCGTCACTAATGAGCGGATTCTGCGAGGAATAGGTCGCGAAATCATCGTCGCATAATCTGAAAAAATATACACATATGGTGTTCAAACACGGCCACGTGTGCTTGTCAATACCTTGTATACAAGTTTAATTTAAAACGCAATAACTTTTATTCAGGTCACATTGTACAGCATTTGCTAACCTACAATAACAGACGATTACATGCGAGATTCCGTTGCAGAAACCACAACCGTTCAGTTGAAATAAGACGTCATAGAGGTATACTCAGAGAGCAAAGAAGGTGTAACTGGTGTGAGAATGAACTGGGAGATGAGTTTCATTTTGTTATGAATTGTTCCAATTTTACAACTTCTCAGAACCAGCTAATTAAATGACATACTTTTCATCAGCTTTTGCATTTGATAAATTAATGAATGGTGCAAACATACTACATTGAAAAACTCATGTAGATATATCAATATTGTACAAAAATCCATCAATGCATGTTTTTTATAACACTGTATGATATTGTAATTAAACCCATCTGGCTTTAGTTCTACATGTCTGTTCAATAACAGATACTATGAATAAACTATTGTCTATTGTCTATTGTCTATTGTCTATTGCTAACACTATTACCACTGACCTTTGGCCGTGCTCAAAATGACTGGTCTTGTGCATCACTTCGCAATAATGGATACATGACGTTCCATGTTTTAAGGTATAACCATTAGCATCATCGCTGTACACCTTCAGTTTACAGCCAGGGGGTGACTGAAAATATAGTATTTTAACACACATTCTACACAAATGGTATATGTTATCGTAATGCTTAAAATCATTATTAAATTGTGTTTTTTTTCTACACAAATGCTATATGTTATTTCAATACTTAAAATTATCATTAAATTGAGTTTTATCATACACAAATGGTATATGTTATCGTAATACTTAAAATCATTTTTAAATTTAGTGTTTTTTTATCGGTTGATCAATGGCTGACCCATTAGGTATACGCGGTTGTTGCGACGTTGAATCAACATCAATGACGTTGATTCGAATTTCAACTTCAAACATATTAACATTCAAGGGAAAATGGACATCTTCAATGCTGAATCATTTCATTAACTAAGCATCTATTAAAAACGGTTCCCGCAGCATAAGGGTTGATGATGAACCACACGGGTCATCCTGTCCTGTTTGCTGGGCACTTTGGCTAAATGACGGGTTAACCCTTAAAGCGCTAAATTAATTTGTAAAACAAACATCGCAAGGGTTTTTTTCAATTTGAAATCATCATAAATGTCTTAGTTAGCTCTGTCTGATTCATTTGAATACCTATGTGATGGGTTTCCGGCCATTAGAAATATTTTTACTCTCACAGTGCGGAGATCTACCCGGTATGGGCCGCCTAACTCATTTACTGCGCGAGGCCCAGTCACACTGACGCCATTTTGTTTCCACAGCCAGCTGTGTAAAAATGACACTGTCGCTGCCTACCGAAAAACTCGGATGCCATGAAATTGAGACGAATAATTCAAGTGCCTACGAAAACTAAGCCATTTTCAGCAGCCGTGAACTTTTGATCGTATTAGAATTATTACATTTAAAAATCACTGTGTCAGAGCCTTGCGATGTCATCAGAGTAGCAGATTCAGACGACTAAAGTCGATCCCCGCACTGAAAGGGTTTATGCTGGATGATTCAACCCAAGTCTCAGGTGGTTCTGATTCAATGTATCTGTTGATGTTGATGTTGTGTTGATGGCACTTACGTCAACGGTCCATGTACATTCTTCTCCGATCTCAAAGTTGCCATAAAACCCCATCCAGACAAAGTTTGGAGTGTCCATGCAGATGAAGGAGTCCGTTTCTGTGAGAGTATAATGTCCTGACACAGGATCACAATCTGCAAACAAGCCACATTGTCCAAGCATAAAAGGCAGATACAATCTTGAGAATTTGTGTCAAATATGATGCAACGCAAAATTAGAATTTGCAACATATTTAACAAGTGCGCTCATGGTAAATTTTACTCTATATTATTTTTTCCCACCGCGGGATCAACTTCAAACGTCAAAATCTGACTCAGAAGAGGTTCTAACGTATAAAAACGAGCCCCGCACTGAAAAAAGTAAGCTTTTTATATTGGCCGTAAACCCATAACATAGATATTCAAATGAACCAGAGCGAACTAACTAAGACATTTATGATAATACTATTTCAAATTTAAAAAAATTAGTTTCCATGTTTAAACAAAAATAATTCTGCGTTGTACCCATAACATAGGTATTAAAATAACCCAAAGCAAACTAACAAAACTAACTAACTAAGACATTTATGATGATATTATTTCAAATTAAAAAAAAATAGTCTGCATGGTTTAAACAGAAATAATGCAGCGTTGTAAAGGTTAATGTCAATATTACATATGTTTGTAACACAAGGGAACAACGGTGGTTTGTGCAATTGGAGAAACATTAGATAACATCCTTGGAAAACGGCCTGTGCACTAGCCTCATTGAGGCCAGAAACTGGTCCCCATTCACCAGCGGGAATTCTCGGCTCATAATTCCGATCGGGGGAAATTAAAATTTAATAGGGTAGGAGTTCGCAAGCTGAGCCAAAGTGAGGCTGGCAATCACAACATCATTCAGACCACCTCTTTCTTACTAACATAACAGTCCAGTGGATAGGCTACGGCCAGGCATATTGAACAACTGTTAGTGGCGTATTTTGTGCATGGTGTTGATTTAAATCATATAGTTATCTCTCAGTGGCATATTGTGAACATTTTCGAAGCATGCTGCTGATGAAGCCCACATAGTGAGCTGTTAAGGGCGTATTTTGAGCATGGTTGATTTATTAACGCATCTAGTTAACTATTGATGGTATTATTGTGAGCATAGTGTAACTCACATAGTTAATTCTCAGTGGCGTATTTTGAGCATGATATTGATTTAACTCACCTGGTGAGCCTTCAGTGTTGTATTGATTACAAAGTTTCCCACCCCATTTTGGAGGACAGCGGCATTTTGAGCAATCTTTAGGATCTGTGTATCCTCCATTCTGACAATCTAACTTTACAGAACACACATCTAAAACAGAACATTTCATACACAACAGAGCTAGTAAATGAAGATATTTGGGCATATCTGATTTGTTTGATTCTAATCACGTTTTTAATTGTAAATGATAATTACATTAAGTACGTTGTAGAATGATTTATCACAAGCTGCACATTTTTTCCTCTTTTTTTCTTAGACTTAATTAAAGATTTATTCACTTGTAATACCCTTTGTGTAATGAGGTTAAAACAGCCCTGTCCGTAAATCAAACGGCCGACCCTGATAATGTCCATTGAGAGTGCTATTAAAAACATTATGTGTCATACACACACATATTTTATTGACCCACCATCACAATACACTTTGTTCATAAGGTAGGCGTCTTTGAATGTGGGCAGAGTTCCTCCCCCAGCACTGGACCTGTAAGCTGGATCATGCATAGACAACGTATCCAAGCCCGCACCCTTGCTAAATGCCTATAATGAGAAGTCATAAGTGTATATAATTGATTGATCCATTTTATATATTCGTATAATCATTTTGAGAGACATTTCTCCAATCGTATTAATATATTTCAACTTTATTTATAATTTTTTTTGTATACTCTCACAAAGTTTTACGATACAGTCCCATCACTAAAGGTTGTTGAAGGTTGTTTTTCACATAGTGATACAGAGAGATTCCACGTAAGCCTACCTGAGATGTATGTGAAATCTTCCTCTATATAACTATATGGAAAATAACCTTCATTGAAACACACCACTACATTATTTTCTTTGTCCGACCACTACATTCTAAGCAGTGAATGGAGAGTTATTTTTGATCACGTACACACTAATTTTATTATGATGGTAGCCCTTTAGTATTATAATCAGTCAGGTGTGACCGAGCTTTTGATTATGAGGGATTCTCAGTATTTTTGGATGTGTTTTAACCCTTTCATACTATTGTCATCTTCATCCACTACAAGCCGCGAATTGCTGTCGCAATTCTTGACTTATAGTGAATGAAGATGACTTGGAATGGGTGGAAAATTAGAGAAAATTGTTATTTATTGTAAATCAGTTTCATGGAAATTTTCATTCTGAAACCCCTAGTTGTAGGAAAATAAGGTCTGTTTTCAAGGATGTAAAATGATGCTTTAATGCATCGTGAGGGCTTAAAGGGTTAAGTCAGTTAAAGCCCTCGAAAAGCTACATTCTTAGCTAAGAAGAATGTCGAGCTCCTCCGGCTTTATCCTATACATAAATTTTTGTGCTAAGAGTGTATGTAGGCCTATGCATTCTCCACTGTGTAAACCTGTATCACCATTTGGAAACTTTGACAAATAAGTATATTATACATTTTTAGGTTAATTCAAACTCTACTACTGCTACATTACCTCCGTGTGACATAGACCCCTAGACTTATATCAACCCCCTAGCATTTTACCCACCCAACTAGGCATCTCGTATATGATTTTTAGGACTTTTTAAAACCTATGCACTGAGGATAATACCATTCTGAATTTACACCCACAGGTAGGCCTACGTCTGGGAATGCAGTTACATAAATTGAATGGTGCGCTAGGCCCCGGAGACTACCGGCACAGGGGATAGTGGTCCTGAGTAAAATGACAGAGCTTATCCCAAGTATCAGGCCGTCTGGGCATTTAACATTTATGTCTTGCTAAAAAATTGAACTTGAATGTAATTTTTAGCATAAATTATTTAGAAGTTTTTATAAAACCCCTATAAGGTTTGAATGAGTTTTTTATGCTGAACTATGAATCGGATCAATAATTTGTGTCACTTGGCACGGTAGTGCGTACTGCCATGTGTAATACAGATTAAATATATAACAGATGCCAGGTTGCAGAAGGTGATTTATTCACAGCTACTTGGCTCTACATCACTGAGCTGTAGTAATAATGTGTTCCCAAGACGGTCGTCTCTCCCAACCAACTTACAACTAATCATAGTGTATCTATAGTGGGTAGCCTACTACTGATGAGTTACTCACAGTTACTTGGTATTGCATCACTGAGCCGTAGTCATAATGTGTTCCCATGACGGTCGTCTTCCCCTCGTCAGACATATCAAAATTATGCTCCTTCCCCTCCGAGATATTGTCCCACAACACTGTCAGGTAATTATCTCGGTCCCGGCGCATCTGTTCATGGACACAACCTAGAGCGTGGCCAACCTCATGAATTGGTGTTTTGGCCTGGAAGAAAAAAATAACATATTGAAATGCCTGCAGTAAATTGTAGTGTTTACCCTTGAATGTGTGTTTTCACAACAGAAACCAACCATAATGTGGATTGAAGGAGCATACTTTCTTATACAACCATGGTTTAAACTGATAAAAAAGGATGAAGAACTAGTAGGTACAGAGCCTGCTATGTCTCAGGACGATACCCGAAAAGTGGTCATGTGAATGCTGTTTGTAAAATGCAGAATTTGAATTTTGGTTAATATAGACAGTGGAGTGGAGATTTTCAATAACTATTAAAAAATATTTGAAAATAAAACATCAGAAATACAAAAATATGTGTGCTATTGCTACCAGAGAAGCGGTATCTCCTACTTCAATATATTTCACCAGAGCTAAAATCATTGCTACAATCACTTGTAACATATTCTGTATGTGTTATTACAGGGGAAAATCAAAGTGTTCGTCTAGTTACATGTTTGAATATTTTACCAAAATATGAATTTTTGAGTTTGTGTCTTTTTGGACTGGATATACGTTACCAAACTAAGTTACTCAGCTAATACAATTTTTGATTTGATATTGATGTCTTAATACTGAAAGATTATGATTTGCGAACATATGTGAATGTGAGCCTTAGTGTTTGTATTTTTGTTATGAAATATAATGAGATATAGTGCCTTTTTTATTGAAGTACAAAATAAGTCATAAAAAATGCATTACAAATAAACCTGGTACTGGTAATAACCAAGGAGTCATATGGTGGTAATTTTTTCTAAAAAATCTACAAGGTTTAAATCACTTGAGCAATTGTAATTTCCACTTTAAGTTGTGATTCGCGCTAGCTTCAAGTCAGCCAAAATTTGAAGATTTTACAAAAGGGAGTTATACAATCAATTTTAAATGGTGAGTTGCTTGTTATTTTATTAAATGAATGACGGAAGGTTTTACAAACGTGAATTAGTAATGATATGACGGAGCCGATGAAAAGTAAACAAAGCCTGATTGATGTACATTACAGTTTAATATGCTGTAGTTGCTGGGTGGGTGGTACATCAACAGTTTTGTCTTAACTTAACGGTAATGGACGAACGGTAAGAGTCTGTAGTACTGGAACGGTGCGAGGTGCGTTAGGCCTTTGGATTTATGTTTGTAGTTCACTGAACGAAAATCACTGGGAAATCACTTTACCACTATAGATATAGTAGACTCTATGAAGGTGACATCAAGAAGATGTAGTCTGTATCATGGTGCTGGATTGTGTGTGTGTGTGTACGCCATACCTTGAGAGTTTTTGCAATTTTCACTGAGTATGCATTATACACAGACACACACACACACACACATTTTGTAGAGGGGATCCAGAGGGTAAATAGTAACACAAGTCACACACACACACAGAGTCGTAACAAAAGACACAAGAATTAAAATATATATAGACTTACACTGCCTGCGCAGCCGCTGGCCAAGTTCACTGGTTGCGGTGGATATAATGATTGATGGTGAACTCTACCCATGTAGCTGGAGCACCTGTAGAAACACATATTCAAACATTCTAAGCAGCCGAGAAAGTCAGGCTTTTGCAAACTATCTTATTGAATTTCACCCACTTTCTGAGTGCAATATGCATTCAGGAAACATGGTTAAATGAGCACGATGATATATCATTATTTAATTTAAATGACTATAACTGCATATCTCAAGGAAAAACTTGTAGTCCAAGAGGAGGTCTCGTTATATATTTGAATGACAACTTTAACTATAATATCATAAAATGTTCGGAAATCTCAAGTTTATGGGAATGTCAAGTTATTGAAATAACTACAGTGTAGCAATATGCTCTCTAGAAAAGTAATCTTGGAGAATTTCTACCGACTCCCTAGAGAAACATCCACTGATTACAAAACATTTGTTGATGAATTTTCCCCCATATTAGCTCAATTGGAACAATCCCACTCCGAAGTCATTATAGCTGGCGATTTCAACATAAATTTACTAGACATAAAGACTAAAGATACAGTATTGACTTTTCATAATTATTTTACTACTATTAGCTTTTTGCCTGAAATTACTTTGCCTACACGATTTTCACATAGGACAGGTACACTTATCGACAATTTTCTCTGCAAATTATCAGATATATCTTTAAAATATAAATCTGGCATTCTTGTAGATATATTATCAGATCACCAACCATATTTTATGTCATTAAATCTTAGAACGGTCAACATTATCCCACATAAATATATAACAATCAATAAACAAACGCCCAATGCTATCCACAATTTTAAAGAAGAACTTTCAAGCTCCAATATTATGGAATTACTTGATGTGAATTTGAAATCTAATCCCAACAATAATTATGATGTATTACACGACTTAATATGTGCACAAAAACATTTTCCAAATAAAAAAATAAAATTTAATAAATACAAACACAAGAATACGCCATGGATTACAACAGATATTTTAAAGTCAATCAAACTAAAAAAAAATACACTTGGCACTTAGGAGAACACTACATGAATATCCTCAATCCAATACAATAGAAACAAATTTACCAAATTATAATATCATACAAAAAAATCGATTAGATCGGCAAAAAAAAACGTTATTACACTACAAATTTTCAAAAGGCAAAAGGTAACCTTAAACAAAGCTGGTCAGCTATAAATGAAATGTTATGCAAGAAAAGAGAAAAGGTTATTTCATTGAATTTTTCAAATTGACAATACCGTAGTTACAGATACAACTAGTATTGCGAATAAATTCAACTTCTTCTTCTCAAATATTGGACCAAACCTGGCAAAAGAAATATGCATTCCGTCTAGAAATAATTTGAGAAAACAATTTATTAAATCAAAATGATAATAATTTTACCTTTAAACTCATAGGAGAAGATTTTGTTAGCAAACTGATAGACGATTTAGATAACAAAAATAGTACAGGATGTGATGGATTATCAAACACCTTATCTATTGAACTAAACCTAAACCAATAACACTCATTGGAACCAAATGCTAACAACGGGTATATTCCCTGACAAATTAAAAATAGCAAAAGTGATACCATTATTCAAAAAGAGAGATTAATCTATATTTTCGAATTACAGGCCAATTTCGCTATTACCATCAATATCCAAACTTTTTGAAAAAGTAATTTATCAACAACTATACAAATATTTTGAAGATTCAAATTTATCTACGAGAGTCAATATGGCTTTCGGAAGGGTCATTCCACGGAATTGGCCTCCATAGAACTAGTAAACAGGTTGTTATCTAAAATGGATAAAGGCGGGGTACCTCTAGCTATATTCATTGATTTATCCAAAGCCTTCGACACCCTAGATCATGATATATCACTATACAAATAAAAATGCTATGGAATAACAGGAAAATCTATAAATTTATTAGAATGTTATTTAACAAATAGACAACACAATGTACATGATGAAAATACTGACTCAAATTTCTTATAAATGACTACTGGGGTATCTCAAGGTTCCATTTTGGGGCCTTTACTATTCCTAATTTATATGAATGATATACATAAATCTTCCAATCCCCTTCATTTCATCCTTTTTGCAGACGACACGACTCTACTAATGGAGAATAAGTTTTATAATACAGATATTAACAATGCAGAACTAGCAAAACTCTCAATATGGTTTAAAGTAAACAAACTTTCTCGAAATATTTCCAAACCCAAATGTATTGTTTTTCGTTCGGCAAGAAAACAAACACCTATACCATTAATACAAGTAGGCAATAACGTTATTGAATGCGTCGGAAACTTTAATTTCTTAGGTTTAATTAGTAATAAGCAATTGAAATAGAATGATCACATAAACCACATTGTCCTGAAAGTATCACGCATCATTGGCGTCCTAACAACATTGAAAAATCATATACCCTTAAATATTTTAATCATGCTTTACAGCTCACTGTTATTACCACACATAAATTATTCGCTCATGTTTGGGGACACCATCTATCGAAACTAACTAACTTGCAAAAGAAATGTATTTAAATTATAACAAAAAAACACACTTTGCCCACATTCTTTCTGAATCTCTGGCTTAGAACAAGTGAACATAATTATAATACAAGGAATCAAATATAAATGTCGTATAAAACACGAATTTGCTAGACAGTGCTTATTATATAATATACTCGATGCAATCAATAACTGCCCAACAAATATAAAGAAAACGTTTTTACTCACAGCCTGCAAGGTGTCATCACTAATGCAAAATCATCAATATTAAACAGCCCCTTTAGTCGTCAGAATCTGACGTCTGTAGACGTCAGATTCTGACGACTAACCCTACACTGTAAGAGTAAACATATTTCTAATGGCCGTAGACCTATACTATAGGTATTGAAATGAATCAGAAAGAGCTAACTAGAACATTTATGATGATTTTAAATTGAAAAAAAACCTTTGGTTGCGATGTTTTTGACAAATTAATTCAGCGCTTTAAGGGTCAACCCTTATCCTGCTGAGCTAATGTATTTATATTTTCAACCACGACCCACAACTTCCAGTGGTTTAAAATTACTCATATTTGTTTAATTTGAGTCCAAGCATTTGAAAATCTCGATGGTTTCATTTCCACTAGCAGTGGTTTTATCGGCAAATAAAACAAATTGAAAACGACTATTGTCGCGGTCAGCGAGTTAACGACTAGCACCATGCACCATACAGCAAACTCTGCAAACGGAATATCCAATGTCGATGTGGCTCAGGTTCGAAGACATTCACAAACATTGAAATAGCGTTAGTGGTGTGGCTACTGATTTTAAAAGAGCAACATGTTCTAATTCTTATAAATATTCACAGGACTCATCAAGGATGGGCTGATGAATAAAAAATATCGGTCGCCCATATATATGTTGATTGACAACTCTCAATGCTTCAACGCATCATTTTACACCCGTCAAAAATGACATCTTTTCATAGACATTATAAGGGTTTAATATCGTCAAATTTAAGAAACTGATGAACAATATTAGACAATTTAGTTTAACTTATCAGCAACTTTAAGCCATCCGAATCAAATACAAGGCGAGAATTGCGGCCGAAATTCACTGCTCGCAGTGTATTTTAATTTTTTTTTCCAAACTTGAAATCGAAAATGCGACACAATCAAGCTGAATCATTAAAAAATTGTCATTTTTATTTTGGCTTCATAATATGTCTATGATATGTGAACATGTCCATAGACTAGAATTGCGGAGTAGCTTTTGAAACGTAGCAAGTGTACCGAAAGCCCCGTTTATCAGGTATTCTGGTATTTCTTATTTTGGACATGGATGTCTAAAATTAAATTGCGTCCTTATTTCCCGCTTAACTGGTAAACGCGCAACCCCAAATTTTAAAATCTTACAAATTCTGGTCTCTGGACATGTTTTCCATATTATGGACATATCAAGGAGCTAAAATAAAAAAGATGATTTTGGCCTGATTGTATCGCTTCAAGTAGGCCTATGTTTAACTTACCCTGTACCTCTCCTAAACCGTAAGTGTTCTTCTGTCCCTAGATCCAAGTTCTCATTGACCTCTTTGAATGTCACGCAAGTGCTGGCTTCCCATTCCACCAAGGCTTGATTTATAGAAGCTATCTCATCATCTATGTATAACAGACAAACACATGATCGAAGTATCCGTATATCATTATCCTTATATTGTAGATCTGGTATCTTTCGCGTGTTTATATTTTCACGAATTTTTTATTTTGGGACTTTACGCGGAGTCTAGAATTTGCAAAAATTTTTTTTTCAAAATATTTGTTTATGCCGTGATTATAGGTCTAGCGACATAATATGATAGTCACTGAGCTGTTGAATGTCGCCCTTAATGACGTGTACTCAGCCGTGAAAGCTGCAGCTTTCCTCATATGGTTATCACAAGTAGGAGTAGACCTCTGTCACCTCTCAATCTTAAGGAATACCAATTACGACTATCACAATCGCTATGCAGACAGTAGGCCTATAAAACCCTTAATGTGCTGAATTTATTTGTAAAAAACATCGCAACCAAAAGATTTTTTTAATTTGAAATCATCATAACTGTCATAGTTAGCTCTTTCAGATTCATTTGAATACGTTATGGGTCTACGACAATTAGAAATATTTTTACTCTTACAGTGCGTGGATCGACTTTAGTCGTCAGAATCTGACGTCTACAGACGTCAGATTCTGACGACTAAAGTCTATCCCCGCGCTGTAAGGGTTCAGAATCACGACTTCTCAATGCACACCCACCTTAGCTCAAACGCTGGTTTAAGGTTGGGTCAGCACCGGCGATACCAGGCCAACGTTGATTCAGCGTTGGTGTAACATCCAATGTTAGTTGAGAGGCGGCAATGGACCCTGGTATTGTTATACAACCGCATACACTCAGTGTAGGCTAATTCGCAAAACGGTTCCAAACGCTGATTTATATGATCAACAAATATGCACATTGTTGATGTAGCCTATATTTATTCACGCTCACGCAGTATCGGCTAAGATATACATTGTTGTTGAGTCTTCAAAAAGGCTGTGGCTAAAGCTCACTGTAGTATTGGTCATATTCGATGATATATCATAGGTATTAATATATTTTTATATTAGTAATTTTCGTGAGATTCTTGAACTCGCTAATTCATCCTCGCAAAATTTTGCGAAAATTAAAACATCGCGAATATTACCAGTGTACATATATCATTCAAATAATATTTTTTTAATTATGCGAATAAAAAAAAAGTAACTAATTACAACATACATACATTTTTAAAAGCAAAAAATGTTAATATTTACTTGTAGATATTGGTAAATGTTAAAGTAAGAGAATGGTGTGAGACGTACTATCGAATACACCGGCCGGTATCTTGTACTTGATCGGCATTGGCCATTTGCCGTATGGATTATAGTTCTCCATATCTAAGATGTGAGCTCTCTTCTGGCGTCCAGCCTCACATGATCCCGCTTGACAGTCACCATCAACTTCAGCTGATCTCACAAAATGGAACAGGGCCTGCAATGTATAAATAAAACGATTATTTACGCGTGATATTTAACCCCTAAGGCGCTGAATATTAAAAAAAACATGGAGACCAAAGGGTTTTCGTCAATTTGAAATCATCATATATGTCTCAGTCATCTCTTTCCGATTCATTTGAATACCTATGTTATGGGTGTGCGACCATTATTAATATGTTTATTCTTACAGTGCGGGGATCGACTAAAGTCGTCAGAATCTGACGTCTACAGACGTCAGATTCTGACTACTAAAGTCAATCCCCGCGCTGTGAGAGTTAACCAACGTCGGGTTGATATTGGGCCATAATCGCAGACGGTGGAACAACAACAATCTAGCGTTGAAAGGATATTTTCTGTTCATCTTGTTAGCCCTCCTGAATAATGATTATCGGCCGAGATGATATGTAAGAGGTGTTCTACATTTAAGTGTGATATATGGGAAAATCACACCCATGTGCTGTAATATCCAAGAAAATCGCAAGAAAAATGGATATCTTTTTTCAATTTTCTCACCCGATTAAGTCACACGTGAGATATATATGCCATGGAAACCAGCTATTTTTTATTATTTTTTTTAAATAAAATTAATTATTATTAAACTAATGAATGTACGGATATATCCAGGTTTTCAAATGGCGATTTTTACTGTCTGACGCCACGCACAGACTGAAAGCGGGCACATATAATTTTAATATTGTTAATTCACTGAATCACTTAGAGTTTATTCCTCCTATGCTTTTTTCTGATATTAGTGTCTGGGCGTTGACAATAATGCAAGGACCTTCACAATAAATTAAATCGACGGTGACACTAATTTTTGGGCGATGACAATAATGCATGGACGGTGACAATAATGCATGGACGGTGACAATAATGCATGGACGGTGACAATAATGCATGGACGGTGACAATAATGCATGGACGGTGACAATAATGCATGGACGGTGACAATAATGCATGGACGGTGACAACAATGCATGGACGGTGACAATAATGCATGGACGGTGACAATAATGCATGGACGGTGACAATAATGCACGGACGGTGACAATAATGCATGGATGGTGACAATAATGTATGGACGGTGACAATAATGCATGGAAGGTGACAATGATGTATGGACGGTGACAATAATGCATGGACGGTGACAATAATGCATGGAAGGTGACAATGATGTATGGACGGTGACAATAATGCATGGACGGTGACAATAATGCATGGACGATGACAATAATGCATGGACAGTGACAATAATGCATGGACGGTGACAATAATGCATGGACGGTGACAATAATGCACGGACGGTGACAATAATGCATGGATGGTGACAATAATGCATGGATGGTGACAATGATGTATGGACGGTGACAATAATGCATGGACGGTGACAATAATGTATGGACAGTGACAATAATGCATGGAAGGTGACAATGATGTATGGACGGTGACAATAATGCACGGATGGTGACAATAATGCATGGATGGTGACAATAATGCATGGATGGTGACAATAATGCATGGAAGGTGACAATGATGTATGGACGGTGACAATAATGCATGGACGGTGACAATAATGTATGGACAGTGACAATAATGCATGGAAGGTGACAATGATGTATGGACGGTGACAATAATGCACGGATGGTGACAATAATGCATGGATGGTGACAATAATGCATGGAAGGTGACAATAATGCACGGACGGTGACAATAATGCATGGACGGTGACAATAATGCATGGATGGTGACAATAATGCATGGAAGGTGACAATGATGTATGGACGGTGACAATAATGCATGGACGGTGACAATAATGCATGGACGGTGACAATAATGCATGGATGGTGACAATAATGCATGGAAGGTGACAATGATGTATGGACGGTGACAATAATGCACGGACGATGACAATAATGCATGGACGGTGACAATAATGTACGGATGATGACAATAATGCATGGAAGGTGATACCACGCACAGACTGAAAGCGGGCACATATAGTTTTACTATTGTTAATTCACTGAATCAGTTTATTCCTCCTATCTTTATCTTTTTCTGATTTTAGTGTCTGGATGGCGACAATAATGTATGGACGGTGACAATAATGCATGAACAGTAACAATAATGCACGGACGGTGACAATAATGCATGGATATTGACAATAATGCATGGACGGCGACAATAATGCATGGATGGTGACAATAATGCATGGAAGGTGACAATGATGTATGGACGGTGACAATAATGCATGGACGGCGACAATAATGCATGGACGGTGGCAATAATGCATGGACGGTGGCGATAATGTATGGACGGTGACAATAATGCACGGAAGGTGACAATAATGCATGGACGGTGACAATAATGTATGGACGTTGACAATAATGCATGGACGTTGACAATAATGCATGGGGGGGGGGAGGGCAATAATGCATAGACGGTGACAATAATGCATGGACGGTGACAATAATGTATGGACGGTGACAATAATGCATGGACGGTGACAATAATGCATGGACGTTGACAATAGTGCATGGACGGTGACAATAATGCATGGACGATGACAATAATGTATGGACGGTGACAATAATGTATGGACGGTGACAATAATGCATGGACGATGACAATAGTGCATGGAAGGTGACAATAATGCATGGACGGTGACAATAATGCATGGATGGTGACAATAATGCATGGACGGTGACAATAATGCATGGACGATGACAATAATGTATGGACGGTGACAATAATGTATGGACGGTGACAATAATGCATGGACGATGACAATAGTGCATGGAAGGTGACAATAATGCATGGACGGTGACAATAATGCATGGATGGTGACAATAATGCATGGACGGTGACAATAATGCATGGACGGTGACAATAATGCACGGAAGGTGACAATAATGCATGGACGGTGACAATAATGCATGGTCGGGGACAATAATGCATGGACGGTGACAATAATGCATGGACCGTGACAATAATGCATGGACGGTGACAATAATGCATGGACAGTGACAATAATGCATGGACGGTGACAATAATGCAAAGACGGTGACAATAATGTATGGACGGTGACAATAATGTATAGACGGTGACAATAATGTATGGACGGTGACAATAATGCATGGACGGTGACAATAATGCATGGACAGTGACAATAATGCATGGACGGTGACAATAATGTATGGACGATGACAAAAATGTATGGACGGTGACAATAATGTATGGACGATGACAATAGTGCATGGACAGTGACAATAATGCATGGACGGTGACAATAATGTATGGACGGTGACAATAATGTATGGACGGTGACAATAATGTATGGACGGTGACAATAATGCACGGAAGGTGACAATAATGCATGGACAGTGACAATAATGCATGGACGGTGACAATAATGCATGGACGATGACAATAATGCATGGACAGTGACAATAATGCATGGACGGTGACAATAATGTATGGACGGTGACAATAATGTATGGACGGTGACAATAATGTATGGACGGTGACAATAATGCATGGACGGTGACAATAATGTATGGACAGTGACAATAATGCATGGACGGTGACAATAATGTATGGACGGTGACAATGATGTATGGACGGTGACAATAATGTATGGACGATGACAATAATGCATGGACAGTGACAATAATGCATGGACGGTGACAATAATGTATGGACTGTGACAATAATGTATGGACGGTGACAATAATGTATGGACGGTGACAATAATGCATGGACGGTGACAATAATGCATGGACGGTGACAATAATGTATGGACGGTGACAATAATGCATGAACAGTAACAATAATGTATGGACGATGACAATAATGCATGGACTGACTGACTGGATGACAGGATCTAAGCTGGAGCTTAATCCTAGCAAGACAGAATTGCTTCATATTGGGACCAAACTTCAGCGAGAAAAATTCTTGAAGAATTTTTCATGCTTACTTCTAGGTCAAGACACAAATCCATCTACATCAGCTAAAAATCTTGGTGTACTATTCGATAGTAGCCTGAATTTCCGAAAAAACATATCCCAAACATGTAGGGCATGCTTCTATCATATCCGTGACCTGCGTCGAATTTGAAAATGTCTGTCCTTAGATCTTGCCAAGCAAATTGCAGTGGCACTCGTCAGTAGTAAGTTAGATTATTGTTACTCACTTTTTCACAATATGCCAGAAAAGGATATCGCTAGATTACAACGCGTTTAAAACTGCCTTGCAAGAGTAGTAACCAAGGCCCCACGATTTAGTCGTTCCGTTCCAATTCTAAAACGATCACATTGGCTTCCTGTCAAGTTTCGCATTCATTTTAAAATATGCGCAATAACTTTCCGAACCCTAAAACCAACCTGCATATCTGGCTGATTTACTTGTTTGGCTGAAATGCTCAAAATATCTACGCTCCACTAATTCGAATAAATTTGTTGTTCCTCGTATAAAAACTAAGACTGGGTCAAGAGCTTTCTCTATATCTGGTCCAGCCTTATGGAACGCCCTGCCTGTGCCAATACGTAATGCCAAAACAATCTTAACATTCCGGAAATTACTTAAATCCCACCTATTTGACCTAGCTTTTCCACCCTAGTCCCTCAGCAGCCCGGCTCCCTGTTGACGAACCTGCTTTGGCCTCGATTATGACACATGATCACGCTGAGGATTTGTGCGCCTCTGAGCTCGGTCCGCTGAGGATATATGCGCTATAGAAATTTTATTGATTGATCGATTGATTGATGGACTGTGACAATAATGCATGGACGGTGACAATAATGTATGAACAATGACAACAATGCATGAATAAAAATGAAATGCATCGGGCTTTAGGCCACCTTTGTGCACATATAGGCTAAACTGGGCCAGGAGAACCTCCTGAGGATGGTGAGATGATTGAGATGACACTGTCCTCCAGACACAGGATTCGAAATTCGAGCCCTGGCGGTCTGAGACCGAGCACGCTACTTCTCGGTCACGGAGGCTCCCCACAATACTGACTTTCACACGTGGATGGGGAAGAAACATGTTTTGTTTCTTTCAAACCACCGAGACCGGGAACCGAACCCCGAACTCTGGCGTGAAAGGCAGCGGCGCTAACCACTACCCTAGGGCCCCCGCCCTGCATGAATAGTGCTAGAAAAGTGTAAATAATGCATGGACAATGACCTTTTATAATATGCCTTTGAAGGGACAAAGTTGCTGCTTCTAATTTATCCAACAAGGAAGATACAAGAAAAATCTACTAATAATGCTGCTTTGAAAAAAATACAGTTATCGAATAAAAAATGTGTGTAACTAAGTGCGTGTGTAATATGAACTTTTTACTTTATTTTATGGGAATAATTTATTATCTGTGCCGATTATATTTTGCTTGGTAGGCCTACTGATATTTCGGGTGCCGTAAGTAGTATATCTACACGTATGCGACATTATTCACACGTTACAAAATTAATCTAAAACTTAACCATAGTTAAATGACTTACCGAATGAGTTAAAAGTAGAGAACTCAAGACTCTTAGTGAACAAATCATTGTTTATTTGTCTGGAACCAAGATGCTGCTCGACAAATGTGTTGATCAGTCTTATTGAGAGGTCACAAAGCTCGAATGGAAACGTTTGATCATTTGTCGGCACGTTAACAAGCTGCATACTGGCATATTATTTTCTGTCTGCTCGATTTCCAGTCAACACAAGACTTGACCCAATGTTGGTTTAACGTTGGCCCATCGTCGCAGATGGTGAGCCAACATTAAGTTAGCATTGATTTAGCAAATTATACTTGCTGATCTACACTTTCTCAGCAAACAATAGACGTTTATCCAATGTAGATTTAATGCTCGGCCAACGTCATAGACGGTGGCCCAGTATTGCGCCATCATTGGTTCGGCGCCTTGTCTTTATCGACCGATCACTTACATTTGCTCCCACTGACATCAGACATTAGCCTATATTACATAGTGTCTATTTAATGTTGGTTATGCGTCATAGACGTTGGCCCAGCATTGTATCATCATTGCCTCGGCGACCCAATTTGAAAGCAAATTACATGAATGTGACACAAAACGGCCATGATTATCAGAAAAAATCAAATTCGATTTTAATTCCAGTTCCAGTTTCTTTAAATTCCCATTCCATTCCAAATCCCTTTATATTATATCTCAATTCCGTAACTTTGTTTGTAGGTGATCACTGGTGAGCTGAGGAATATAAGAAAAGTGGACAAGAAAAGTGCAGATTAATTTTGATTAAAAAGCACAGGACAATCTTAGCTGACACAATTTTATGCTCCTCGAAAAATATTGAGTGTTTGTTCAGAACCAATGTTATTTGGTTTACATAGACGACCATGTATTCCCATGTATTTTTAGGTATATCTACCACATTCAAATACATGTATTCATAGATATGCATGTAACATAAGTAATGCATTGCCTAACCTTCAAATAACTGTCCATACATACGCACGCCTATTAGTACATTCCTATAGCCTTGAAATGTGTATTTTCTACATGTGTTCATTTTTATATCGTCATACGATGGTGGACATACTAACTTATTTTTAGATGTTCTACATTTTATCTTGTATGTATCATCATGCGGTGGGGACATACCCCTCCCATATTTTCTATATTTTAGTTGAGCCAACATCGTCATACACAGGAAAAGGGAGAGATGAAAATTTGCTTGGCTTCATGACGAAAAAATGATATACATGTACAGTTATTTTAAATATGTTTCAACCCCTCAAACGCTGAAATATTTTTGAGGAAAACCATAAAGACCAATTTGAAAGCTGTTGTTTTTTCTATTTGAAATCATCATCAATGTCTTACTTAGCTCCTTTTGCTTCATATGAATTATACATTTTTTATTTCGTTCACTGCGGAGATCGACTTCAGACGTCAATGTGGACGTATAAAGACGGTTCCCGCGCTGTAAGGGATAAGATTCAACTCGGTTTTGAGGCACGAGCCCAGCTAATTAGGGGTTTTAAATACCAACGTTTAGTCAATTTCGTCTCTAAAATGTGGGCACAATAAATCCCCCCCCCCCCGTGCCACCACTTGATCTGCCACTGCTGCCTTCCCAGCAAGCACCTCGACCCAATGTTAACTTGAAGCTGGATTGACGGAGCATACGGCGGACCAACATTAAATTGACATTGGCTCAACTGTGTTAACCTCCGATATTGCCATACAGTGCCGGTCAGAGTAAAATCGTGTTGATTCCCCACCTCTAGCTACGGCATTCTATCAAGCGAAGAATCAATAACCAATTGACCCTATGCCATTACTCAGATATAATGACATAGATCAGATACCGTAATATGTCATATGATACATAGACATCACCCTCTGTACACCTGTCATGCAGATACTCTCTCTAACATGGTGTCATACGTGATACTCTCTCTAACATAGTGTCCTGCTTTCTAATGAGCCATCAACAAGCGCATATGAGACCAGTAATTCACAGTTCTCGCATATTTACATATGCTAAAAGTGTTCAATTGTTTTATTAGATATTTTATGAATAGCTGTTGTACCACCTTGCAAACACATGTACGAATTGAAATTGATTTGCTGTGTTTCTAAGGTGAAATAGCCGGATCTGAGACCCAGAGTCTTAAAAAAGAAATGACAGCATGAAACTTCTGGCTGAACTCCAAGCATGCCCGGTCGCTATAAACACAAACACCATCTCAATTGCATGCGAGCGTGGTGTAGCCATCTTATTTAGCAGACAAGCTCCAGTCGGTACCGAGAGAAATATTCTGAGGTATCATCGTATACATTTGTATGTGTAAGAACAGTTTCTACATCATGATTCCCTGCGAGAGAGCACGTGAAATATGCTTTTCATGTTACATGTTATAAAACACGTAGAAGTAAACAGTCTTGCACAGAGGTAATTTGAATAGAATACCGTGTTGAGCAGACCTGCACATATTATGCAGAGGTAATTTGAATATAATATTATGCGGAGAAGCCAACTCAAAATAAATAATTTATGAATGAATCTAATTCATACTCCTGGACATATTGCACAGGATGCACAAAAAACGGATTGCAGTTCGGAAAGATAATAATCTGTACTGATAGAAAATCTAAGCTATTTATGTTATTTTTTTTATTTTTTTTTGAAAAATAAAACTCTGCTAGATATTAGCTGTTCCTCTATTTTGGCCAGGCAAATTCTTGCCCATTTCCTGAATGGGTTCTGAGCGTTTCGGTGGTCTTAGGCCCAGCCCCGGTAGATTTCATTGTGTCACCATGACGCTTTACCATCCTTAGGGCTTCCTCTCTTACTAACATGTCATTAACAGCAAAATAAGTATTTTAGTGCAGAAATAAGTGATGTGTCTGGTGTCATTGGAAACTTGCCTTATTGAATTACGTGTGTGTTTTTTACGGCAATGTTGTTGACAAATAGTAGTTGGATACATACTTATGGATAGATTGGATAACCAGTGTCAGAGCGGGCAAATGTAAGTGAGCGAGCTCGTCAAACAAATAGAGGAATTAATACCCTCTTGTTACAAATGTAGCCCTTGTTAACCTGCAACATATGATCTAACTTTTCAATCTCGCGTGAGTTGGCTTCCCAATCGGACTTGTGAAACCAACAGTCAAATAACCTTATGGTGGCAGACTGCAGAACAATGAGGGCCTGGTATTTTCTACTTTTAATTTCCTTGGTAAGTTATCAACCCTTACAGCGCGGGGATCGACTTTAGTCGTCAGAATCTGACGTCTGTAGACGTCAGATTCTTCACTGTAACACTAAAACCATTTCTAATGGCCGTAGAACCATAACATAAAGTATTCAAATGAATCGGAAAGAGCTGACTAAGACATTTATAATGGTTTAAGAATATGCTTCGAAAATACGGTATACTTTCAATCTACTTTGTAAGACATTAAAAAAAATACCGCATTGTAATACCAACCTTCAATTATAATACCGTGTACTTTTAATTTACCTGGTAAGCTAGTGGGCGGGGGCCCTAGGGTAGTGGTTAGCACCGCTGCTTTTCACGCCAGAGTCCGGGGTTCGGTTCCCGATCTCGGCGGTTTGAAAGAAACAAAAAATGTTTCTTCCCCATCCACGTGTGAAAGTTAGTATTGTGGGGAGCCTCCGTGACCGAGAGGTAGCGTGCTCGGCCTCAGACCGCCAGGGCTCGAATTTCGAATCCTGTGTCTGGAGGACAGTGTCATCTCATTCATCTCACCATCCTCAGGAAGTTCTCCTGGCCCAGTTTAGCCTATATGTGCACAAAGGTGGCCTGAAGCCCGATTCATTTCATTTCATGGTAAGCTAGTGATTCAGATTACTGACAACTTTTTCATCAATCCTTGAAGCGCTAAGTTATTAATGGAAATCATAAAAAATACTTTCGGTTGTAGAATTTGAATTAAAATATATGCCTTATTTCTTAATATCAAGTGGATAAAAAAATCGATTGTACAATTTAATTAAAATATATGCCTCTTTCTCAATATCAAGTGAATAAAAATACTTTTGGTTGCACAATTTGCATTAAAATATATGCCTCATTTTTTCAATATCAAGTGAATAACAAATACCTTTGGGTTGTAAAATTTGAATCCACTTATATGCCTCATTTATCCCTAAAATAGTCTTGTTTCAATGAAAAAGAAAAATACCAAAACGGCTATAGACGTGATTGGCCCTTTAGATGTTGACTGTAATTGAATTATTCCACAAATATGGTAAAATTCAAGGTTATTTATGTGTGCATTACGAACAAAATAAAAAATTATGTTATTCAGAAATATGTATAGGTTTAGTATTGCGTCGAATTCTAGCGTTTTTCGTAAACAAATCTTAACATTGACACTTTTGAAATGGAGACTGATCATCATAATTACTGTATATTATTGTAAAATATATTACATTATTCGAATCGGAACAAATATAATATACTTGAATACATAATTATAGAGGAGATTAATCTTCTTGGTGATAATGACATATTGTTATGTTGCTGATAAACTTGTTGAATTATTACATATAACACATAATATAACACATAATAACACATATAACAGATAATGGCAAAATATCGTGCCCTTACCCCTCTCTTTTTGTTTTGAGCCTTGTGAAATCCATGATTTCGTACAAAGTTGTTTGATTTTTATTTTAAAACAATTTTTGGTGTCCGTTCGGAACCTATGTATACGGGCTATCGTACACTTTATTGTCATGGGAACAATCAAGGTAAATATAAATACGTTACAATACTAATCCTAAACTAATATAGACCGAAGATTTGAATTAGAATTATTTTTGGAAGAATGTATAGCAAGCTCACATTAAGAAACCTCATCCAAAGAGCCGCGATCCACAACTTCAAGTGACCAAACAATTCTAAAAATTTAAGATTTAATACACAACGCATGCTACGATCCCAAAATGTATTCGGCATATTTCTCATGACCTCTGAGCTGTAAAATGGATATTTCGGTCACTTGGTGACTAGCTTTAACCCTTACAGCGCTGGGATCGACTTTAGTCGTCAGAATCTGACGTCTGCAGACGTCAGATTCTGACGACGAAAGTCAATTCCCACACTGTGAGAGTAAAAATATTTCTAATGACCGTAGACCCATGACATAGGTTTTCAAATGAATCAGAGAGAGCAAACTAAGACATTTGTGATGATGTCATATTGAAAAATCCCTTTGATCTCTATGGTTTTCATAAAATAAATTCAGCGAAAATTTTGCATTTTCTGTGGCTTAAGACACAATGTAAACCAATATCACAAATGCATATGGCACATTTCTGATTGGAAGAGCTGGTGATACAGTTATTAATTTAACTCTTGGAAATGTGTCACTCATTGAGAGGTTAACCCTTTAAGCCCTCACGATGCATTGAAGCATCATTTTACATCACTGAAAACATATCTAATTTTCTTACAGCTAGGGGCGTATAACGAAAATTTCCATGAAACTGGTTTACCAATACTTGGCAATTTTCTTTAAGTCTTAAACCACATCAAGTCATCTTCATTCACTACAAGTCGAGAATTGCGGCAGCAATTCGCGGCTTGTAGTGAATGAAGATGACAACGGTAAATTCAGGCTTGAAAGGGTTAATATATATATTTCGCTCTTTCATCGCGCGATAGACATTAGACGTCAGAATCTGACGTCTATAGATGTTAGATGTTGATGTCTAAAATTGACCCCAGCACCGAAAGGGTTTAACCAGGACATACTTCTATATACTATAGTTGGCATCAATTCCCCAGGGTTAATCAGGAAGACTAAGTGTTTGTTGTTTCTTTACATTGTAGGCTCTGATACATTCTGGACGATCAGTTGATGTTGATGAAGCCTTTGTCATGAAGTGTTTGTTGTTTCTGTACATTGTAGGCTCTGATAGATACTGGACGACCCAGCTGATGCCAATGAAGTCTGTGTCATAAAGTGTTTGTTGTATCTGTACATTGTAGGCTCTGATAGATACTGGACGATCAGCCGATGTCGATGAAGCCTGCGTTTCTGAAACATGTGACAGTGAACGTGAGAAGAGAGCAAATGGGGTGGATTTTGTAGACTATAATCCTTACGGAAAATGGCCTCTGCCAATCAAGTACAAGCTACCAGCTAGTCTATTTAGCGGTATGTCTGACTTCGCTATCTTGTTCTTTTAGGACCGATTTCTATTCACTCCTAGCGCTTGCTCACTGAAAGACACAGCTCAGATTGTTAGCTTCCTGCCAAACATCGCGACTGTCTGCGGTTTGGATGCTTCAAGTACAGCCGCCTGTGGCTGCCTCAAATTGTAATCATATCATTGCATGTGGCTCGCCAATTCACCCATCTCCACCTTATGGTATTAATTGCGATGATAAGCAATAATATAAGTGCATAAAGCCTAAGTGCAACGATTAATCAGTTAACAATCCCTACAGCCTCGCATTTATTTTTTTGTTTTTGAAAATATTTACATCAATGTTTACTGGACTACCTGGGTTGAGAAATAGAGTAGTGGGGAGCTGGCTAGATATAGATTTCAAATTATATTAACTTGCCTAGTAGAAGAAGATAGATAGCGAAGAAGTAAGTAAAATATATGGAAAGGAATATTTAGATCTTGGCAAATATACAGGACTGAGAAAATCCGAAAGTGTAGTTGACTAACTTATAATTCGCTATGCATCAAAATTGATTTCCAAAATAAACCGAAATACTGGAATTTAACCATAGATCCATTATTTTCACATTGGAAATCATCTAGCATTTGCAAATAAAAAAATTAAAACAATCTAACACAGATGTTAGATGCATAGACATAATTACCAAATTATCATGTGATTTGTCTGAAAACTACAACAGGTTTATTTAATAACCTGTTTGTAAAATAAACGGTCACCGTTTATTTCACGAGCAAAAGTTTACTTTAGGAAAATTTTGTAAACAAATAATTCCAAAAGCAGTCATTCCTCAGTGACAAATGGTTTGATAGTAAATGTAATTAGACGCTGAAAATAAAGAACAGCAACACCATTCAACCATTCCCAGAAACAGTGACGCCTATTGGGATTTATTCTGGGAATATAAATAAACTAGTTCAAGAAAAGGATAATATACATCAATAAATGTGAACAAGAATGTCGATGTCTATCCACAGAAAATGTGAACAATTACTCGAAATGCATGATTTATATCCACCCAAGAAGTAGGTGACATAAAACTATCCGACTTTTGTAACTGTCTCTGAAACAGAGCACCCCATCACCAGGACAGCTTGATCGCAGCGATTTGAAAACAAAATGAATAGTTGGAAAGGGGAAAGCAGTCATTTATTACAGTCATTTAATAAAAGGGGGAAGCAGTCATTTAACCCTTTCAGGCCTGAATTTATCATAGTCATCTTCGTCCACTACAAGCCGCGAATTCTCGACTTGTAGTCGATGAAGATGACTTGAATTGGTTTAAAAATTAAAGAAAATTACCACGTATTGGTAAACCAGTTTCATGGAAATTTTGGTTCTAAAATCCCCTGTTGTAGGGAAATTAAGTCTGTTTTCAGGGATGTAAAATGTGGCTTTAATGCATCGTGAGGGCTTAAAGGGTTAATACGAAGGTTTTTGCTCCCAGTTTATTGCTAAATATGTGACAATGTCTATGTCGTGATTGATTGTTAGAAAAAAAACATATAAACCAAGTATAAAGTGTTTGTTGTGTATACATTTTGCTGAGGCTTGTTTTATTTGGTTTCATTATACGTTTTTTCAGAGTGTTTGCTGTACTATACAAATTAATATCAGATTTGCTTTCTTAATAACATGATTGTGGTATTTAATATCGTGTTTACATACTCTATTAAATGTCAACTGGGAAACAACTGTTTAGGTTTCTACGCTTTCCAGGGTGTCATTTTCGCGACTATGTAGAATACTATGTGGTAGCTATTTTATCTCTGGTATAATACCCCCTTATCTACATATCTTGCTTTTTAAATTGTATCATAAGCTGTTAGGATGCATATTTTAAAATTAAAAGCATGTGCTTGTTTAAATATCTGGTGACAAGCTTGATTTTAAGTGTACATATCATGTCTATAATTATGTGATTTTACAGAACTAACCCTGTTGTATATAAATGCACATATTGTTTATGACAACAAGGTCAGTAATGAATCGTAATTTGCATCAAAAACTACTTATTTGTTTTATGTTTCAGGTTTATAATGTGCACTTGCACCTGCAATGAGGAAACGATGACTTTAGCTTTGTAGCTAGTTGTACATCCTGGTGAACGAAATATATTTACACAATCTTGTTTTTTTGTTATACATAGATGAAGAGCTTAGTAATATCTATCAAGCCTTCGCAGAATGGGAAGCTGCCACTTGTGTAACATTCCAAGAAATCAACGAGAACTTAGATCTAGGGACAGAAGAACACATAGAGATTACAAGAGGGGGCGGGTAAGATAAAATAAAACAACAGTGTATGGAGAGTGTGTTAATTTGAAAATAGACAGTGGATCCAGAGGGGGAGGAAGCAGGGAATCCTGAGACTAGAAACAAAATTATCGAAAAATCACAATCAAATAAATAACTGTCCATGTATTATTGGGTGGAGCCCAGGACTCGCGCTGTCAGCTGAGAAGAATAAACCTCATTTTCGACATAAATTTAAAATAAACAAGGCCAACCAATTTCATCCCATTTTCAAAATCCTAGATCTGCCCATAAACCCGCTAGTGATATTTGCGCCTTATATCAGGGTTGTTCAATCCCTTAAGCGCGGAAACCGTTTTTATACATATGAATCTGCCGCCGTCAGATTCAATCGGAAAGAGCCAACTAAGACATTGTGTTGATTTCAAAGTGAAAAAAAACACCTTTGGACCCCATGGTTTATACAAAAATATTTCGGCGATGTAAGGGTCATCCTGAGGTGGAGCCGAGGAATCGAAATATACTGGTAAATGAATCAAAAACCTTCGAACTTCACTCAGGACATTCTACAAATCTTACGGCTTTTACCGTTTGTAGTCCTCTTTCATCTTTTCTGAAGAAAGACTGGCATTTACAAACGTCCTTTACAACAAACTTCACTGGTCATCGTCCTCACATATTTTTCTGATGTAACTTGAACACATATATTCATTCGTCACATTGTTCACATGCTTGTGAACAACGAACTGACTAGTTCGATATATATTCGGAACTCTATATGGCTGGCTGAATATTAATTAACCTGATATAACATATATATTTACCGGAACAGCCGATGCTGCGACCTTCATGAACTAATTCACAAACGTTTCTATTTTACCCTAAATTACAATATTTGAAAAAAAGTAAGGGGTAATTCAATAATATTTAACCATAACAAATTTTGCACTTGACCCTTAATATATTTGTAAAATGTTAAAATGTGTGTTTGATCTGCAGGTGCTCCAGCTACATGGGCAGAATTCACCACCAAGCATTATATCCACCGCAACCAGTGAAGTTAGGTAACAACTGCGCAAATGATGTAAGTCAATAAATACATTTATCTATATATATATATATATATATATATATATATATATATATATATATATATATATACATATATATATATATATATATATAATATCATTCATGATATCAATTGGGTCTTTTACATTGTGGTTTCTCTATATATATATCTATGGATCTATGTATACATTTATCTAAATATATATATATACATCTGTGGCGATAGTACGGGATGTCAGAAAGAAACCATTGCCATATAATTAGCTTCTGGTGACTTACAGTGCTCTCCCGGTTCGTGATTGCTCTGTGGTGCTCTTCACTCAACACATAAGTGATAGCCAACTGTGAGTGTATTGTAAATCTACCCATAATTTTGCATGATTTGTTATTTTGATTTTGTTCCGTGCTTTCTTTTCCTCACTGGGTTGGCTGTTTTCCTGTGTATTGATGTCCCTCTCATGTATGTCTTACAGTGCCCTTTCTTATAGGGCCTACGCTTTCCTTTGCCGGAAAGTGACGTTAAGGATTATGTATCTATTGTTTTGACACTGCCATTTCTTTGTGGTTTTTGTATTGTTTCTGACATTGATATTTGTGTCAATTTCTTTTGTGTATTGGCGCTGGCGCTGTCTCAGGTTTTAAAAGGACTTGAAATACAGTTAATTTTTTAGTTGTCCAAGGCATATTATTTTTATTCATTCCACTTTAATAGACACATGCAATCGCTTAAAAATCAATAAACTGACATAATTGTCACTTAAGTGACCACTAGTGCAGGAAAGGGACGTTAAAAATATGTTTACTTACTTACTTTGGCATTGATAGCCTTCGGTCATAATGGTTATGCTTTATTTTGCTTAAGCTGACCAAATCTTACATCAGGCATAATTAGTAACTCTTTGCTCATATTGGGAAGGATAATATATATTTTGTTAATTAACCTACACTAGGCTAGCGGCAGGCTTACTTAAGGTGACATAGGATAATTTCATGGTAATAAATAAATACATTATGCTTCTGTTTGTTATTATTATTTCGTCTCGGTGCCCAGTAGTTTTCTGCAGACAGAAGTTGTACGTCGCCAAAGATCAATGAGATCTGTGTTCTGACCTTTACTCAGTTCCCGTTGTGCAGAGACAGAGACACATTCGAATCGACTAGAATGTTTGAACATTTTGAGCACCTCGATTATGTGTGGATTTCCTTGCAGGCCGGGACGCCCATTCACGAGATTGGACACGCCCTAGCATTGTCTCACGAGCAGAAACGTTATGACCGCGATGACTTTGTCACAGTGTTGTGGGACAATATAATCGCGGGAAAGGAGCATAACTTTGATTTGGACGAGGAGGACAAGCGCACCACCATGGGCACATCGTATGACTACGGCTCAGTCATGCACTACTCAGTTACAGTGAGCAATCTTATTCTTATTTGGTAAAAGTAAAAAGTACACTTTTTATAACCTCTTATGGCCTTTAAGCTTAGGGTCTGAATTTGATGTAATCGCTGATCATGACTAAAGTATTTTTCAATTTGTTTTATTTGCCGATCAAATCACTGATATTGGGAATTAAATGAGTATTTAAACATCCAGAATTGTAAATGCTTGGTCTCAAATTAAGCAAATATTAGTAATTTTCACCCACTTGAATTTGTGGGTCGCGATAGCGAGACACAACTTCAAGTGAGTGAAAAATTAAATAAATCTATTTAGCTGGATAAGGGGGAACGTATGAGCTGATAAGGATTTGACAAATAAAATATTTTTTCTGTCAATTGTCTTCAATTTTTGATATTTGAATTTCAATCAAGTTCATTATGCTATTAGATCTTATGCTGCAAGCTAAGTTCAGAACTCAGTGTAAAGTATTAAAAACTGAAGGTATATTTTAAACTAGCCCTGAATACAAGTATATTTCGCCCGAGCTGAGTGAGATTATATGCATACGGCATCGTTGGGAAGGCTGAGATGAGCTCATCTCAGCACAAGTCACCACCACATCAAGCCCGATCCTTTAGGCGGGGGGCTTATATGTGGTGACGAGTGCGTACCCAACGATGCAGTATGTATTTTCTCTGATCCCAGCACTCGTCACCACATAAGGCACTCGCCTAAAGGCTCGGGCTTGATGTGGTGACTTGTGCTGAGATGAGCCCATCTCGCCGTACCTACCCTTGAAGTCATTCGAAATAAGAAATAAGAGTAGGGTATAGTCTCGGCTTCGGGCTTCATTCTGTCGCGATATTGCCATGATTGTTCAGAAAGCGACGTAAAGCAATATTCATATTCATATATTCCAATATGGTGTGATCACATCTCTTTGATAGATTATATATGACGGTTTCAGCTTGATTTGATCGTTAGCACAAGCTGAACTACCTGACTCGTCCTGACGCATTAACCCTTTCAGCCTCCACGATGCATTAAAGCATCATTTTACATCCCTGAAAACAGACTTAATTTCCCTAGAACCAAGGGTTTTAGAACGAAAATTTCCTGAAACGGGTTTACCAATACATGGCAATTTTCTTTATTTTTTAAACTACATCCAATCATCTTCATCCACTACAAGTCGAGAATTGCGACAGCAATTCTCGGCTTGTAGTGGATGAAGATGACAATGGTAAATTCAGGCCTGAAAGCTTTTCAGTCAGACAAATGTCATCAAATGAATCTATAGACATCCCCCATTTGTCTTTAAAAAACATAAATCTATACATACAACACGGGGAACTTAAATACAAATATACATATACATACGTGACATAAAAACATACATCTATACATTAAAAATAATATCATTATCATACCATAATATATTTACGTGTTATCTCTTCAATTTGTGAGTTTATTTTTATGTTTTCTCTCAGGCTTTTAGCAAAGACTCGAGCACACTGGATACCATTTCAATGCATGATCCAGCTTACAGGTCCAGTGCCGGAGGAGGAACTCTGCCTACATTCAAAGACGCCTACCTTATCAACAGATTATATTGTGACGGTATGTCTTATAAAATCACCACATTTTGTGGGCCACAGATGTGGGAACAGATGTGAACCTGTGGCCACAGATTCAAAATAATCTGTGGCCACAGATTTGAATCTGTGGGAACGAATTTGAATCTGTGGGAACATATTGCAATTTGTGGCCACAGATTCGAATATGTAGGATCAGATTTGAATCTGTGGGAACGGATTGCAATCTGTGGCCACAGATTAAAACTAATATAAATGTCCTGTGACTTTGGTTTACTACCCCATAACAGCTACGATGGTCACAGATCCCACGTGGTCGTGAAAAAGCTACACAATTACATTACATGTCTTACATTCAAAACGGACTCAAATAAAATACGTTTAACAAATCGTCGCCTCGGAGCTAAAGTGTCATATCTGCCACTCATTTGAGTCACAGATATATGATACTTTAGATCGAGACGACGAAATGCACTCTTAAAATCCCATGTTGGTGATAATAAACCAGGTTGCACCAACGCACTTCTTTCTAACCAAGATAAATAGAAATAAAGTTGAGCTGATTTAGCCAAAATTTTGCGTCGTAATGATCTGCTTCAATTGAAGCATGCCATTTCTATAAGCATTGGTGCTTTAATTAAATTCGATTTTAATAACAGTGCATAGCCTATGGTTTTCAAGAAATATATTGGACGATCGTTACATTAGCAATGTTGCTGCGGCAGTGGGGATGCTGTCAATTTTTTAAACCGTTTTTATTTGGAATTTCGAACCTTAAACAGGAACTTGAAATTTTGGAACTTGACCTTCTCGGAACATGGGAACTTCGGAACTTTGGAACATGGTCACTTCGAAACGCGCTCATAGACCCCATAGACCCCATACAGCTTGCTCACTACCACGTGGGATGTGTTACATGTTATTTTATTTCTATGGGTCAAAAGTCACAGGACATGTAGATTAGTTTGAATCTGCGGCTACTGATTGCAAAGTGTTCCCACAGATTGCAATCCGTTCCCAAAGATTCGAATCTGTGGCCGCAGATTGCAATACGTTCCCACAGATTCGAATTTGTGGCCACAGCTCGAAATATTATTATTTTTCAGATGTTAAAAGCTCCGCAGAATTGCTTTAAAAATATTGTGATTGCGACGGGAGAAAGTAGAGAAATACAATCCCAATTTTTCCGGTATTCATCATGTCTATAAAAATGTATACACAGCTGCACGGCATTGTAGTAAGCCTTCTTTGGAAAAAAGGGCTCTCAAAACTGGTCGAAGTGTTGCTCCAATATTTTTAGATTGTTTAAGTAAATTGATAGTAAATTGATAGTGCTTAGCAAGAATTAGGTTTGCCATTCTTCATATTAGATGAAGTAGGAAAATAATATTTTTGTTTTCCTTTTCGGTGGAAACTTTCATTTTGGTACTTTTCAATAGTGTTAAATTAGTGAAGCTGCTAGTAGCAGTAGTAGGTTATTCACAGTATTTCATGTCACTTATCCGATAGTATTCTGTTTTAGATGAGTGTTCTCAACAAATGTTTTGTAAGAACGGAGGATACACAGATCCCAAAGATTGCACCAAATGCCGCTGTCCTCCACAATGGAGTGGACAATTTTGTGGTGAAACCAACACCGGCTCACCAGGTCTGTCTGGCTGTGTGTCTGTTTATCTCTCAGTCTGTCAGTCCTGATGTCTGTCATTCGTTTGTTTGTTTGTTTGTTTGTTTGTTTGTTTGTTTGTTTGTTTGTTTGTTTGTTTGTTTGTTTGTTTGTTTGTTTGTTTGTTTATTTGTTTGTTTGTTTGTTTGTTTGTTTGTTTGTTTGTTTGTTTGTTTGTTTGTTTGTTTGTTTGTTTGCTTGCTTGTTTGTTTGTTTGTTTGTTTGTTTGTTTGTTTGTTTGTTTATTTATTTGTTTGTTTGTTTGTTTGTTTGTTTGTTTGTTTGTTTGTTTGTTTGTTTGTTTGTTTGTTTGTTTGTTTGTTTGTTTGTTTGTTTGTTTGTTTGTTTCTTTCTTTCTTTCTTTTTTTCTTTCTTTCTTTCTTTCTTTCTTTCTTTCTTTCTTTCTTTCTTTCTGTGTTTCTTTGTTATATAATCTACTTATTCGATCTCGTTAACCCTTTAACCGCCGGTGCCGCATATATTCGGGTTTTCATTTTTTATTAGGAACCATATTTTAAACATGGTAAAGATAAAAATGTGACATCAATCAGAAATATTTGAAAACAGTTGACCTCCATTTTGTCAAATCTAAATAATGTTCAAGCACTTGAAGTTGTGGATCGCGTCAGCGAGACACATCTTCAAATGATTGAAAATACAGATTGAAAAACTTGGCGGTTAAAGGGTTACGAAAATCACTATGGCCTTATCAGCCACATACAAAGCTTCTGTATATGATATAATGAAATCCTTGGTTAATGTTAGCTCTTGAGGCACTCAATATTTTTATATAAACCAAGAGATCAAAGGTTTTTTAAATTTGAAATCGTCATAAATGCCCTAATTAGCTATTTATGTTTTATTTGAATACCTATATTACGGGACTGTGGTCATTGTCAATCTTTTACCCTCTCAGGGCGCATAAAAGATGTCAGATTCTGACAAAATGTAATCTAGACTAACGATATATGTGACTTTTTACAGGATGTGATCCTGTCTCAGGGCACTATACTCTCACTGAAGCTGATACGTTCATCTGCATGGACACTCCAAACTTCATCGTTAATGGCTTTTATGGCAACTTTGAACTTGAAGATGAATGTACCTGGGTAATTGACGTAAGTGAAACAAGTCACCATAATATGAGGTGTAATATACACACATACATAGCTGTCACACACTCTCTTAATTTGTGACAGCTCAGCCACATGCGGCACTCCAGCAAACACAAGACATTGAACCGATGCCGTTTTAATGGTGGTCCGCCGTCTGCGACGCTGGGCCAACATTGAACCAACATTGGTTCAACGTCTTGTGTGTGCTGGGATACATGGTCCTCATACACAGTGTTTTCACCACGTGGCATATCTGTTCCCAGTGCGGGCTGGATTGAACCTCCCCTTGGCTTGCATTCTCAACAAACATGTATGAGCCATGATATGATTTTTTCAAGTTGAGTAATCTTGAATACACTATTATTATAGTGAGATGCTATTTCTCACTTGGACTGAGAGGTTTATCACACTGTCTACAGGTAAACCTCTCAGTCCAAGTAAGAAATAACATCTAACTATACTAATATTGTACTCTAGACTACTTGGCTTGAAAAAATCATATCATGGCTCAGCCATTTTTTGTTTGTTTGTTGAACTGTCAGAATTAGACACACCTACATATTAATGACGTCACTCATTGATGTACTGTTCTTGGACAACAACGAATAAACAATGTGGTCCGAAGTGGAAGAGTATTACAATTGTTAAAGGAAAAACTGTATTTTAAAGGCTGATATTTATCAATACACACAATATTAAAAGTCAAGCCTGATAAACAATTTTGTAGTATGTTTGATTCGAGGTATGTACCTTTAAATGTCCTTATATTGTATATGTGTTAGATAGCATATCATAGTAAAGCCGACTAACATAATTTTCAGGCTGTCATATATTTTAAACTTAATTTGTGATTTAAATTACCTAATCATATGATATAAACATAAAATAAATGTATATATGGCAAATACGGCACCACGTAATTATACTCCCGAATAATACAAGAGTATATTTTCAGTCACCGCCTGGTTGTAAGCTGAAGGTGTACAGTGCTGATGCTAATGGATATACAATAAAATATGGAACGTCATGTTATCACTATGGCGAAGTGATGTATGCGACAGGTCATTTTGAACACGGTCAACGGTGAGTGAATTGCAACAGGGAGGGAGATAGGGAGGGAAATATACAATCAGTCTATAACTGGATGGGTGACCGCCTGGGACCACCAGGTGATGTATACATTAGGTGATGCGTGCAGCGATGTCGTGTCGTGGGGCTCAGAGAACCACGTAAATCAGATGGCTCGTCTGACTGACCTAGAGTTGGACGTAAAAAAATTTCAATGGACGTAGGCGCAGTTTCCATCCGGCGGGACGCCAGAAAATCCACAATGTTTGCGTACTTGGCACATAAGGTGAATTAGCTTGGAATGAAAACAGCTTGATGCGCCTCAATGGCAGCTCAGCTGTATATCTCCCAGAAGACTCAGTTGGAATTTGAATGCTAGCAGGCCTTGCTAATTTACTCTATGCGCCTTAGAATCAATTGAGATATGGCGCAATATAAATGCAATATACTCAATATTCTCACAGACTATGCGACGTATATCGGTATCAGCCAATATCGCACTCTGCAAACGTTGTTCATTTTTCGTGCGATATGAGAAAATACAGCACATATCCAATGAATAAGGTGTTGTAAAATATCAATTTATTAACACTTTATTAACAATTTAGGATAAAATATGCTAATTTTTTATATTCTCAACTTTTTGTATGTAAAAAATAGAACATAGTTACATATTGAAACCTTCACTCAAAAGAAGAATATAGACCAATAAGATTTTGAAGTAGGTGAACTATCAGGAAATCCGGGCCTGGGTGCTGATCAGGTACTGTATTTTCCCATATCGCACTCAAATGAACACCGCTTACATATCCTCAATACTCAATCGGGATATCATACTATGTAAATTTTTCAGGTTATGTGATGATGATTTCGCGACCTACTCCTCACAGAATCCTCTCCTTAGTGACGAAAATAACGTGACGATACTGCTCCGTGCTCCAGATTATGGCGGAGAGGAACTCCCTGATTATTACTACCGAGGATTCAGAATGTGTGTGGAGACAGGTATGGCATAGGCCTACTTTTGATAAAATCTTAATCCACTATTTATCAGTTAATACCAAAAATACATATTTTAACCCTTGCGGCGCGGGGATAGACTTTAGACGTCAGAATATGACGTCTATAGACGTCAGATTCTGACGTCTGAAGTCGATCCTCTCACTGTAAGAGTGAAAATAAAAAATGATCTTACACCCATAACATAGGCCTTCAAAATAATCGGAAAGAGCTTACTAAGACAGTTAAGAACATTTTTAATTGAATAAAACACGTTGGTCTCCATGGTTTATAACAGTTAAGAACATTTTTAATTGTATAAAACACGTTGGTCTCCTTAGTTTATAACAGTTAAGAACATTTTTAATTGAATAAAACACGTTGGTCTCCATGGTTTATAACAGGTAAGAACATTTTTAATTGAATAAAACACGTTGGTCTTCATGGTTTATATAAAACCTATTTAGTGCTTTAAGGGTTATATACCCGACGTCAGATTAACTTGTATCGCATGTTTTTCGCCGATTTCTCAGTCAATTCTCAACCGATTGTGATGAAATTTTGCAAGGACTATTTTCGAGTCACGCGGCGACTACCGTGAAATTTTCATAATAAAATATTATGTAGTTCAAAAGTTAGACTATTTGACATGTAGTAAATTTGTAATTACAAAGTCCCTCTATAAACCCATCAAACTGGTTTAATTAAAGTTTGTTTTTTGCATTACATGCCAGATGGTCTAACTTTTTAGTTATACAATATTTTCGGTGAAAATCGGTTGATAATTGACTGGAAAATCGGCGAAAAACATGCGATACAAGTTAATCTGACGGCGGGTATATAACCACTGGCGGTGCAGAAGCCGTTTTGTATTCGTTGGATTTGACATTTGAACAAAATCGAATGCTGCCAATAACTATTTGTTGATTTGAACTGTTTTTATCACATATGACTACACGCGTTAATATAAGTAAAGAGCTTAAACTACGAGTTATTAAAGACACAAACCGAGAGATTAATGATCAAACAAATAGTGAATCAGGCCAAAACGTGTCAATCCTGGGACCAGTTTCTGTAACGTACTTCAGTAAAAAGTGATTATTTTGTACTTCAGTATGTTACAGAAACTGACCCCTGTGGCCGATTTCTATAACATACTTAAGTAAAAAGTTACCTTTTTACTTAAGTATGTTACGTAAACCAGCCCACTTAATTTTTTACTTAAGTACGTTACGAAAACCGGCCGCAGTGGCCGGTTTGTGTAACGTACATAAGTGTAAAGTTGACACTTTTTTTATTGAAGTTCGATACCGAAGCCCGCCCCTGTTACCAATCAGGTATTCAAACTCATTTTTTACATTCACATTGAGATGAGAAATGCTGCCAAATTGAACTGCTTCCTCTGGATACCTATACTGTGAAACAGATCCGTAAAATTTGCAGTGGAACACCGTAATAACTGACATGTTAGCAGTTGTTTTCTGTCATATTCAGTTCACAGAATAATTAACGGTGTTTTTTGTGACATAAACAGTGGTTTTCCGTCATATTTATTAATAACGATGGTTCTCCGTAATAATTAGCGGGGCCTTGCCTTTTTCTATGTATTTTTTTAATTTGATTTTTAAGTGGGTCACCGCATTTTCGTCTGGATCGCAGTTCGAGGGGGGGGGGGGGAGCTCCCCATAAATATGGCTTCTCATTCGTGAAGAGGAGATTTTCAAACCACCCATAAACACTGCAAGTGAAATAAAAAAAGACCCCTAAAACCGCTACCCCTTTTTACTCGCCATTGATTGAATGTAACCTTCTCAGACCAGGAGCTCACGAGGGTCAGGTATCACCCGAGAGGGGAATTCAGGCCACTATGATTTTTAGGTAGCTGATCTATCATGGAATAACTGAAGAGCCTGAGTATTGATCAGCTGGTGGCCGGGGCTTTTTGGAGTTATAGCACTTTATACACAAAAAACATCCACCGAAAGTGCGATAATCGCGACATTTTTGTAAAAACAAGTTTTTTCTTCTGAGTGTGTAAGATGTCATACAATAAACCTAAAATGACATATGTGCTCTATATGCTTGTTGGAGATTAATTGCAAAAACAGTAAAATATCAATTTATTAACACTTTATTAACAATTTAGGATAAAATATGGTAATTTTATATATTTTCAACTTTTTTATGTAAAAATAGAATATAGTTACATATTGACACCTTCACCCAGAAGGGGAATATATACCAATACGATTTTGAAGTAGGTGAACTATCATCCTAAAATCTATGGATGAGGGGTCCACAGAAAGTGTGAAAATTGCAATAATTTTGTTAAACATGTTTTGTTCTTCCGAGTGTGTAAGCTGTCAAACAATGAAAAACAAATGACATGATACTGATTCAATAATAACAATATTTGTTTTCATTTGCCACACACATCAAGTCATCTTTATCCAAGTCGAGAATTGCGACAGCATTTAACCCCTCACGATGCATAGAAGCATACTTTTGCATCTCTAAAGAATTATTTTATTTCCTAAAATCAAGGTATTTTAGAACGAAAATTTACATGATACTGTTCTAATAATAACAACATTCTTTTTCCTTTGCAACACACTTCATGTCATCTTTATCAATTACAAGTCAAGAATTGCGACAGCATTTGAACCCTCATGATGCATAAAAGCATATTTTTTCATCTCCAAAGTATCACTTAATTTCCTAAAATCTATGGATTATAGAACGGAAATTTACGTGATACTAATTTCGTAATATTTTTTTTTCATTTGCCACACACTTTAAGTCATTTTTATCTACTACAAGTCGAGAAATGCGACAGCAATTCCCGGCTTGTCGTGGATGGAGATTACTAAGGTAATTTAAGGCTTGAAAGGTTTAATTCCTTAACTTTTTATTGTAGTTGATCCAGAGTGTCTTAAATACGTACCAACCACAACAACAACAACCACAACTACTACTACTACTACAACACCAACTACTACTACAACACCCACTACGACAACAACACCCACTACGACAACAACACCAACTACTACTACAACACCCACTACGACAACGACACCAACTGCTACAACAACTACTACGACACCATATACTACAACCATGAGTAAAACTACAGGAGAAATTACAACAACAGTAAAGGGAACAGGAACTACCGGTACAACAGTAAAGGGAACAGGAACTATCGCCACGACGATAAAGGGAACAGGAACTGCTACAGCAACAAAAACTTCAACAGGAACTGCTACTGGAACAAATCCTTCAACGGCAACAAATACACACCAGACCGCTACACCAACAGCTAAGAAAACAACAACTGTGAACACAGGTATGTTAGTTACTATGTGATTACTATGGTAAATGCAGTCTTAAAACGGTTGATGCCTTAGCTTTTTGAGTGAGTGAGTGAGTTTTTGAGTGAGTGATTTTTTGAGTGAGTGAGTGAGTGAGTGAGTGGGTGGGTGGGTGAGTGAGTGAGTGAGTGAGTGAGTGAGTGAGTGAGTGAGTGAGTGAGTGAGTGAGTGAGTGAGTGAGTGAGTGAGTGAGTGAGTGAGTGAGTGAGTGAGTGAGTGAGTGAGTGAGTGAGTGAGTGAGTGAGTGAGTGTATTCATTCGTTCAGTCATTCAGTCAGTCAGTATGTCAGTTAATCAGTCAGTAGTTTATTTGCAATATCGTTTTGCTTGCTTTTGATATTAGATTATCTAACTAAAGTACATTGTTTCACTTTGTACCAGTCACGATTGAATAAATCAGTATTCTCACCTGCAGGTGACCCAGCTACACATACAGGTACCAAGGATATGATGACGAAAGGTGAAGACAACACAACAGATGGTGATCTGGTTTCTGGCGAAACTACAAATCCCGTCTCTTCTGATGGCAAGACAACCACAACAAGTACTACTACAATATTCACACCTGGTGAAAAGGAGGAAGAGACAGGTTTGTAAATATTTTAAAATACATACATTATCTTTATCTGTTTATTATTTTGTGTTAGCCAATATTAAAATCGAATATATTTTACACAAAATAATAATACATATTCAGATATTTTAATTATATTTTGCAGCGTTATATCAGTACACGGAAAATGTGGGCTTTGGGTATGTCCTGCTTCTGCGACGCTGGACCAAAATGAATCTAGCACCGGGTAAACCTCTCGGGTTTTCTGGCTATAGACCACTGTTACATGGAATCATTATGGAATATGTAAATGATAAGAAACGTTATTATCACTTGAGACGGTGCTACAAGGGAATACTGCTACTTTATGTGGGCTAGAGATTTAGCTATCAGCCCTACGACAGGGCTGATAGACTGTCTGTGTGTACGCACTTTTGCCTAAATGGAATATGTAAATAATAAGAAACGTTATTATCACGTGAGCGGGTGCTACAAGTGAATATTGCTATGTGGGTGTGAGATTTAGCTATGTGGGTGTGAGATTCAGCTATCAGCCCTACGCTAGGACTGATAGGCTCTCTGTGTGTACGCACTGTTGCCTGACTAGTCGACTGCTTGCCTCGTGTACGCCAGCTCCCATAAAAGTACAGTTGCACGCCAGTTCTATGCTAGTAGTGCTGATGGGTTTAATGGGGTAGGGGGGGGGGGGGAATCGCCGGTTTACTGGGCTACTATGTGGGCTGACACCTGGCTGAAAAAGAGTGAGCTGTGATATTTAGTAAGGTGGTTAGTTCTACAGATGCTGGCATCTGCATCGGATCAATAAAAAGGCATATCGCTCTAAAAAATCATGTTATTGTTATATTCTAACAAATCCATCTACACTTTCAGATGTGGGAATTATAGTTGGCGGTGTTATGGTTGCCCTGATATTGCTTGCCGGAGCTGTGATGCTATTCCTGTTTTTCATGTGGCGCAAGAAAAGACAACAAGAGGAAGAGAAGAAGAATGGCTGGGAAAAACCTACCGCCAGAGCCAGGCTCAACCGCGTAAAGTGAGTTCGCACAGATAGCCCTTTTTTATTTATTTTTGTATTTAACTGCGTCATTCAATAGAAAATTGAAAATTCGAAATATCGGAACGTCTATAAGTTTATATTGCAGATATCACATTTATTATTGTCTTCATGCATATTTTTGCAGGTTAAATACCGAACCCATTGTCTCTAATATGATATTCTAACCCCCTAATTTAAATAACAACTGAATGTAGGCTGTCATTGTCAAAAATCGTAGTAATGTGAAAGTGAAAGTGAAAGTTTGAGTACTGAATCAATGCAGAAAACTTATTTTATAGTGTAGCATTTTACTGTGTGCGATCTAGCTTGCTATTCATAAATAACGTACGTGCTTTTGTGACACTATGAATATCGTTTGAATCAGACAAAAAATATATAAATTTTAAAGATAAAGTATTTAGTAAATAATATAATTAAAATATTAATAAAATTATTATGTTTGCAAAATGGTGAATTTCTTGTGTACCAGTTCATAAAATCATGCTTCCTTCCTAAAAAAGATCAGTCGTTTCGCATCACTGATGTATGATATTTACTTCTGATGGACCCCACTAATTAGAACGTTGACCATGCTGGTGGGCCTACAGCCTTTGCTCAGTGAATCATGACGACCTACCTACTTTAATATATAACAGCTTAATTACGTTCTTATTTCCATTTGAATACTTTATTTGTGTCTTAGTAATGAATCCACATTTCTATAGAAATGACTACATTTAAATTATACAAATAGCCCTTAAATTTATTGGATATATTTGTTATAATTCACCATCGTCATTTTCTTTGATATATGCACCCACTCTGAACGCGAAAGGAATATTATGGAATAAAAGGTACAGTTAACCAGCTATATTGGCCGCCCATTTATTAACGCCCGTGTGCTTATAAAAACTCGCCGGAAGTGCACTGCGAGTGCTTATAAACGCATGGTCTTTTATAAACGGGCGGCCATTTATAAAGGGCTGGACCCGTACCTGTTAATCTCCGCCAATTATTTAAATTTCCCAAGCAGCAAAGTTTAAATCCGCCAATATTTCCCAACATTTCTTTGCCATGAGTGGTCCACTGCATGTTACTAGGCTATTTGGGACCCTCCTCCTTGTGGTCAGACCATGCTTTACCAGCGCCATACCCACGAGCCTGTCGGTGGTGGCTCTGGTGCCGATATTAGGGTCACAAAATGGGTCAGACGTGACCGTGTCTACTGCAACCCCCATCCAAAGATTTGACATCAAAGATTAAAATTGATTGCTGACACTCACCCATACATCCAGACCGTGACAAAAATGATGAATGTGATAGTTAAACAAACGAATGGGAGAACTTGCCCAGCACCATTTCTACGTTAAACAGCGTCGATGAAAATCGTCCAACGTTGAGACAACAATGGTGCATTGTCATCTGCGAGATGTGATCTGTATGTCAACACAATAGTAGTGTGTGTACAAGTATAATATACTGTCAAATATTGACACCCTCAATAAACATCAAGTAACTAGAGCCGCAAAACAAGGGATCTTGGAAGTTATTAAAAACAGTTTGAGCAAAGCCTTAACCCAATTTTTGTGATTTCGTTTCGATATATTAACCTAATTGTCTACTCGGGAGTGAAAATACACCAAATATGCGGTTTCATTTCGAAAATAATATCTTACTTTGAGACAAAATATGATCATACCAATTTTTTTTTCAACTTTAAGAGTTTGCCTATATTTATGGTAAAATATCTATGCTGTCATACTTGAATTAAAAATATTTGGTCACCTTACTTGTTGCGTTTAAAAATCATGGTATTCTACACAGAGTTTGAAGCCGCGTGGAGAGGGGTGCACAACTAGGCTGAAAAGCCTCATTGCATTCAGTGATTTAAGAGCAACATATACATATGTGGGGTTAGGGTCTTACCGTTCGGGACTGCTCGGCGTTCCCCTACCACTGACAAGTGGCCAGGGACCGCCAAGCCTCGTTCTGATTAGCCCACGCCATGAATCGAGCACGCCTTCAGCCAAGCGCGCCTCCAGTTAATTCATTGCCATTGAAGCAGAAGGACGTCCCGTCGTGAGCTCAGGGGCTTAGTCGCATGGCACCGATCGTCACGCTCCGCTTGGGAACTGTGTATTGTGTGAATGTCTAGACTTCAATAAAGTGAGAAATACCTGAAGAATGATTTATTGAGAATTGTTTATTCCCGTCGTCCCAACGGAGGAGTTGATGGAGGATGGTGGAACGTAACACTACAACATATAACATATTCATGTCAGCAACACGATCGATCCACCACCCCCCTATATTGGTGACCCGACGTTGAACATAATCGCAGCGTCATTCAAGCATATTGCTTTCACTAAGCAACCAAACCACACTGCAAAACCATCGATTTTGAGCCAGCTAGGATAGTTTTAAAATGAGGGGATTTTTTTCAAAAAATGACACATAATTTTTTGCAAGGTACGTGGTGATTGTAGGTCAAAAATAATAATATGCCAGTGAGGTTAGTTAGAAAGGTTATCTAAACAGAGGTTTTCGCGTTTCGGTTAAAACAGCGAAAAAATTGATTTTTCTAGAAACCCACGTGATATTTAAAGATTTTCACGGATCGAAATTATGCCTCGACTCAGACAGCTTTTAAATAGGATTAGAGCCATTTAAAACTGTTCGCCTGAGATATATGTAAATAAAAGTTCTTATTTGGACTATAAATACATCATTGTTAGGACTGTAGGTCAAAATTTTATGACTGTAATCATAATTTTTATCTCAGTGGTATTTTAATGTGAACTGGTAAGAGGCCGCCATCTTGGCAGCCGGTGACCCTAATCTTAGCTCAATTAGCTGCTGCGCATAGCCTCACGTGTCCCCCCTACCCGTCATGCATCGCGGCGTCACCCCATCAGCTCAGATCGGCATAATTAGCATAAATTAGGCCGCCATCTTCAATCAGCGGCGCGCACGGCCAATGGTGCTCACATGTCAAGGCCACATAGGCCTGCACAGCGTCTGGAAATAAAGTTTAGTAAAGAATATTTTTTTCCAAATTGTCTTGCTCAGTCAGGAAAGAGAGACTGATTTTATTTTAATATGTGTTACTAAATATTGCAAGTCAGGTCACACATTGTGTAATATTTTGTGAATGAAAATTTGGTAGTCTACTTTTACAGACAGTCACTTAGTTAAATATGTTAATGAGTCATGAGCTGATGGGGTACGCCAACCGATCATACGCACACCGCGTGCACAGCGCACGGTAGCCGAGGCACACACCATCCGACAGTGTGCCGCTATGCATACAACCCGCATATCATACAAGCGTACAGTCTACATCGATGAGCACAAGTCTACACGCACCGATACAAATCGAAGCGAGCGACCAATTCAGACGTCGATAAGAATAATTCTCATGGTGAACATTTAAAAAAAAAGAGATGTTCATTATTGGAAATATTCATTAATAGATTTATTTAAGCAGTCTTTATAGACATCTGTCAGTCAAAATTTCAATAAGTGATTCTATCAATTAAGTCGAACTGTACACTCATAATACAGTCGCACTCAGCCTATTTTTACGTGAACGAAATTTTCTCAGACTGGGCAGGATTTAATTATTTATTATTAAATCTAAATTGGGACTTGACAGTTGAACTACGGTGACTACTTTGCTACATTGCGTGTTTTTTTTGTTTCCACACGTGTCGAATTACCAAATATTATTACCCTATGGCTTAGAATAGCAATTTAGCATTTATTCTGGCAGTTTTTGCATGCTGTTAACGACCTACAATCATAACAATTCATATGTTTAATGAAATACTATAAACCCTTCCACGCGCACATCTCTGCACAGAGAAGTTTTCAGTTATTTCGGCAACCCCTGCACTCTACTACCTGCGAATCTAAATGGACAATCTTCATAAATAGAATTATCACACATCTAGATTTTTCTCAAGCTAGACAACTCTGCACACAGTTTCTCACGCAGAGTGCGGTGATCAAACTAGTTGGTATGTTTTAAATGCATACCATTTCAATACCGTCTGAGAATTGCACAGTAGCCAATAGGCCAGCAACTTTTTAAACTAATTTCAACAAACCAACATTTCAAAATGGCCACGAAAGGCGACAGTGAAGGCTTTGTGTCATCACCCCTCGACGGACAAGGGGCTCACAAAGATTTGTACTATCCTATGAGTTGCGAGAATGCAGCAGAACTAAGAGACACGGATGCTGAGTTTCGCCGGTTAAAAGCTGATTTCCTGCGGATTGCACGCAACAGACATAGGAGAGGTTTGTCACGGAGTGATTTATCAAGAAGCCCTTCGCCGGTCAGACATCAGCCTCAACGACGTTCAGCCAATCTGCCGAAATTCAAGATAGCAACCTTTTACTCAACAGATGTGGAGTTATGGTTTAATCAAATCGAAACACAATTTGATTTACACCAGATAACAGACGATGACGAACGTTGCAGATTGACATGTGCTGCACTCTCTGGCGAAGTAGCGTCCGATGTTAGAGACGTATTATTACAGCCGTTTCTCACTCATAAGTACATAAATTTTAAGGCGATCTTAATCGAACGACAAGGCTTAACGACACCAGAAAGAGTCAACAAGGTGATTTCAGGTGGAAAATTGGGATCTGACATACCGTCTAGATTTCTTAGGCGGTTGTAGAAGACAGCTGGTTTTGGCACAAAAGCGGTTGTAGGCAAGGCAGTTATCCGCCAAGCCTTCATTTGACAAATTCCGCCTTCAGTATGTGCTCATTTAGCTACACAACCAGATAGTTCGTCGCAAGGAAATTTGGCCATGTTGGCCGACCGTGCTGTTGCCGCCGAGAAGGACGTCCATGAAGCTAAGCCGGGGGTTGCTGAGATAAACGTCAGTGAGAGCGGAAAGCTCGTTGGACTGTTGGAAGACCTGTCTCGCAGGCTCAAAAAGCTAGAGACAGCAACAGCCAAGGCAACACAGAAGAAGACATACGGACGCTCACTAGCAAACGAGAACCATACTGCCAAGACACAGTTCGTTCCGAATGTGCAAGCAAAACCGTGTGTACCCAATAATCAAGTTGTTACTAGACAATATGTGTCAAATAATGATAGTTGTCCTAACGCACCGCCGCCGCAAAGCAGCAAAATAACGTTGCTCAACCGATCGACACAGCCGATGCACCTGTTTGTTTTTATCACCAAACATTCGGTGACAGAGCACGCACGTGCAGAGAACCTTGCGCGTTTTCTTTAAACTAATCGGCCAGAGCAAAGCAGCGACTCTTGCATCTTGCGACATGGCTCTGCGGAAGCTCCCTTTCCCAGCTTATCCCCCTCTAAGTTATTATATGTCGCAGACAAACACAACAAGTGTAACTATTTAATCAACACCGGCGCAGCGGTCAGCGTGTTACTTAAGTCTTGCGCTAACAGAACTTCAGACGCTGCCTGTCTGCCCCTAGTTGCAGCTAATAATACTACTATAAACACCTACAGAAATTGTAGACGCGTCGTCGACGTTGGTCTTAAACGAGATTACTCGTGAACTTTCATAGTAGCGGACGTCAAACAACCGATCATAGGAGCTGACTTTCTCATACATTACAGCTTACTGGTAGACTTAAAAAGTCGTTGTCTGAGAGACATGCAAACCGGTTTAGCTATACCAGCTACTTTATGGTCTATTAAACCGTTATCACTGAATAGAGTCGACACCGTTCAAAACGACTACACGAAATTATTAGGTCAGTTTCCGGATCTGACTCGTCCTACACAAAGGGCGAACCAGTTAAACAGGGTATTACACACGAAACAGTGACCAAAGGCCACCCAGTATTTGCGCGCCCACGATGTTTAGCACCTGATAAACTAGTAACTGCGAAACGCGAGTTTGATGACATGATAAAGTTAGGTGTTGTCGAACCCAGCGACAGTGAGTGGTCGTCAGCGCTTCATATGGTGCCTAAGAAAAATGGAGACTGGAGACCATGCAGAGATTATAGAAATTTGAACGCTCAGACAGTACCGGATCGATATCCAATTCCCCATATACAAGAATTTACCCAACGTTTAGCAGGGTCGAAAGTTTTTCAAAAATAGACTTTGTATGGGCATACTACCAGATACCGGTTGAACCGTCCGACGTGCATAAAACAGCGGTTACAACACCTTTCGGTTTGTTCAATTTCACTAGGACACCATTTGGTTTAAGAAATTCTGGCCAAACTTTCCAACGTTTTATAAATCACGGTACGCGTGGACTAGATTTTGTGTTTGTATATTTGGACAATTTGTTAGTCACAAGCCCCGATTATCATACGCATAGAAACATTTGAAAATTATTTTTACCCGTTTAGCAGAATATGGGATAATCATAGGACCAGAGAAATGTCAGTTCGGTACTACCGAATTAAGTTTTCCAGGACATGTTAGTGCAGCAGGCATTTCACCACTACCCAGTGCTGTAGGCGGGATAGTAAATTTTGTTAGGCCTGACAAGCAAAGAGCTTTACGTCGATATCTGGGAATGATAATTTATTACCATAGATTTATTCCACATTGTGCGGATAAGTTGACACCGTTAAAGCAATTACTCACGGCCGCGAATGAAGGTCATACAAGATTGTCACCTCAGTCAAATTTCGACTTGAAGTGGAATGAAAGTGCAAATCCTGCGTTTATCGAGTCTAAGCAAATACTTGCTAATGATACCCTTTTGGTACACCCGAACCACTCTGCACCGATGAATATCACGTGCAAAGCCAGTTATTTCGCTGTAGGTGGCGTTTTGCAACAGTACATCGATTATGTCTGGCAGCCACTTTTTTTATTTTTCCCACAGAGACACTTTACAGTGCGTTCAATCGCGAACTTTTAGCGGTGTACACTACTATTAGACATTTCAGGCACAACTTAGAAGGCCGTTACACCGATCATAAACCTTTAACTTTCGTAATGTCATCAGTCACTGAACGCCCATCACTGCGACAAACAAGGCAGTCGGCTTTTATCGCTGAGTTCACAACAGACATAAGATATGTGAAAGGAGAGACAAATTTCGACGCCGACGCTTTGTCAAGACTGTCCGTGTCCTTCATAGACAATACATAAACCATAAATTATAAACATTTAAGTGCAGATCAAGCTTTGGACACAGAATTCACACGGCTGCGACACTCAAAGTCATCTACCATGAATTTTAAATTACTCAAATCATTTGATAACAATTTGATTTGGTGTGATGTATCAACAGGACACATTCGGCCGTACGTTACAGCAAAATTTCGAAAACAGGTTTTCTTGAACTTACACGGATTAAGACATCCATCGCATAGGGCTACAAAGCCGTTGATCAATACAAGATTTGTCTGGCACTGAATGAATATAAATATTGCTAAATGGTGCTGTTCTTGCAAAGGTTGCCAGACCGCTAAAATATCTTGCCATAATAAGCCAGTTTTCGGCAAATTCGACGAACCCACCTAGAGATTTGACCACATACATATAGATATAGTCGGACCTCTGCCGTATACCGATGGTCTCAGATATCTACTGACTCATGTAGATCGTTTCACACGTTGGCCAGAAGCCATACCTTTAGTGGATATTATAGCTGAAACAGTCGCCGATGCCTTCTTTAGCGGGTGGATAGCATGGTTTGGGACTCCCGCCACTATCACCTCGAATAGGGGCACACAGCTCGAATCAAAATTGTGGGATGGTTTATGTAACCAGTTTGGGATAGTACGAAACCGCACAACAAGCTACCATCCCCAATCGAACGGCATGGTCGAACGTTTCCACCGTCAGCATGAAGCAGCCATTATGGCAAGCAATTCACCGAATCCATGGACCACAACACTACCTGCTGTATTACTAGGCTCATTTTCCGCCGAAAAAGAAGTATTGGGTAGGTCAGCCGCCGAAATCGTTTACGGAACAACACTACCGGGCGAATTTTCACATAAGTACATTGTTGACACAAATACAGATTTAGATAACTATTCTGATAAGCTCCGCATAGCAATGTCGCGTCTCCGTCTTTGCCACCCGCGCGACTCACCTCAGAACAACATATTCCAATATAAGGAAATCAACACATGCTCACATGTATTTTTGCAACGAATCGCAATTGCACCGCCTCTGACCGCCCTTTACGACGGCCCATATAAGGTCATCGTGAGGAGCGAAAATCATAATTAAAGGCAAGGTAGAAATGGTCTCCTTTGATCGAGGTAAACCTGCACACTTAGACAACGAGCCCGAAATAGGTAGGCCTACAGAGAAACAGCGTAAAACGCAAAATAATACAAAGAATTCGAAAAATATTGCGACAGTTCGAAGGGCATCGGCTCTCAAACAGAATTCCGAAAAGAAAGAGTGCTGAACCAAAGCGAAAACACAGACACGGTCTGTGGCGGTTCAGAATGGGACGAATTTGGCTACTACTTCACAGCATAATGCTAATAGAATAAATTTGCCTAAACAATTCACCCCTTATGTAGCGCCGCATTCGCGAACCCCCGCCGTTTCCCGTGCTAACAGGAACGGATGCGGTTTGCGAGCGTATTCACGTGTACCTTTACACTCATGGGATAAAACCCCTAATTCAAACGAAACGACCAAACCACTGAATGTTAAAAACAATTCGAATATCGCCAACTGCGATCAAATTGTACCAGACGCACCCGCAAGACAAACCAGAGTAGGACGAAAAATCCACACTCCCACACGTTTCGTACAGATGGTCCACGCTTTAGTAGCGACTAACGACATCTACTGCGGGACCAGCTGCACGTGCCGTAACAATCATAATTTGTAAGTATAAAGTTTGCCAGGCCTGGCGTAATTAAAATAATAATGTGAAATGTTACTTAATTAGGTTACTTATAGAAGTAATTTTATTATTAAGTACAAATGTATTAATTAGATTTAAAAAGGTGGGCCGTTACCCGTAGCGCAGCAGCATAATTCGTAAGCAAAGAACAATGGTGTTAAGAGGATTGGAACAATGGTGTTAAGAGGATGGGAACTCAGATATAATCACTACATATTAACTCGTTATGCTGCACCTGCGATGTTACCAACCACCAACGCTGTATTTTCACAAGTGACTGTTTTACTGTTTGATTACTGTATTTTGGTTTTGTGCGTTTCCCCGACGGAGCGACGAACCGACGCTACCACCACAAGTTGACTTGGTTCATACGTTTACACTTAACCCGGGGGTAATGTGGGGTTCGCTTCTCACCGTTTTGGACTTCTCGGCGTTCCCCAACCACTGACGAGTGTCCAGGGACCGCCAAGCCTCGTTCTGATTAGCACACTCCACGGAACGAGCACGCCTTCAGCCAACCACGCCTCCAGTTAACTCGTTGCCACTGAAGCAGACGGATGTCCCGTCGTGAGCTCAGGGGCTTAGCCGTATGGCACTGATCGCCGCGCTCCGCTTGGAAACTGTGTTTTGTGCGAATGTCTAGACTTCGATAAAGTGAGAAATACCTGAAGAATGATTTAATGAGAATTGTTTAATCCCGTCGTCCCGACGGAGGAGTTGATGGAAGATGGTGGAACGTAACACTTCAACATATTCATGTCAGCAACACGATCGATCCACCACCCCCCGCATACATACCACTGATAATTATCAGGTTGATATTTCCCAGTTTCCAGTATGCATTTCATTAAGCCTGTACAGCGCGGGAATCGACTTTAGATTTTGACGTCAAAAGTCGATCACAGCACTGAAAGGGTAAAATATATATAATAAACGTAGACCCTTATCATGGGTATGAAAATGGAGTAGAAAAAGCTAACTATGACATTTGAGATTGTTTTAAAATGAAAAAAACTTCTTGGTTTGTAGTAAAATATTTTGCGCTTTAACCCTTACAGCACGGGGATCCCCGTACCGTATGAGTAAATATATTATTAATTGTCAGAGACCCATAACATATGTATTCAAATGAAGTAGAAAGACCTAACTAAGACATTTATGCTGATTTTGAAATAAAGAAACCCTTTGGTCTCCATGGTTTATGCAAAAATATATTCAGCGCTTTAGGGTTAATTGTTAAGCATCACATGGCATATTTTTATTGGAAAACATGGTGTAATCTATCAAATTATTTATTTAAACCCTCACGATGCATTAAAGCAGCAATTTACATCTCTGAAAAGAGACTTTATTTTTCTACAACTAATAAGGGGTTTAGAAGGGGAATTTCAATGAAACTGTTTTACCAATTCATAGCAATTTTCATTAATTTTTCACCCACTTCTAGTCATATTCATCCACTACAAGTCGAGAACTGCGACAGCAATTCACCGGTTTGTAGTAGACGAAGATGACAATGGTAATTTCAGGCTTGAAGAGTTAAGGATGCACTTTAAATATATTATCTCAATTTTTATTCATTAAACATTTGAAAAGTTAAATCACCTTCGCATTTTAATGATAAATGGCTGGAAATTTGAATATTTCTTAACTTTTTACATTGTGAAAGCTAAAAGATAAGAATAAATCATTTTTATTTCAATCATTATGATTCAGTATTTTAGAAAATATGAAATTGTCAGGGTAAAAATTTGCACTAACTTTGAAGCATTATCTGCATTGAAAGAGATGTTATGTATGATTATTGTGGTTCACCCTTAAGGCACTGAAATATATAAAGAGTTTTCTTCAATTCGAAATCATCATACATTTTTTAGTTGGCTCATTCCGCTTTATTTGAATACCTATTTTATTGGTCTACGGCCATTATACATCTTTTACAGTGCGGGGATCGACTTTAGACGTCTGAATTTTACGTTTTTAGACGTAATCGGACCTCTAAGGTCGATCCCCTCGCTGTAAGGTTGAAAAAACCCCAAATAATTTGAACACGATGTGATCATTTTCAACTCAGTTTAAAAAAAATATTAATGTCGTACTTTTGTTGTAGGGTGACGCCACATATATGAGGGCTATGCAGTATATGTATGGAGCTGATACCAATATTAAGAAACCTGACTTTTAATTTTATTTCATACAAGTGTAAATGGTCAAGCTTGCTCACATCTAATTATATTATTTGAGACACATCATCCACACTGACTTGGTGACAATGCTATTGAGTGCTTTTATGGTTTCAACGGAGAAATAACGTTCACAAATTATAAGACATGTACAACTTATGTATTTATTAATATATTATAAAGATACAATTTGTGAAAAAAATGTTGACACTCAAAACAAGATATATATTTAGAATGTGTTGAAAATAAATTATTATGACAATTGCGTATTAAGACATTGTCGTTGCTTTAATGATGTGTAATAATAAAAAGTACAAAGCGTACATATATATGAAAGAAGCATGTTTGTTTCTGAAGATTCATGCTACGTATGAAACGCAAAAGGAATGGAAACCTGCAACTAGCCAAGTTTAAACATTTTTTATATGCACAGTACTGAAAAAATATAAAGTGGAATAGTAATATTGTTACAGTAATATTAATTTCACCTGTAGTAATGCAGACCTGAGGGGTTGGTGATGAATGTTCCACATGACGTGATGGCATCGTCAAGGTGAGGCAGCTTATAGGCCATGAGTATTAGGTTTGGTACCTGAACAAATTAATAACAAACTGAAAATTTCAGGAAATTTTTAGAAAACTATCCCTTACAGCATACTAAAGATCCCCAGCCTGGGTCTTTTGATAAATTCAAGATGGCGACCAAGATGATCGCCAATTTCACCACATTTTGTCATATATTGGGTTTAAATCATCGTGAAAATATTATTCTTGAGTCTAAATATATGTTTTTTGCCGCCTCTCTATTCGCTCACCATTTAACACCTTCCCGTCTCCCTTTAAGGCCACTATATTTTTATTCTCTGCTTCGGATGGGAAAAAATCGAAAATTGAATCAGGGTGCGTGGGGAAAAATCATTTTTAGAAAAGTTGATGCTGGAGACAAAAAAACGCAATTTTTGCACAAATTTCTGGGAAAGTTAATAAGGGCAGGGACTATTTTTTTTTTAAAAGGTTTTGATGGCGATGAAAATAACTAACAAAATCAATGATCAATGTTTTTTTATCTCCTGAAATTGACATGTTTTTTTCAGAAATTGGCAAACATCTAATGCACGCGCTGGGCAGAAGAAAAAAACTTGCTCGGCCTCAACATAATGCGCACACCCATCTAAAACAGAGAAAAAAACATAGTGCTGTAACAACTCATCGCCGCTTTTTACAACAGCTGCCTCGTTCTTTAACGCCTTCAAATTGCCTTTTAAAACTTCCCTGTCGCCCTTCTATTAAACCATTGGAGGCTTCGTGGCTTTGCCCTCGATCTCCAGGCCTATGCATTTGTATCGCCTTTTACGATGATTCTTCGTTGCAATTGAAGGCCTTCTCATCGCCCTTTAAAGCCTCTTTGTCATTCCTTAACACCTCTTAGCCTTTTAGCATCACCCCATTGTCAAAAATACACCTCTACATCGCCTTTTAACGCATCTCCATTCAGCTCTAACGATTTTACGTCCCACTTTATCACCAATACCTTTCCCCTTAGGGCCTTGTCATAGCCTATAAACACCTCCCCAGCGCTCTTTAAATGTTTTTCCCATCGTCATTTAACGCTTCTTCGTTTCCCTTTAATGCCAGACTTTAAAACATGTAAAAATCTCGTTCTGGAATATTATGTTACTATGCTTTAGATAGAATAATAAACCAATGAACCAAATGATTCAGCAACATATCACCCCCCACCGACTGATTGCCAGACCAACGAAACGACAGTCTAATTTATTACTGGACAGACCGTCGTCTGATCAACAAAGCAATCAACCAACTGAGAGACCGACCAACCAGCCTGCTAATTATTGGACTGATTGACCAACCTCGTGAAACACAACCAGCCCAACAAAACGAAACCAACCTCCAAACCAACCAAAGAGTAGGCCTACATTTCACAGTTATAGCTATATTATGGTTTCTATTTAAAAAGTGACTGGTAGTGATGGTCATAATTATGTGATGATAAAATTGAGCATCACATAATTATGTCCATCAATACGTCATATCTATGTAGTGACTGGTAGTCATATTAGACTTAAAACTTTCGGTGCGGGGAGCGTCTTTAGACGTCAAGCGCTGACGTCTATGGACGTCAGATTCTGATGTTTGAAGACTTCAAAACTAAAACATTCATAATGACCGTAGACCCATAACATAGCTTAGGCATTCAAATGAAGCGGAAGAGTTAACAAAGACATAATGTGCGATGTACCAAATAATATATACCTTAATATATACCAGTGAACCATATTTATGTTGGACATAGTGGGGCCTACCATAGGTGGATTAAAATATGTATAAAAAAAAATTAGTCACCCACGAGGAGGAGTGATATTCGGACTCCCGTAGTTCATCCTCTGTGATATGGGAGCAAGTAGCTTACATGTATAGTGTATAGGTTCTAGGGGCCTACATATTAGGTTCGTTGGTTGGAATAAACAAACATTGTCCGTAATAGTTCGATACATCTGAGCTAAAATGAATGGTTGGAATAAATAAATATATAAACTGTAATAGCTCGATACATCCGAACTAAAATATACGGAGCATTAGGCAACTTTTGTGCACACATAGGAATATTCACTGGTGAGAGAGAAAGAAATAGTAGGCTAAAATATTTCTTAATTAATGCTTTTCCACGCATAGGCCTGAGGCTGAAACGGCTATAGACTACATAGAAGTGACTAGCACTTTAAATTATAAAGTAAAATGAAGCCATTGAAATTGTTCAGCCATGTAATGTTCAAAGTAGGACCATGTCACATACAACGCTGCTCCAACATTGACTCTTCCAGTGCGGGGGTCGACTTTAGACGTCAGAATCTCACGTCTATATAGGCCTACATCATTTTCTGATGTTTAATGTTTATCTTTACATCCACTGATAATAGAAATAAAGGGAATTGTAAACAAATGTTAATAGGTACAAACAGTTTATGAACACATAATATCCAGTACTAAGTGGGAAGTGAGACACGTATATTGAGAAGTGGAACACTTGCGGGGAGAAGTTGGATGTGATGTCCCAGTTCTCCCCATGCATGCTATTACGAATAGTCCAGTTCTCCTCACGTCTACCCGATTTATGACGCATTCATTTAGGCCTAGTCAATAATCAAAATAGATAACAACATTTAGCTGATACATATCCACGAAAAGGTAGCACGGATATCCCGAAAAAAAATCTTGACTGTTATATAATTATGTATGTTCAAAATATTTATTGAGCTATTAGAAATTCCTATCAATGGCAATTTAATCCCAGCAGACACGTGGTGGCCACAATCGGCTCATAAACACATCAGAGCTAACACCACAGTGGAAATTTTGGCATCAAACTATATATAGCGATCCCTGATTTGAAGTATAGTCGCTAGCTGCCATATTATCTTTCAAAAGTCAGCTGGTCAACTAAACTGAAGCTAAAAGTTACATGGCAGGAACACTTTGTGTGCTATCGGGCTATCCACGGGGAGAGGTTTGCATTGGTTAGTTAAAAGTTTAGTCCGATTTTTTTCAATCTAACCTTAAAGGCTATGAAGGTCGGCATCAATGAAATATCAGACAGTAGTTTATTCCATCGGGTATAGTTCTAATGAGAAAATGATTTGAGAACGGTCTTTTTTGGTTTGAATTGGTCTGAAAGTGTGTGTACTGCATCTTAATGTTCTACTATCAGGTCTACACAGCATGTCAATCGACAGGGCTACCTCTCTATTATTTGCTTTGAAGATCATGCAAAGCCTAGTTGTTTCACACCGTTCTTGCAAATTATACCCAACCTAGGCTGTCAAACAGTTGGGTCGAATGAGTCGACGTACATTTCCTCCTGTAATTATTTGTTATAAAGCGTGCCACCTGCGCTGGATCTTTTTGAGGTGATCAATTTCCCTCTGCAGAAAAGGGCCCCAGACAACAGACGCATATCCCAAGCCAGATCGGACCATCGTCAGGTATGCCAGCTGATTAAGGTGTGATGGAGAGCCCTTGAGGTTTCTTTGTATGAAAACAAGAATTCGACTGCCCTTTTGTTTGCTATATGAGCGTCAAATGGCAGATCTTCAGAAAGCGTGACGCCCAGATATCAGTTTGTACAAATTTGCAAAATATGGTTCTGTAGAAGAAAGGGACCCCCCCCCCCTTTTTTAGTAGAAATCAGATGGCACTTTTTGGCATTAAATTTCATATCCCATTCCTAAGCCCAATATTTAAGTAATTTAAGATCTTTTTGTCGCTGCAAGGAGTCATCTAAAGTTTTTTTGTACAAAAGGCCGACAGCGAGAAATATCAAAATATCTACAATAAATGTTCGATCAATTAAATGCAAAACAGCAACTTTTACAGAATTTGTAACATCTAAGAAACTTGACGTTGTTGCCGTTACAGAAACTTGGCTAAAGAAAAATTATACCAAGGCAGCCATCGCAGATATTGCCCCGCCTGGGTATCATTTTCACCACCAGCCTAGATCAAACGAGAAGGTGGGTGGTGAGGTTGGTGTTCTGGTATCTGACAAATATAAAACAAAAGTTCAACAAATTCCAAGCTATAATACATTTGAAGCACTATCAGCCGAAATTTCCAGTTCATCATTTTCGGGCCTTTTTATCTGTCCTTACAGACTCCAAGAAAATATGCAAACATTTTTCAATGAATTTGAAGATTTGCTAGAAAACATTGTTACAACACATTTGGATATTTATATTTTAGGTGACTTTAATCTACATCTTGATGTATCTGATTCTAACACCCAACGTTTTAATTTGAAACAACATGTACATTTTTCAACGCACGTCCACGGCCATTGGCTTGACCTCCTCATCACCAAATCATCGTGCGATCATGTTAAATCTGTTTTTCCTGCTGACGGTATCTCAGATCACTTTGCCGTAGTATCAGAAATCAACCTTTCAGCACCCGTGCGTCAGGAAAACAACAAATATTTGCATGACTTCTTTCAGGGCTGATATCTTGGACTCTTCACTTATAAAAAACCCTAAGAATGAACTCCATGATTTGTGTGATCAGTACACATCACTTCTTGATAAACATGCTCCTTTTCAAACTAAAAAAGTTGTTGAGAAGGTTGTTGGAGGATATCACGCTCTGGTTATGACAGATCAAAATACTGCAACTATCGAAATTTATGCAATCGCCTTATGACACCTCAATATTTTTCAAATCTCATAGATGAAAATTCTGAAAACCCGCGCCGCCTTTGGGACACCATTAACAATATTTTACATAGAACGTCAGCTGCAGCACTGCCGATATCAAATAATGTAAAGTCCCTTTGAGAGCATTTCGCAAAATATTTTTGTGACAAAATTAGAACGATCCGGGCCATTTTTTCAAATCAGGTGGATGATGTACCATCTGTTCAGAAGCCAAAAATAAGAAATAAACTTTTAAATTTAAAACCAGCATCAGGAGGACGCGGTCAGGAAGATCATTATGAAGTCTGCATCAAAATCATGTGACCTTGATCCGATTCCAACGAACATCCTTAAAGCCTTGTTGGATATTTTAATAAAACCCATAACAATTATAATTAATTTATCTCTAGAATCTGGAACATTCCCACTGTCATTCAAAGAGGCTCATGTCACACCTTTACTAAAGAAATCAAACCTTCCTGTTAATAACCTAAAAAATAAACTCCAACAAATTGAACAATCCAATGCAGTTTGCGTACCGGAATTTCCATTCCACTGAGACAGCCCTGTTAAGAGTTCACAATGACATCTCAGTTTCTCTTGACAAAGGCCATGTCACATCTTTGACTTTACTTGATTTGTCTGCGGCGCTCGATACTATCGACCACAACACTCTAACAAATAGACTAAAATTCGTTAGCACGGATTTAATCATACATTTTTTACTACACTTCCGGTGACAAATCAAGTTCATTCAGGAGTGTGTACAACAGTTTAGGTCTGGGACATTGTCTTGATCTAGGAGCTAAATCTTCAACATTTGCCTTCGATACAGATCATCTATAATATGTCAGGATGTGATAAATATAGTACAATGAAGAATAATAATATGTGGAGATGTGCAGTATAGTTTGACAACGCTGAGGTAAGATTCTGATTCCATATACGGGTTTGAATGACATGGGGGTCTGAAAAATATGGCCATCAGCGGCGTGCATTGCTGGTTTCGTGGCACGCCTCCTTATTTCTTCTTAGAGTGAGATGCAATTCATCACTCATCCATTTATTGTGCCTGTGAGCTAAACGGATACACTGGCATCAAATGCAAAATAAGTTATTGTTTAAACATAAACGCAGTCCTAATGAGTTTTGGAAAGAAATAGGGCGACTAGGAGCTCGAAATAATACATCTCAGTCAATACCTGAGCGGTTGTACTTGATGATGGTTCAATAAGTAATGCACCAAATGTTGTACTCGGTAAATGGACAGATGTTTATACTGGTCGTCTTGTAGGATCCCTACTTCGTTAAGTTAATGTGGCAGTTATCCCCGGTTTCCCGGACGCGAGAATCGGCGACTACGGACGTGCCGTAGGTCGCTCTCTCTGAGTCAAGTAGAACGTGTCGTGCGCGGGGTTGTACGTTGTAGTTGCCAGATGTCTAAACGAATAAACATGACAAGTGGAGGAAGAGTTTTGTGATTTACTTGGAACCGTCGATTTGACGGGGAAAGGAAGTTTGTGTTATAATGGAGAATGTTGGGCAGTTTCCCTCGTCCGCCATTGCGAGCCCATACTAGAGACCCTGACGGTCACTCACAGGTATCTTCGGCGCGAGAGGCACCCCATCTTCCCATAGTCTAAGCCCAGAAGCTGGTAATGATAATAATAATACTGACTACATTGTCAATGATTTTCTTTTAAATGATACAGGTGTGGATAATGTAGATAACACACCGATGCTCAATTCACCAATAACCTTGTATGAAGTTGCAGAAGCTGTAGGATTAGCACATAATGCAAAAGCACCGGGTTTTGATAGTATACCAGTGGAGGTTCTTAAAAATACAGTAATGGTAAGTGCATTGCATGACATGTTTTCATATTGTTTTGCAGAGGGCGTTATTCCCAGTAGCTGGTCTAAAACTGTGATATGTCCCATACCTAAATCATCAACTAAAGATAAAAGGAACCCTCTAGAGTCCAGGGGGATCAGTTTAATACCTGCAATTTGTAAAGTTTATTGTTCTATATTGAATAAAAAGTTGTCCAAGTGGGTAGAAAATGAACACACTTTGTTTGACTGTCAAAATGGTTTTAGGCGAGGAAGATCAACTATTGATCACCTGACGTCATTAACTACAATAATAGAATGTAGAAAGGCACAGCGTCTGTCCACATTTGCTGTATTCATTGATTAACGAAAGGCATATGATAGTATTCGTAGACCAATGTTATGGTATAAACTTAGGTTATTAGGTGTAAATGGCAAATTGTTTAATAGCATTAGAGCACTGTATGCTGATACTACTGCATGTATACGCTTAAATAATGGGCATTCAGAATGGTTCAATGTCAACTCTGGTTTAAAGCAAGGATGTGCGATGTCGCCCCTATTGTTTAATCTTTACATTAATGATCTCTGTGATGATATTAACAGTACAGAACTTGGCGTGAGTATTGGAGAGGAAAAAGTTAGTATGCTTATGTACGCCGACGATTTAGTACTGTTGGGAGAGAACGTGAATGACCTTCAGAGTTTATTAGACGTTCTGTGTAAATGGTGTGATAATTGGAATGTACAAGTGAACTGTGAAAAATCAGCTGGTCTTCATTTTTGACCTAACTCAAAAACACAAACAACACACAGCTTTACTTGTGGTAATAATGATGTCAATGTTTAAAATTCTTATAAATATCTGGGTTTAGAGTTGACAGTTAAGAGTGTAGCACAGTCTGCTAACCGCGCATTGGGATTGCTTATATGTAAGGTCAAGACGAACGGTGGTGTACCCTATGAATGTTTTGCTAGACTTTTTAATTATCTTGTATGGCCGATAATTAGCTACGGTGCCTCCATCTGGGGGACTAGAAGTTTTCCAGCTATCGGGGTTGTATTCAATAGAGCATGTAGGTTCTATTTGGGCCTCTGTCAACAAGCTCCTACCGTGGCTGTTTGTGGAGATATGGGTATTGTACCTCCTCTGGCCCGTTAATACAGAGAGGTGGCTAGGCAATATAAGCGATTAAAATTATTACCACCCAATCGGCTTAACAGTAACATTATTATGTGGGCTTGTAATTTACAGGGGCAGAGAACCTGTGGCTGGCCCGGTCGTGTGACTGAAGTGTTACATAAGCTGGGTGTGGCTGATCAGGAGGAACAGCAGGATTTTGTACAGTTAGTCTCTACAGTCGCTAATGAACTTTGTATTGATGATTGGCGGAAAAATCTGGAAAAGGTCGAAGCTAAACGGGGAAACAGCCTAAATAAATTGAGAACATATGGATTGTTTAAAAATCAGTATGCACCTGATATGTATGTTAAAGAGATTAAAGTATCACGAATACGCAGTGCCATGGACAGGTTCTGCTGTGGGTTGCCCCAATAAACATTGAACTCGGAAGATATTTTAACGTTCCTGCCTCTGAAAGATTTTGTACCTTCTGTCCTGAGAAAATAGAAAATGAAATTCATGTTTTATTACACTGTACAATGTATACTGGTGTCAGAAAATCATTATTCAAATATGCGTCGTATATCAGTAGTGATTTTATGTCGATGGCTGATGTCAATAAGACATTTATTTTTACATATAATGCTATGCTTTTAAAATGTGAAGAACCTGCTATCAGATTTTAGATACTAGGAAAACACTTGTAACCCAAGTTTAAAGTGAATGACCATAGTGGATACGAGGCGCTGTTCCAGCCTTGGGTAAGTGTTGCGAGACCTTGTACACGCATGTGGGGCCGGCCCCTTGTGTACAGCGTGGTGGCAGCGAGCGTGGGACGTTGATCTGATGGTGGTTTGATGCTGGGACATTTTTGTAGACAGTGGACTAGCAGACAGACAGACAGACACAGAGACAGACAGACAGACAGATATTTTATTGACAGAAAAGAAAAGTCATTACAGACTTATTTGTCATAGAAATGAAAGAGATATATGTACATGTATATACAAGATTGTTAATTTGGTTAAAATCATATGATAATATAGGCCTACATGGTATGACATACAACTAAAAGCATGTTAAGTGGCATTGCCAAAATAAAAACTGGGCATTTCGATAATTCAAATAACTACTACTAAAAACGGATTAAAAGACATTGCAAAGATAACATAGAAGTCTATCATTTTGTTTCCCGCACCAGAACCAGAGATAAAATAGCTAGCATTGAACATGCATTGGATCAATGTCTCGTGCTCGCTGTGTAATTACCCGGCAGACACGTACGGGTACGGCCGCCCGGTGCTGTTTTTGTGTTGGGCCAGTGTCATAGACGGTGGGCCGGCATTGAATCGGTTTTGGGTCAATGTCTCGTGTTTGCTGGGTACCAACCCATTTTACAAAATTGTAAAATGTTGTAAAATGGGTAAATGGTATGAACTTTAACTCTTTATCATAATCATTTATATATCTTTTCATTTTAATCATCTCATATTATCATAATCCGTTTTTATCATACGAAACTATTGTATGTACACATGCCTAATTAGGTTGATATATTATTTTACAGTCTCTTGTAACTCACAGTGACCAGTCAATACTTTAGTAAACTGTCATCTATGTATGATTTGTAGGCCTATTCATAAAATAAACTGGATAAGACATTAATAAAGATTTACTACTATATTCCAAATTAAGACACATCCAGAAGTATTTTATTATCAAAATTGGGAGACTACGTGGTAAAAATGAAGTAGGTGGTGATCTTGATAAGCAATTATTATGCTTCTGTCGCCACCGTTTTTTTTCATAAATTACCGAGAACAACACGCTTCCAAAACCTTTTGCACACGAATTCACCAGGTGTCGCCTGATCTATATTCTGAGTAAGATCCGGTATCTGTCTGTATGGTTAGTTCTTGTGTAACACACTTGTCATGTGACTTGACAGAGGTGTTTTGTTTTTTTGTCCAAAAGGGAAGTCTAAATTTCTTATGCGTTGTTTAAATACATACTGTTGAGTAGGGTTTATCTAACGAGGTAAAACTATAGATCTGTAGACTAATAAATATATAATACACTTTATTTCGTATACGACCTTTATTGTGGACGTAAATGATACATTGTTCAATCTATCTATGTGAGCGATAATATGGCATTATGTGAAAACTGGAAGATGGATGATTGGCCATTGGATTGGGACTGGTATCAAGCACAGCTGGCATGTCACGCATTATTATATAATATGAATAGGCATGCCTAGAAAGCGAACGGGAATTATTATGAACTAAAGTAGGGGCTTATGTAATGATATAGGCAAGATAGATTCAATAAATTTCAAAATTGTCCAATAAATAGACTAAATAAAATTATGCTGAGCCTTTAGGCTTTTTTCGTAACTGCCGACATGCTAAAAAAATTATTTGACCACATTCCACAGTTTTCACTGAGCAAGAAAAATGCTGTGTTAGATCGAAATCTGCGCTAAATTATAAAAACGTCTAAAAAATGGCACCTCAATGTGGCCAACGGTTATGGGGGTAACAGAATCCAAAACATCACCCAGACACTTGAACTTTTTTAGCAGCTGAAGAAGGGACCGCTGAAGAAAACTAATGAGGTGTTGCGGCTGTTGATTATATATGCTGTTGTTATATATGCACAAAACAATCAGAAATTTCGGCATAGCCTCCAGCATCCATTTTTTTTTATAAGTCCACGAGGGGGTCAAGGAAGAACATAACTTTTGATGGATTCTCATCCTTATACATGTTATAGCCATGAAACTTCCATTTTTACCCTCGGTGCGCCCCATGAGGAAGTGCAGCGGTGCACCCCATGAGGAAGTGCAGGGTAGGCGAACAAAACTTCACCCAGGTTCTACCCTGGGTAAACTAGTGCAGCCTTCCCCAGATAGGCCTATCTCATTTCTTTGAGATTCCCGCATTGTTCTGTCCAAACTGTCTTAATGACATAGTCTCTTTTCGTTTTTTTGCATTTTTTTACAAAAATTAAAAAAATGGCACCTGCGTAAAAAAAATTATCCGAAGGGGCCACAGCATGCCTGTTCCACTTACCTATTCAAGCATTTGTTGCAGCTATCATGAAATTAAAGGCGAGAGCTGGCATCATTTTTCTTAATTATGAGAAATCTAATGATAGGAACCCCCAGAACAGGTGATAAAAGTGCCATTTAAAACAAATAACTCTTTTAATTCTAAGATGATGGCTTCATTTCTACCACTAATAGTGCAGTGTTTCATCTAGCCATTTCTAACATGGCGCAGCGCCATGTTGCCTTTTGTGAGCGCCATGTTGCCCTTCAGGTGCGCCATGTTGCCCTTCTTATATTCAGACTCATTGAACTATTGTTAAGTCATATTTAATCCACCCAGGCCATTGTCACAGTGGAAAACAGCACCGATCACTGATGTCTCGCCTTCACACCTATGACACAATACCTGATAACGGCTTGAGTACATAGTGGTAATAGCTGGCGATGTCTAGATACTTGACTGATTCTGTTTGTACCCTTAATTGGGGAGGGGGGTTGTTAGAAAATGCCCAACTGAGTCAACTGGGTGCCCGGCTGGCATGATAAGGTGCCCCCAATGATCGGTGGCGCCATGCCCTTTCTGAATCCTAGATGAAACACTGTAGTGAGCAAAAAGAACAAACAAACAAAGAAAAATATTGCAGTGTATCACAAATTTACATAAATACTGAAAAAAACACGAAAAAAACACCTAAAGTCTGAACCAAGCAAACGAACAAACATAGGGGCCTGCAACACTGACTGAATTAGATTACACTACTATTTACAGAAATGTAGTGTTATCTACATCGTCATTGTTTAAAGAGAACAAAAATGAATCTTATGAAAATATGAATGCAGAAATATAGACTACTCTGCCAATACTCACAATTTGATGAGTCGCAGGGGGGAATGTTCATGCAGCTGTCCTACCCACTCGCTAGGTGGTACCACAATCACATAAGCGATAAAACGGGACAAGTACGATAGAAATATCTGTTTTAGTATGTTACCAGTGAGGTTGAACTTTGACATCTGAACAGAAAATAAACAAACAGGATTTCAGCGCCCATAAACATGATCAGAGGCATGTTGGACCACGAAATATCAGTCCTGACACTGTGTCTGTAAGTGTTAAAAATCAAATCTAATTTTGCTAGTGGACCTTGACAGCACGTGCTGTCGACTGTAAAGTCTGGACTGAGAAAAAAGGCTAGTGTTGACGTCAACAAACTATAATTCCTCCAAACTTACCATGCATGTCGCATTGTTGTAACATTCTAAATATCCATTCGTAACTCAACACTTAAAATGTGTTACATCGACAAAATCCACTTTTAACTTGTACAATTTTTAGCTAGTGTTCCATCGTTCCTCCAGCATGTCCAGATAATATGTCATGTCGATAAACGTATAACACGCGAGGCTAAGAAACGAATGTGCTGGAGACATTGACGCAATGCCACCTATATGATTATGAGGAAGAATCAATTATTAGGCCTTTGTTTTTTTTCCAAACAACACGGTGATGCATTGGAGAAATAAATGTGTTCTTTGTGCATTTACACAGCGAAAAAGGACCAGTGATAAAAATATATCCGAAAGAAATCACATTTAGACTCGATATATTTGGATCAACATTTGAAAACACAGCTTCGTATCTTCGCTTTGTATCTAGTACAAAAAACGACATGACAAAATGCCTTTTGCATGTGGTGTTTACTTCCGAAAAGTAGCCATTTGCAATGTTTGCAGTGGGAGGGAAACATGTTCTTCGCTCGATGATTTTTTTGTAAAAAATACTATTTTGGTTTCAGGTATTGGAAATATGAATTATGTATTTTTTATGTTAATTACAGTGCAACGTTTTCATAGAGTTTTCATGGTCAAACTGATTCGATATCTCTGTAAGGAATAGTACTTGTTTTCAGATTCCCAGCTTGGTATATACTACACCTGGCATGGAACATTGACCGCTCCATGGTATTAAGTAGGGCCTAGGCCTAGGTCTGACACTTCGTTTCCAGACGAATGTTATTTATAGACTCCAGAAATTCAAACAAAATGGTTGTCGCTTATACTGTTCATACCTGCTCAATTCAAATTTTCAATTGTTTAAATTTTCCTAACGTGACCTTTAAAACTTATAAAAAGTGACAGGCAGACACTTTTTTGCGTCACAAATTGATTGTGCACCACTACTGGCACTAGACAGTCAGATGAGGGCGGGCAAACATCAAACTGGTGCCTCTGGTGTTTTTTTCAATATGCAGCTGGTAAACCGAGCTGTGCCCGGCAGCCTGGTCAGCTAGCCATTGGGAAAGAAACAAAATAAAACTGTGAAGTAGAACCATTTGCCATGTAATAACATTTGAAAATAACAGCTCTTATTCGGCATTACCATAAAACCAGAATTATAATACATGCTAAATGTTCTAACTTGAAAATAGACAACAAAATTCCAACAAATTTCAGCGATGTTGGCGGAAAAAGAAAATATGATCCAAGAAAAATTTTACACCAATATTTTGAATAGAAACTGAGAAAATTGACAAAAGATTACTCCCAGGATCTGGTGAAATATACTGTAGTACCAACGAAACGTTGACAATATGTTTGTTTTAGGCAGTGGCTAATCTTACCCGGTACGTGATTTTTTCTAATGTTACTCTATGGGCAACTATAACTTTCTCTTACGAATAGCCACTCTGTTTGTTTTAACATTTTGGCTGCTGGCTGTTTACACCATCACTGATAATCATCATTATCTTTAACCCTTTCAGCATCATATTTTTTTCTGAATCAGGTTTGGACAGGTGCTTCCGTCTGGTGTGCAACTGGAATAACAACAGTAGCATACAAAACCAATTTAAAATCAATTTATCTGACCTGATATAAATCACTGAAAAACTAGCCAAAGTCATGATGACATGAATACATGATGATGTTGAGAATTTCAAAAATAAAAGTTACACCATTCAACATGTTCAATGTTGATGCTAAACTATGAGAATGTAAATACATTTTATTTGGAAATTTTAAGTTTCAATATCAACTTTATCCACATTGCTTCGCGTCAAAGGTCATATCCTGTCAACAAAATTAGCCACGCCACTGTAAAACCCTGTTGGATTGGCCAGGGTACTTGGATCAGAAAGACAGAGCAATGGAAATTCCTCAAAAAAAGAACAAACTTTGCTGAATGTAGCACAAGATTTATTTTCCTAGAATAACGTGATTTCAAAGCTAACCATAATTTTTGAAGATTAAAAAATGTTTCTCTCAAACTGTAAAATATCAACTGATATCTCACAATTTTGGGGGATTTATTTGAAAATAATTATTTTAATGTTCATCAATGTGGATTTCAAATGGGGCCGCTGTCATGCCATAGGCCTTGTTAGCGCTACAGATTGGGTGCTGTAGCTGAGCATTTGATTGAGGGCTTTCGCATCACATACATGTCAGATCATAGTCATTCCTTAGCTTTCCTGTATTTATTATTTTGGGGTGAAATTAAATCTGTCTCTTATTTCTCTTTTAACTGCTAAAGGTAATACAAAATTAAAAACCATAGGCAACTCTAGTCCATGGACATGTTGACATATTACGGACTTAGCCAGGAGCCATAATAAAAATGATGATTTTGGCCTGATTGGGCCGCTTTAAATGAGCAGTAACTAATTATAAAATAGGTATCATTTAAATTTGGTGTTTAATTGGCAAATTTAGGTAACAAAAATCAGAAGGTAAGCATGGTAAGTGTGCACCTGTTATCAAAGCTCTAAGTACTTTTTAAGTCATGCAGTTGTTGATAGCAATGGGGAAAATCTAGCGCACAATGACCACCAAGCGTCTCTGGTAATTTTTCTACCACATATGACCAGTTTATTTTTGTCATATTTTTACATTTTTATTAAGACATTACTTTACATTATCTACTAGTCTTTACAAATATATTTACGTGCTTCACAACGTCTTAAAAATGTATGGTATATGTACATGTTTAGCAGTCAAAAGGTTAATTTTGGGCCAGCATAGGGTGGAAGAACAACCCACATAGTCATAGAGTCAATATCCCATGTCAGATGTATAGTGAGGGGAAGTGTTACATTATTACTATATACCTGTGTAACAGTGTTACCAGGTTGAGCTGTGCGTTCAAGTTTGGGCTCAACAGATTCCCTGTAATGATTTAACTTATCCATAAATATCAATTAAATCAATAAAATCTGCTTGTATCCCTTCCGCACTGTATTCATTTGTGTCTGATACAGAAGAATTTGATAAATTTAGCTGAAAATTGTAACAAATGAAAAAATAATATTTCAATTCAGTAATTGACATGCTTCTCCTACTTTTTTGCAGACCTGTATCTTTTTGAAGAAAAATGACGCAAGGCATAGACAGAATTCCTGATGCCCTTGGACATCTTGTATTAAATGAAGATGGTGCAGTCATCAGTGTAAGACATATATTTATTATAACATGCATAATCCCAGGGCTGAAAATAACCTGGAAGTAGCCTTGTATTTACAATTTTGTATTGTTCCAATTGGAAAATATATATTTTTAAACCAAAATAACCAGAAGCCATAGCTGTTTGCAGTGGCCTTGTCTAGTAGAATTATTTTAGCTCAAATGTACTTATTGATTAAAATGTTGAACTCAATCGTGACCCATTGGGTGTCTTTTATATTGAAGAGTATATTGTTTTATTGTATGTACACAGTTATAGCATGCTTCAAATAAAACAAAATGCCACTTAGAATAATCATGATAATAATTAAACCATACAGAAAGGAATGGTATCCCCCCTGCCCTGGGTCAGGGGGAATACGGTACCTATCTATATGGTCTCTAGGAAATCAAATAAAATGCCGCGGAAAATAATAATACTGTTTGTGATAGATGACCGGTTTATCAAATAATTTGAGATATGTCTATTTTAAATAAATAATCATATTATTCATCATTTGAAACTGGAAATTGGGTTAGAAATTTGAGCTTCTTTATGAATGATAATTATACATCTCCCAAATTAAATTCCTTGCTTTACTGAGCATGCACTATTTTATCAATATTAGTTGCTTGAAATTGTACACGAGTTAATCCTCCACATCCATTATATGTTTTAACCCTTTTCACCCACTTAATGTTATGTCTCCCTGCCGCGACCTACTGGTACCACTAAAAGTCTGTGAAAATCATTTGAAACTGGAAATTGCGTTAGCAATTTGAGCTTCTTTATGAAAAATTACATCTCCCAAATTTATTGCCCTGCTTTACCTGTTTACTGAGCATGTACTATTTTATCAATATCAGTATCATTTTATCTGGTTTAAAACTTAATTAATTTTGTATGAATCCTGGAGGCCAAAGGGTTTATTTCAATTCGAAATCATCATAAATGTCTTAGTTAGTTCTTTCTGATTCATATGAATACCTATGTTATGGGTCCATGGCCATTACAAATATTTTTACTCTTACAGTGCGGGGATCGACTTTAGACGTCAAAATCTGACGTCCACAGATCCTAGCACTGTATAGGTTAAACCTCCACATCTATAGAATGTGCTACCTTTTTTCACTCACTTGATGTTGTGTCTCGCTGATGCGACCCACTACTGCAAGATTGTGAAAATCATTCATGTCTGTGTAATTTACGACCAAACATTTCCAAATCTTGACTTTTAAAGATTCATTTCATTCTCAATGACAGTGATTTAATCTCCTAATAGAACAGGATGAAAATGACTATAGTCATCTTCAGCGGTCAAAGTGTGTTCTTTTTTTACTAAAGTGTCAATTATGTTGTTTATTTTGCAGTCTGGTGGAGAGCTTCAAAATGAAGAAAAGCTGGCTGATCGCTTGATGCGACTCGTTCAAAATGTTGTCAAGATATCTGTTGCTGGTGAAAAACCATCTAATCTCAAAAGAGTCTCAGGTCAGGTTTCAACATGTTTAATGGATTCGAATTTTCAACGAATTTAATTTTTTTTGTTTGTTGATCCTGTTACTTATATTAAATTAGATTTTTTGAAAAAATGTGGATTTTATTAATTAATAGTTTTTTTTAAAGCCTAGACAATGCATCATCTTTCTTTTTTTCATAGTTCTGTACCATGCACATATCTTAAATTGTTGAGATACAATTTTAAACAATAGACTATATTTATTAGAAATGACACATAAAGATTGTGTGTCACTAAATATATGTAATATTAAATCAATTAATGGTTGTGATTGAAACAAATGATTCTATGTATTTATATTTTCTTGAATATAAATCTCTCATTCAAGGTAGTGAAAATTCAGATATCTATGTTAAAGTAGATCTTCACACTGCAACTTTTTAAAATGGTGCTAAATGGGAAGTCACTCCCTCCAGGCACCCAGCTATGTTTTTTACCATATTCACTCACTGTGAGATATGAATTTCTATAGCGCTGCAATTTCTGACCTCGAGATGAATGAAAATTGCCCTACCATTTGTAAAATACCCTTATTACTCTCTAATGATGTCTGCATAATAAATTTTATATATAGTAGAAACTTCACACAGACTGGTCTGGTCACAAATTAGTAACTTTTTGAACATTATAACATTATAGGGTAGACGCTGCACACAGATTAACCTGTTCACATATTAACCTGATTAATAACGTTTTGATCATATATCACATTGTAAAATAATTATACTACATTCACATAAGTTTACACAATTATGACTGGTGGTTTTGTACACATTGTGGTTTGTTTGTGACATGGACACCGGTTTGAAACAGGGAAGCCCAATTTAATTTGTGTGACAAATTTAAATTTTAGTATAAATTATATTTTAGTACATATTTTATTCCCCCAAAATTTGCTAAATTACACTTTAAATTTAGTATTTATAATGCATTTTTTGTTTTACAGTGATATGGGAGAGTTTTATGTATGCCATCACAATCTCCAATCATAAAGTTTTTGTGATCAAGAGACCCTATGTTCCGCAAGAACCGGTGAAAGCGTGAGGATAATAAAAGACATAATGGTCCCCAAAAGCCGGTGAAAGCATGAGGCTGATAAGAGGCCTAATGTTCCACAAGAACCGGTGAAAGCGTGAGGATAGTAGCCTGTCAATGATGGAATAGTTACTAATAAACTGTTCCAGAAACTTCATTTCATGTGTGTACACTTTAGTCGTGCAATGTTAATTTAATGCTTGAAACTTGAAGATCATCTTGGTGAAATGCTGTCGACATTATCATACTACTGCTCTTTCGCTGGTAATAACCTGAAGAACTCTAAACTAATATATAACTTTCAGTCACTTGGAGTTGTGTCTCGCTGCCGTCATACACAACTTTAAGTGACTAAAAATTAGTTGAATTCGCTAAATAATATTTAGGATGAGATGTATATGATTTGAGACATATTCAGCTTTTAGAAGCTGGTTATATAATATAAAGTCAGTAACCCTAATCCTGCTAAGTTAATTTAAAAAAAAAATTACCCACTTTTGGTTGTGACTCGCTTCCGCGACCCACAACTTCAAGTGGTTGAAAATTACTCGTATTTGTTTAATTTGAGTTTTATCTTTTGCAAATCCTGATGTTTCAACATACATTTTCTTCCAATATCAATGATTTGATTGATAAATAAAATAATAAAAACGAATAATGCTGTCGACATTAGTGCTCTAAAGGTTAACATCAGTTGATTATCTTAACCCTTTAGGTGCTATCGTTTCTAGCATTTTTCTTCGTCCTTTAAACAAGAAAATTAACAGGAGAAATGAGCAAAAAAATGGATACAGATTTCACAAATATAAGTATTTTTCTCCACTTGAAGTTGTGGGACGAGGGAGCGAGACACAGTTTCAAGTGGGTGCACATTTAAATCGTATAACTTGTGCTTGGAGGGTTAAGTTATCACTGAAATAGATGAAGATGAATAAAAAAGAAAAGTGAAGACAAAAAGCAGTTTTTTCTTTACTTTTCTTTTACATGTAAAAGGCAGTAAACTTGGGTGATGTGGGTGAAAGCTCAGTTTGATTTCAGTGACTAAGAAACAGTTTGAAACATAATCAAAATAATTGATTAAATTTAAACAAAATTTGATAATTCTTCCTAATTTTTTTATCATGTCGATCGCCCGGCATTATTCTAATTCAGGGCTTTGTTAATCATTCAACTGCCAAAATATGTAATTAAATGCTTGATTGACTTGACATTTAGTCAATTAAAATTATTCAGCTTTGTCAAATTGGATGCTCTAATTGGAAATACGTAATGTTCAATTTTTCTGATCGAATATCAAATGTGCCATTTAACACTGTTAAGCTATTATTGATTGGCACCTAAATTGATTTATCTAATACAGTATGAAATAATTTATATGATTTGCCTTCATATACTGAAATTTGCTTTAGATTATACTTTGAATGTGAAAAATTTAATTCCCATGCAAATCATATTCTATTTGCAAAATAATTATTACATTGATAGGGATTTTTTCTCATATAATTAGAATTAGACCTTGCAGTTGAAGAGCAATAATCACTAACACATTCCCCCCTGAAGTTTACAGGATATGCTGTGTAAGATACTCAGCTAATAAACCAATCCAATTTAAAAGATGTATTTTGTCATGAGTATATTTTTTTATATTTGAAGCTGTAAATTTTGTCAACATCATCAGCTTTAAATGAATGAAGAATAGAACAAGGGTTGCCCCTTTAACTAACATATAATTTTATGTGTGTGTTTATACATCAAGATAAGGTAGCCCTAAACGGTGGAAGGGTTGTATCGACCACCTTACAAAGTGTGAGATAGAAGCCTTTGACACCAAGGTGACCTATTGTAAGTGGTCCTGTACGAAGTGTCACCCACCTCAATAATCTCAAAAAGTTATACATGTATACTTTAACTCTTACAGTGCGGGGATAGACTTTAGTCGTCAGAAGGTGATGTCTAACGTCTATCCCCACACTGTAAGAGTACAACTATTTCTAATGGCCGTAGACCCACAACACAGGTATTCAAATGAATCAGAAAGAGCTATCGAAGATATTTATGACAATTTAAAATTGAAAAACCCCTTTGAACTCCATTGTTTATATAAATTAATTAATTGCTTTAAGGGTTAACTAGTTTGTTAATAAATTATTCACTCCAAGACAGTTTTGTATTGATTTATTTCAGTTACTGTTATAATATAATACATATATATTTTTTATTGCATGATTCATTCAAAAGAAATGTGCAAGATGTGTTCAATATTGAGTATTCTTTTTGTAGTTTGTTTGTGATACTAAATTAATAAAAACAGTTGTTTTTGAGCATTCCAATGCTTGAATTGCTAAGAAGCAAACATTAAATTAGTGTATTTATTGTATTCAAGCCTAAAACATGATGTATATTTTTAAATTCTTATCTACCATATTTTTCTAAATCACAGAAAAATTATAGATTTATATTCCATCAATGTTTGAGTACATGTACTGCAGTACTGATTTAAAATGTGGGTATATTTTTTATTTATTTGAAGTTTGCATTACTGGATGCAATTTTCAGCGTCAAATGAGTTACAAATATCCCCACGTTTAAAACGTAGATGTGTAATAATTTATAATAATGGCTTATTTGAGATAAAATTATGTGAATTTGATCAATCTTAATCAATATTTTTTTATGCGAAAATGCAGTTTTAAAATGTTTGAAATAATTTCTTTGACCTGCTAGATTTATTTCGATGATGATCTATATCTAAGGTCAAACCTTCGACATTAAAAAAATAATTAACATTATTACACTTTGAATCAACAAAGTCAAATTAGAATTATCAAACTCTGGATGAAGACATAAAAGCATAAAATTTACGAATGATGATACTCTGCATGAGAGTGGTTTCATTACCCACATCGTACAGTTTAGGTAGTCTAGGCTTATATTGTAAAATAAGATTCGGTCATTTTTGTATGGGAATGGTGCAAACTATTCACATGTTGCGTTGAAATGACAACAACTACCTGTACTGTGTGTGAAGAGTCTTAAAGGAGAAGTCCACTGTGAATGAGCAGTGTGACAAATCTGTACCCCGAAAGCACCACACAGATTACAACCAAGCCAGAGCCAATTGAGGTACAACTTAAACCAGAAACATACATAGAGTGGTCTCTAGCTTTAAAATTTGAGCAGTTCTGGGGCTATGGTACATATTGTCACGCTCAAATGAGAATTAAAGGGCCCTATCTACCACTTTGATCGGCAGATACCACCATTTGAACCTCAGTCGAAACATTCTTTCTTCCACGGGTTCGACGTTCCCCCCTGGGCGTTGCACACTCAGGTCTACATGGCTCGTTTTGAGGCCACATACATCACCATCTTGTGGACAGTCTGTAATCTATGGGCGTCAGCGTCTGGTACTCTGATTTCTGAAACACAGGCAGTAATTATTTTAAACCTTAGGCGCTGAAATATTTGTGTATAAACCATGGAGAACAAAAACCAATCATAAATGTCTTAGTTAGCTTTTTCCGCTTCATTTGAATACCTATGTTACAGGTCTACGGCCATTATATATTTAATTTTTTTCAATGCGGAGATGGACTTTATACGTCAGAATCTGATATCTTCAGACGTCAGATTCTGATGTAAAAAGACGGTCTCCGCGCTGTAAGGGTTAAACCCAAATACAGCCACTTATATGTTTAACCCTTGTGCTGCTAGGCATGTATATCCAGGGTTTGGAGCAACAATGTTTCAAGTTATATCAATTACTTTTTTTTTCAAATTAACGTGATAAATAATTTATTGAATTAAAAAGTCTAAAATAAGAATGTATATTCAATTGCAAAGTAATACTTTTGTAATAATATATGATTCAAGTAATTTTATTATTAAATGTACTCATGTACAAGTAGAATAGTCTTTGGTGTGAAACATTAACCCTTTAAGCCCTCACGATGCATTAAAGCATTATTTTACATCCCTGAAAACAGACTTAATTTTCCTATAACCAAGGGTTTTAGAATGCAAATTTCCATGAAACTGGTTTACCAATACATGGCAATTTTCTTTAATTTTAACCTACTTCAAGTCATCTTCATCCACTACAAGTCGCGGCTTGTGGATGGATGAAGATGACAATAGTAAATTCAGGCTTGAAAGGGTTAAAGCGCTAAATTATTTTTACATAAACCAAGAGACCAAAGGTTTCTTTTCAAATTGAAATGATCATAAATCTCTTAGTTAGCTGTTTCCATTTGAATACTTAGATGTTTTGGGTCCACGTCCGTATACATAGTTTACTCTTTTAGTGCCTTGGTCGACTATAGACGTCAGAATCTGACTTCTATAAACATCAGATTCAGGTCCCGTATTCTCGTACAAGTTACGATAAATCGTAGGCTTCTGATTGGTCGAGATGGCCATCTCGACCAATCAGAAGCCTACGATTTATCGTAACTTGTACGAGAATACGGGCCCTGACGTCTAAAGTCGATCCCCGCGCTGAAAGCGTTTTAAGCTTCATGATGCGCGAATGCGACGATTGTTACAGTTTACTGACACACTTACCGAAAGCTTCTTCCAATATAGATGTGAACTCTATCAGGCTTGTGATGTCGGCTCCTAGGTCCTTCAGGACGTTGGTCTCCTGTGTTACCTGTTACAATGATAATGTCCATGAGCGCTCACACCATCAACCATGTTAACACGTTCACCCTTATTTTTAGTCTAGGAATTGTAGGTTTTGAAATGGAAAAAAATAATATAAAGCTGAAAATATCAGGATCTGTTCAGAATGTCCTCCTTTATTACCTGTAGAAAGTCCCAAAGTTTCCCCTGAAGACCATCCTTTTTTTTTGCCAAAATTCAAAATGGCCGCCAAGCGTCATGTTGAAGTTATAATTCCTGAAGTATTTAACATATATTTTAATGTAATACCTCATTGTCACATGATTTTTAATGCAGAATTCATTTCTGAAGCTATAAGTAACTTTTAAGGTTTCGTTAAAGAATAAATCCAAGATGGCCAACATTTGAGGTCTGATTGGGAGCAAGTCTATTGTCATTCGTATTAGAGAAACATATGATGTTTTACATCTATAAATTACCAGTATGTCCTCCTTTATTACCTATAAAAAGTCCCAAACTTTCCCCTGAGCGGAATATCCTTTTTTTGACAAAAATTCAGAATGGCCGCCAAGCGCCATGTTGAAGTTGTAATTCCTGAACTATTTAACATATATTTTAATGTAATACCTCATTTTCATAGGATTTTTAATGCTGAATTCATTTCTGAAGCTATTAGTAATGTTCAAGGTTTCATTAAAGAATAAAGCAAATTTGAGGTTTGATTGGGAGCAAGTGTATTGTCATTCGTATTCTAAATACATAATATAAGCCTTTAAATCTATAAATTACCAGTAATTAATGACAATTAAATAACTTTATACCCCCAAAAATGTGCATCGAAACATGCAACCAGCTTTTGCAACCACCCCTAATCATTTTCATTATTTTGGGAGGTGCTGCATCTAGCTCCGTGAAAACTGGTAAAAGGTTTTTATTTTAAAATTACCATCCCCAGCCTGTTGGTGGTAATTTTGTTCCTATGCTATTCTTGTACATGTAGCTATGTCAGTGATAAAAATAAATTTACTACCGGTACTGCTTCAGCTGGGGTCCTAAGCAAGTGTCCTAAGCAAGGACTCACACTCGAGTCCATATGGTCTCAAGCAAAGTCTCACACACAAGCCTAGGCAAAGACTCACACCCGAGCCAACAGGTTCTACAAGAGGTCTCACAACCAAGCCCGCAGTGCCGAGGCAAGGAATCCCACCCGAGCCCGTAGTGTCCCAAACAAGGATTCACACTCGAGTCCACAAGGTCCTGGGCAAGGTATCACACCTGACCCTAGGCAAGGATTCCCTCCCGAGCCTAGAGGTCATAGGCAATGATCCACCTCAGACGCGCATGGTCTTAGACAAGGACTCACACCCGAGCCCGCAACGTCCTAGGCATGGTCTTAAACCCCAACCTACAAGTCCTAGGCAAGGTTTTACCATGAGCCCGCGTGGTCGTAGGCAAGGACTCGCACCCGAGCCAGCGGGTCCTGGGCAAGGTCATTCACTGGAGCTTGCAGGGTCCTAAACAAGCACTCACATCAGGCCCTCCTAGGCAAAATCTCACATGCGAGCATAAGGGTCCAATGCAAGGTATCACACCTGAGCCTGCAGGATCCTAGGGAAGATCCCATATCCTATTCATCATATATTTGATGCAACATTAATAGGAACACGAATAGATGATAGTCACGTGATATCAAGAAGTAAACAACACTAGTTTTAAACGTTGCATTATAACTCATTTTACTCTGGAATTCGAACAGTTCAGACAGCCAGAGTTTATCATACTAACAGTGGATGGACATGCTATCACCTCGATGATCTCTTGGTGAAATTTGAACTTTTATTCAAAGGTATTTTGGGACTTTAAGTGGGTTACCCTATTTATCGCCAATATTTGACACTCCGCCTGAACTATACATCTCTCCTTGATCTCCTCAGTCTCGGGGTGTGATCAACAACGCTGTCAGGTGTGGTCAACTGTGCTGGGTAGACATCAATAGACGACATGAGAAGATTTGACGTGGACCGCTACTGGGCTCGAATCCTGGTCGGTTCGGATGTCTGTCATCGAGGTTGTACGTATGCAGTGCTCCAAATTGTTCAAAGGCCTGAAGTGTGCATTGATGTCTACGGCTCTGTGCACTATACAGAACCCTTGAAGTTATTCGATAAGAGTACTGTATGGTAGTCCCTTTCTTCTTTCGCGATATTGCAATGATTGTGCAGAAAGCAACGTGAAGCAATATTCACTTGAAATAACGACACGTGTATAGATGACAGATATTTTGTAGTGTGGTTTAGCTGGGTGTGTCTATAACTTAAAACCTCAGTGAGGCAAATAAAAGTGTGAAATACCATAGCAATTTATCGATGGGGATAACGGCACCAACATTGGTCTGTGTATGCACCTGAGGGCAATGTGAGTACAGCATGTTGGCCAAACCTCAAATCAAAATAACCGTGATTTTTCAATATAACCACCATAATAATGTAATACATGGTTTATTTTGTTGACGTTATTATACGATTCTTTAGTTTTTATTTGATATTGTTATGTTTTAACATGTTTTAACATGTTTACAATTTCTAAATGGCTACATTTTTGTTTCTCTATTTTGACTAAAATCAACAAAACTGTCAAATTCAAAAAAATTGCCGCCACAAAAAATAATATTGACTATTATATTATGATGGAAGTTCTTTTTAGTGCATCTAATCGCATACGGCAGTTCTTCAATAACCTGACTGTATTTAAACATGACATAGTATTTTTCTCCATACACGAAATTACAATGCCCGCTATTTTTTTAAGATGTCTGTTAAAGGATTTTTAGTTTAAAATTATTAGTATCAGGGAAACGTTGAGTCATCTTGGTGTGGTAAGATATTGTGACACTCACAATGGCACAATGTACTAACCCTCTTGTAACCTTATTTTAAATAATTTCATGCATCCTAATTTATCATTATTATTATCACATGAAAGGCTGGAGCAACACCGAGGACAATTACTGGACTAAACCACATAGCATTACCACACTTATTCCAGAAATATTTTTTACTGGCCCTATGTTTCCAAATTTAATATTATGTAGACAAAAAATGACATCATTTCTGACATTGTTCTTCTCCCTTAATGGCGGCGATTTGGAATTGTGCAATGACAGAAGTTTTACAATGTTAAATAGATCCAGAATTAAGTTTATCGTGAAAAATATGCAGAAACAAGATATTACAACGGAATATATTTGAATTTCTTCATAACTTACAATTTCAGTATTGTTTCAGACGGCCATTTTGGATTTTTGCATACAAAATATGAATGAGGCTTTAAAATTAAAAGTAAGACCTGAAATGAATTCCCCGTGAAAAATTAAGTGAAAAAGAGGTATTACAAAGGAATGTATGTTAAATTCTTCGTATGTTACAATTTATTTATGGCCTCTGGCGGCCATTTTGGATTTTTGCAAAAAAAACATGTTCCGCTCCGGAGGAACTTTAGGACTTTTGACAGGTCATTCAGGATGACCATCTAAAGAACTCCTGAAATTTTCAGCTTTATATTATTTTTGCCCTTAAAGATGCCTAAAATTCCTGGACTATTTATGTTAGTCTTGAGATGTAGATCTACAATATTGCATTATATTTTGCTACAATGTCGGCTATAGAACTACTTTGTAATGTGACATAAATTTGCGTATCCGTCACAAGCAGGTAAAGGGTTAAATTACACAAAATTACATTGGTAAAACTCGTTTTAAAGCCAGCTTTAAACGATTGACAAATATCATAGCGATTTGCGGCAATATTAAGCAGTTTCTCATCCATATCCTGACACCGATTTATATTGCTGGTTCAGTGTTAAAAACTTTAGTTTTAGTTGGCTTTGATTTATGCCTATAGCCAGCAAGCCATTTCTCTGGTATTCCTAATTGATTTTAGTAACAAAAATAACATACTTTGAAAAATTAAATGTGTCATGATTTACATCGTATTATTTGTCTAAGTTCAGCCCCTACACATCTGATACATTTTAGGCAATATATTTTAGTTTTCACAAAATAAACACACACAAAAAACCGGTTGATAAAGCGGAGCCAAGTGCATTTTTTCACCTGTTCTGCATCCACATCAAAGTGACTTGCCACCAGCTCTACCACTTCATCAATGATACTGCCATCTACATTCTGAAACATCACAGAGAAAACGACAAGAAAAAAACAGTTCTACCACCTTATAGACACATATATGTGACAATTTTTTTTTTAATTGTTAATTTTTTCCGATCAAACACACAACATACACAATCTATACAGACATCATGACACATACAACTTTACAATACCACTAACATTCAATATATCATGACACATACAACTTTACAATACCACTAACATTCAATACAATTTAAATCTAAATCAGGCTTTTCCATTTATCAATAAATTTGTTTATGGTGTTATTTTCTCTAAAATGTATGATACACTTTCGCTACAAACAGTTGAACAGATGGCATGCAATTGTTGCACCTTGCTGCATACATACAGTATTCAGCTAATATTAAAATATGATTCTGAAGATCCGTAAAATTAGAATTAGCCTACCAACAAATATTCTTTTTCTATGCTCATAATTTCCCCCGTTTTCGTGAACCACCACTTCACAACTTCACTCCAAAAATCAGCTGCATAACGGCAGCTCCAAAATAGATGTAATAATGATTCACATTCAATTCCATAAAATGTACAGGCATCAGTCTCTGAGAGCTCAAATCGCTTTCAACAAATAATTCGTAATCAGTATATCGTATAATAATTTGAATTGAAATTCTTGTAATTTGTTATCCCTTAAAACAGTAAAGTGGCATAGAAACACTTCCTTTGGTGAATTTGATTTTATAGACAAGAAATTAAAAATTCTCGGTGTTACTTCTCCAAGATTATACATACACGAGACCAAACATTGATATAAATTAGTTGTTATTGAATTTAAAAACATTATGGTAGAAGTACCATCATTTATGCATAAATCTATAAAGGTGAATACATTATCATTCAGATCTACATATATACAACATAAAAATAAATATCATCATGATCAGGAACAATAGCTCGGCCCATATATAGATTCAAGCAGATTTTAAACCTAATAATATGTCACTGAAATAGATATATAATATAGTTTGTGGTATATGGTCCGTTTGTCAAAAGATTTAATTTTCGAATATATTTTTTCGTCATTTGAAGCTGGAAATTGCGTTAGCAATTCCAGCTTCAAATGACGAAAAATTTGAACAATGTAGCAGCACAAGTGCTAATTGTTTAAGCTCAGATCGTCCTACCCATATTTTTGTAGATTTCAACTTTTTTTCAAATGAATTTTATTCAAGATATGGGAATGTATATGCGCACCTACATGCTTATACATGTGGATTTCCAGCTTAGACGTCATAATCTGACGTATGTAGACGTCAGATTCTGACGTCTAAGGTCGATCATCGCACTGAAAGGGTTAATGTGATTATATTCGACTTGTTAATCGAACAGCCTTAGGGTGGCCCTCGTGATGATATATGCAAACGGTGTTCATTTGAGTGCGATATGGGAAAATACAGCACTCGTGCAATGGATAAGGTGTGAGCCTTTAGGCGAACATTTTATTCATTGTACATGTGCTATATTTTCTCATATCGCACGAAAAATAAACAACGTATGTATTTTCTCTCACGAGCATTTGACATGACTGCCATATATTGCAGTTCAAACTAGGCCTACCGCTAGAGTGCAATATGGGCTGATATAGATATTAGTCTCATAGTGAAAATCACTGTGCAGAGTGTGAGAAAGCTGTTATTTAAATAACGTGTGTGTCTATGAATGAGGACTCCTATTCGTCACTAATAGCTAAGAGGTTAACAGACCACACGCGGACAGGGTCATCGATCATGGATGATGAAGATGCGGCACTCATGATGTAGCTAGGTTTTAACAGATGGCTGGGTACTTGCTTGGTCTCGATCTCCAAGCCAGCCCAGAAAACATGGCGTGCTCACCTAAAGTTGTTTTAATGTTGCAGTGGCGGATCCAGGGGGGGGGGGGGGGAGGACGCAGCAGGCGCCCCCTTCTATTTTCCGGCAAATACTTAAAAAAATCCCCTAAATTGGCTAAAAGTTACCAAAAAAAAACTCGGGGGCAAGCCTCCAAAACTCCTGGGCGCCCCATCTTTCTTCAGATCTTGGATCCGTCACTCTATTGGTCCATCATCCAACATGATATGGTCCAACATATGACGTTGGACCAATGTCTAGATTACGGCGCTGTAATGTTGGACCATCATTTACGATGTCCAACATTCTAAATAATTATTATGGTCTAATATTTGATGTTCCAGCGACTGTTCCAAATGCACATGTGAAAAGTAGGGGAGACCGGGGCACAGTGGACACAGGGGCACAGTGGTACAGTGGCTATATATTTAGAAATTTAAACCGTGGAAATCCGCGATTACGTCATCAATTGATGCCACCGGAGTGTCTTTCCCCTCCCAGAATTAACAAGAGGATAGACCACACTGTTTCTATTTTATCAGAAAATATATGTTTTTCAGTCACAAAAGTAAATATTTTTCACCTGATAGCGAAGCTGATGATCTGTAGAAGAATTATGACTAAAATATATTGTCCTTACCAATGAGTAATGTTGTATATTGGCCATGTAAACGTGTAGTGCAATTTGCTTGAGAATTCATGGTGGCCATTTTTTAGCCTAAAATGTCCATGTGGTATATCTGGGGCACAGTGGTTTATTATCAGATTATCAGAGATGAGCCACTGTGCCCCATCTATGTGCCACTGTGCCCCACCTATGATATTGTGTATAAACCATGTGCTTATATTAGCAATTGCATGGGTATATTGAATATTAATGTTATAAACGTGTATATTTGGTTTATTGGAATATTATTACGGAGTTTGCCGTATAACGTTAATATACCTCGCAAACGCAGAGCCGTCGTTAGTCCAGCATTTCAATCCTGGACACGAGAGATGTTTTGAGCCCATCGTCTGCATCGTTCACCCTATAACGCCATAATTAATCAACATTGTGTTTACCATATTTACTGGGATGTCTGGTGTTATATATGAATGTTGTTAGACTTACCGCCATGTTGTGACTGCGAGTGGATGTATCCCTGGCTGGTGTGTGAGCTGGATGTATGTGTCAGCTGGAGAGATCTACCAGGACTCTCTATGCCAGCCTGGTGTTAATCTATAGGGACTCTAGCGTTCTGGATCTGTAGCTATAAGTGTACAGAAGCGTAGAGCTGGTGTACCTGGGGCGTGATCCCGATACATGCTCCCTGCCCCCCCCCCCCCCGACAGGGAGATGTAAACACCTCCCCGCCCCCAACTAAGACGATGTGATCACCCAATGTTGTTTAAATGTTCAACCCTTCCACCGCCGCTATAAGGCCACTATATTTCTTCTCTGTTTTAGATAAGCGCGCGCATTAGATCTAGGTAGCGCATTAAAAAAAAACATGTGTTTTTTCCTGCCTAGCGCGCATTGGATTGTTGCCAATTTCCGAAAAAATCAGTTATTCTCGAAGGGATAAAAAAAACATTCCGAGAAAAAACAAGTTTATTTAAAGAGATTAAAAAACATTTTTCCAGCTATGTTTTTTGTTTGCTTGTATTTTACGTCGCCTTCATTAACTTTTTTTTCAAATAGAGCAAAAGTATTTTTTATTTCGTCGCCCTCATTAACTTTTCTAGAAATGTGTCCAATGTTTTTTTTATTTCCCCGCCCTCATTAACTTTTCCAAAAATAGGTTCAATTAAATGTGTTTTACCGCTCTCCCTCATTAGATTTTGGATTATTTTCTGATCTTAAACAAAAAAATTAAACAAAGTGGCCTAAGCACGAGCTCCAAATCCGTTTTATTAGCTGTTGAAATCACAGTTATTGGGAACAAAAAGCGTGTTTTAAACCATGTTCAAATGTTTAGTCTCAAATTAAACAAATATGAGTAATTTTCACCCACTTGAAGTTGTGGGTCGCGGTAGCGAGACACAACTTCAAGTGGGTGAAAATTTAATTTATTAAATTTAGCAGTTTAAGGGTGTTTGGCATCAAACATGGTACACGAGATGCTAAATCTGCGCTGGGCGGGGGCCCTAGGGTAGTGGTTAGCACTGCTGCCTTTCACGCCAGAGTTCGGGGTTCGGTTCCCGGTCTCGGCGGTTTGAAAGTAACAAAAATGTTTCTTCCCCATCCACGTGTGAAAGTCAGTATTGTGGGGAGCCTCCGTGACCGAGAGGTAGCGTGCTCGGCCTCAGACCGCCATGGCTCGCATTTCGAATCCTGTATCTGGAGGACAGTGTCATCTCAATCATCTCATCATCCTCAGGAGGTTTTCCTGGCCCAGTTTAGCCTATATGTGCACAAAGGTGGCCTAAAGCCCGATTCATTTCATTTTTAAATCTGCGCTTGTTCAATATTGGATCGCCATTTCAACATTGAGCCAGCACTGGTTGAATGTAAGGCGTTAGTTGGGACTTGATTGATGTACGTGTGTAGGGCATGCAGGGAGAGCAATGAGACTAACAGGTGCATTCCAGCACACGACGTGTTCCCCAGAGTCTCAACACTTTGAATGCTTTACACGACTTTGATCGTTTAAAAGTTCAGTGGCGGATCCAGAAATTGGCAGGGAGGGGTGCCGATTTTTTGCAATAATTCATACACACTACAGCTAGCAGGGGCCCGTGACATGCTCCCCGGAAAATTTTGGAATCAAAGGCTTTAAGTGACATATTCTATTATATTCTATATATTATATTCTTTTTTTTTTTGTTTTCTGATTTTAAGTGATCCCCACCGACTGCTAGGCTGGCACAATGTTAAAGCATTCAGTAAAGGTTTCATGGTTTTAATTGTTTACTATTCTGTAAAGTACCATGGAACTGGTCAGATTTAAGCAACATTAAGAAAGGTCGTCAGAATAGTCTTTATCTATCTCGTTGACTGAAACCCAGCTCTTCTTGTGGGGACCGTCTGTGTATAATATGGACGTCGTATTCTGACGTTTAAAGACGGTCCCCGCCCTGAAAGAAATACAAAATTATATTGGGCGTAGAAGTTTAACATAGGTATTCAAATGAAGCGGAAATAGCTAATACATTTATGACATTTATGATGATTTCAAATTGAAAAAAAAAATCCTTTGATCTCCACAGTTTATAAAACACTACTTCAGCGTTGTGGGGGTTAAAAACCCTATTTGTGTTTTCAAGACCTTTGTGTTTCCATAGGTGGTGAACGTTGTAGCTGCTTCATAGCTCCCCAGTAAGCACGTGACATTGAACCTCTGTAGGCTGACATAGGGCCAATGTCACAAGGTACTCAATAAATTCGAGACATATTGGCTTGATAGTGGTTCAATGTTGGCCACCACATAGTATAGGGTTATTTTTGTGTTAGCAATTCCAGCATCAAATGAATGAAACATAGTAGCAAACAACGCATTAGCACTATGCAGGACATGGGTTAATACAGAAGGTAGACAGATATCAGCTTTGTAGTCAGCTTTGATACTGTTGTTATTCAGTACTACGTGACTGGATCACGTATCCTGAAGGTGTAGCAACATGGCTAATTTATCCCTTTTTTGCTCGCAGAACTATCAGTGAGGCGAACAAGTACATGTAGTAGCCTGCCACCGCGCTGGAGGGAACAAGTACATGTAATATGTAATATCCTACCACAGTACTGGAGTGCTGGAGCTATAAACACCTGATGGGAGGCGAAAGGATACCGATTTTTATCGCACAGCATATAATATGGCTGTTAGCTCTTCTAGAACTGCGTCACTTCTTGACATTTCTCATCTCTAAATTCATTTTGCTGAAGATTTTTCTGACAGAATTGACAGCTTCATGTGAATGAAAAATAACCCTGTGGCAAGAAGGCATCTGTCTCTACCTTGGTAATCATTTTCAATGTCTGATTTGCCCTTGCTTTAGACGGACGGTTGTAGACGTCAGATTTTGACGTCTGGAGACGACCCTCGCACCGAAAGAATTAAACATTTTATAATGGCCTTAGACCCATAATATAGGTATTCAAATGCAGCGGAAAAAGTCAACTAAGGCATTTATGATGATTTCTAATTGAAAAAAACTCTTTGATCTCCATGGCTTATATAGAATATGTCAGCGTTGTGAGGGTTAAAATATATAAACGCTGCGCTATGCACATTGTGAAGATCTGAAGACGACTTGATCTGGTTGATGCTCCCTATGAGACGTTTAACCCACTATTGCTATTCGGTCCAGCACTGTTAAAACTCGTGGCTGGAATTTGACGATATAAAAATCATAGAACGAACAATAAAATGTCGAAGTAAAACGTACCTCGCTTTTTCCCCCTACCCCAGCTGCAGATGGTCGTAAACGAATGAATGAATGAATGAATGAATGAATGAATGAATAAATAATGTAGCATTGTCACAAATTCACTTTTTTTCAGGTGCAAAATACATGAAAGAATGAATTATTGAATGAATGAAGAAATGAATGATGATTGAATGAATGAATGAATGAATGAATGAATGAATGAATGAATGAATGAATGAATGAATGAATAATGTAGCATTGTCACAAATGCAATTTTTTTCAGGTGCAGTTTTTACATGTCTGAATGAATGAATGAATGAATGAATGAATGAATGAATGAATGAATGAATGAATGAATGATTGAATGAATGAATGGATGAATGAATGAATGAATGAATGAATGAATAATGTAGCATTGTCACAAATTCAATTTTTTCCAGGTGCAGTTATTACATTTCTGAATGAATAAATGAATGAATGAATGACTAAATGAATGAATGACTAGTACGTGGTGGTTTAGTCCCTCAACATAAGCCTGTGTAATTATTTTGGTAACAAAATGAGCTCAACCTTGTTTTCTGCCAGTTCTTCAGATGTGGACGAGGCATAATAAAAAAATCTATTGTTTAGAGCGTGGCGCTTAGCAATAGCCACTGCCTGTCGTATGAGTTTAATCACCGCTTTGTGCAGGTTTTCAGAGATATATGGTCAGATAATGTTTCTTCCGTATCAACGTTGAGATATCTTTGTTTTGCTTGGGCTAGTGACTTGATTCCCACGTGTTTCACTCCACTCGGGTGTGAATGAGTACATGCGTAATTAAGTACTTGCCGTGGATAAGTTTCTAGCGTCAAATGGTTCCAGGGCTGTATGCTCTCCGGGGTGTTGAAATGTAGATGTCCAGGTGTAATATGATGTAAGGTGCTATGACCAGCCATTGGCTGGATATGTGCGCCATTTTATTACTTACATTATTATTATTTAATACTTTTTATATTACGCTGATATATAGTAGGCCTACGTACTGTATATGTTGTATAGACTGTTGTAATTAAAAAGAACCGTATGCCGGTGTATTTTTTGCAATGATAGCGGGGGAAGGAGTTAATATTAAAAAAAACGTTGACAAATTTACAGTAAATCGCACCAGTTTTGTACCAAGTTTCTGGGGGTATTTTTTTTTTGGAAAGGAGGGTTTTTTTGTTGATAGGCAAATTTTTCAGAGCTTTCTGTGTTTATCTGTTCTACAGAATATCTTGCACATGATTTGCATTCTCTATTTATTTAGACACTACATTTGGAAACTCCATTTAACCAACTGCGCCTGTGTGCTGAATTTTGGACACCTTGTTGCGTCAGGTAGGCTGTCATTTACCGCTTACGACCCAGAATGTATCTGTATCATTAAGTAGCCGATTTAGATGACCTTGGGATGGTTTATGTGTTTTGTCCACATATTATAAATGGTCCATCCAGTTTGCAGTGAAATAGTTTCGCAAAGTTATTGGTTGCGTCAAGCACCAGTGACATGATAGACTCACATGTCGGCATATTTATCTATCACAGCATCTACTATTAATCAACCCTTATAAGGCTGAAATATTTATGTATAGACCATGGGGACTATAAAGCTCTGTCTGTTTCATTTGAATACCCATATTAGGGGTCTGAGGGTACTTGTCAAGTTGAAAAAAAAATTAAAATCCGAGTTTTCTCTTTGGGAAACATGTACAACAAAAAAAGACTTGGTGCTTGACCCACCCACCCACTTCCGAGTTTTTCCCGGATTTTTTTAATTTTTTCAACTTGGCAAAATTCCTAAGGCCATTTTAATTGTTTTTCTATTTCAGTGCGGAGATCGACTTTAGACGTCAGAATCTGACATATGTAGAGGTCAATCTGACATATGTAGAGGTCAAGTCGGTCCCGCTCTGAAAGGGTTAAATCGCTGAGCTGTGAGATTTAAATTTTAACCACGATCCACGACATCAAGTGGTTAAAATTACTTACATCAGTAGAGCTTGAATCAAAACATAGGCTGATCTAGCAGATTTAATGGTCCTTTCCGCTTCAAAGTGTGAGATTTAAATTGTAACAACTTGATGTTGTGTCTCGCTACCGCGATCCACGACATCAAGTGGTTAAAATTACTCACATCAGTAGAGCTTGAATCAAAACATAAGCTAATCCAGCAGATTAAATGGTCATTTCCGCTTCAAAGTTTCTTGTTTGAAAAACAAACAAAAAGCTGAAAACGGCTTTAGAAGCAATCAGTACCTTAAAGGGTTAGATTACATAGCTCTGTAGTATTCGAAGGTTGTAGCCTATATGATCTAACCATGCTATAAGCATGATAAGCAGGGAATGATGCACAGCGTATATTGATAGATAACGATATGTTGACTGTGTTATTGCAAAACGTTATATTATTCACCAGGTGGGTTGTTTTAATGCTTCTCTCTGGAGCCCAGGCATAGCATTGGTTTAGTTTGATGTGCTCATTATTAACCCAGCTTTAGCCAGTGGTTGCTGTCAGCTGTGGGAAGGGAGAAGTGTTTATCAGTATCTCGGCATGCCTGGGGAGCCAAGTCAGGTCTCCGACAGGGAGCAGCTATTATTTGTGACATGTTTTCGCTGATATCACTTCCTTGCTTTTCTATTTCCGTTGTATTTTGTCAGTTGATGTGTGTTTAAAATAATGTATTTGCTGATTTAGTGTAAATAGAAAGAATGCAATCATACTTGTCTTTTACAACATCCAATTATCTTTTAAATCTATTAATAGATGTAAATAAAGATATATAATTATATGTACGTATATATACGTATATAATTATATGAACAAAAAAAATGTACACATACATAGGACCTACTATATCCATTTTTTGTTTTATCAGCCGATTAAATCACTTTTGTTGGGAATCAAATGAGTATTAAACATCAATATTTGCACATGTTTAGGATCAAATAAAATAAGTAGTTTTGATGATTTTATTTGTAAAAGGTCCCTAATTAGATTCAGTTATAGCCGGTTTCCTTAATATAATTGTCGTGAACCATTTTTTATGAGATGACCCACACACAATGTATCCCCCACCAAGTCCCATGCTATTGATTTTTCAATTGAGAGATACGCTATTAAAGCTCTACAAAAGTTTAAGGGAAATGAAGTTCTGTCACATGACAAATTGGCGAGCAAAATAAAAGAGTTTTCTATTGCAGTGGTAAATGTTGGTATGAGAAATAACAAAGAGTTAATAATGTGTGAACTGTATATCATCTGACGAGAAGGTGAAGGTCAAACACTGAGATTAAATGTCAAAACAGTTATTCTGTCAGACATGCCAACGCTAAGTTAATGGTGGGAAATGCATATATGCAATAGCTTTTTCAAGAGGTAAAGATATAATGTTAAGTCACCATCATCTGTGTTGAACCCTTTAACCCTTATAACCCTGAAATATGTTTATATAAACCACAAAGAGCTAAGTTTTTTTAATTTGAAATCATCATAAATGTATGTTCTGCTTTTCTGCTTTATTTGAATACCTATGGTATGGGTCTACGCCACTCTACGGCCATTATACATATTTTAATCTCTTAGTGCGGGGATTGCCTTTAGACGTTATATTCTAACGTCTTAAGACGGTCCCGCACTGAAAAGTGTAAGCCTCATGACATGCATGCACCACGTAACTTTTGTCAATATATTGAAACTGTATTTTTTATTACTTGCTATGTCTGGCACAATAAAAGATTTAACCATGAAACGGCTAATGTGTCGTGGTTGAAAATAAAATCTCATCAAATGTGGAAACACAAATACCTATTTTTTGTTTTGTATTTTACGTCGAAGATGTAGAATCGTACATCCGGGTTTAATGATCTATTGAATTACTCCTTAATTGGTATGATCCATCACGATAACTACGCTCTCGGCTTCAGCTTGAAATATTAGACTTGGGGTTTTATAAAATCAGGATATTTTTATCCCCTTTAATGTCATTCTAGCTTTTTAATTAGGCATTTGTCAGGTCACTTTATTCACTTTATTCTCAGAATAGCGGCAGACGTTCACATAGGAGCAAATGTCTGCTCAGAAATACTGTTAATATCATGTTAGCTTTGACTTGGTGAATAAATCAATGTCCAAATCTGAATACATGAAGCAAATGTGGAATTTTAAATACATGTGTTGCTTTTAGGGATGTTAGAAGATACAATCCCCCCAATAAGTAGATTATTAGGTCATGTGGCGGAATGATCGTGCTGAGACAGCTGCATATGACACAACGATGCCGTATGCATATAAGAACGATAATGCACTATACCCTATTGATCCAGCGTTGACATGGTTAAGCTTTTTTTTAGATACAAGTACCCAAAGCTAGTCAGTGGACGGTTATTATATCTTCAAGATACCACCCTGTTCCTGCTAGACACGCATTTGTTAATCAAACAATGCAATTTAATGTCTATATTCTGTAAATATAAATATATCCGTCTTTTGAAGTTAAAGATAGTCATTCCAACTTCAAACGACTGAATATATTGGCTATTCAGGAGGATAATCCTCAATGGTGGAGTGATAGCGATGAAGATACTTTATATTATGACGTGATAGTGAGGTAGAGACGAATGATGAAAGGAAAGGACAGTGAATGTGTTTTCGTATTTAACCTTTTGTTTTGTGAAAGTCGTGTAGGCTATATAATGAAAAGGCTCTGGATTTGTTTATGTACTTAACTTTTGTTGGCAACAATAAAACACTGAAATGTTTTCAAATGTTGCATTAGAGTTAACCATAATAACAAATACGCGTACACTATACCACGCTGTGTATTTTGGTCATCAATGGGATACACAGATTTTCATGATGCTGACAGTCATGTTCTTTTAATTTGCTTCTCCCACCTGCAGTGCCGAGAGGCTGAATGTTCGACCTCAACCTCATGTGTAGAGGACACCCAATATAGTAAAAGTCACATTAAATTTGCGTTGCATTTTCTCCTAATTTTTATCCTAATTTTTCAAGCAATTATCACCTGAACTGGCAAGTATTTTTTTCCAGAACAATATCAAATAGTTTATGTTGGTAATAAATATGCGCCTCTACCAACCCATTCATTTCATTCGGCTTGAATCCCGAAATTCCACTACATGTCAAATGATCTTGAAATGCCCTCCCAATTTTTACCAAATTTTTAGGGTAGTCGCCGAAATACTTGCAATGTCAAGGAAATTAATTGAGAATTGACTGAGACATCAGCGAACAACACCAGACGCCGGTGGAAACTAACGGCAACTACAGCTCTCCAACAATGAAACCTCACCTCAAACTGGGTCGATGCTGAACTAGCATCGCAGACGTTGGACCAGAATTTATCCAGCATTAGATCAGCATTGCATGTTTTCTGGTCCTCTGCGGAAATGATGAATGTTTTTATTGGGATACGCAGCTGGTTATACACTATTCATATCTTGTTATTTGGAATGAATATGTGTTCTTACAACAAACTTTTGTCTCAAATTAAACAAATATTTGGAACTCTCACTCACTTGAGATTGTGGGTCACGGTAGCGATACAAATGAAATGAAATGAATAGGGCTTTAGGCCACTTTTGTGCACATATAGGCTAAACTGGGCCAGGAGAACCTCCTGAGGATGGTGAGATGATTGAGATTACACTGTCCTCTAGACACAGGATTCGGAATTCGAGCCATGGCGGTCTAATGCCGAGCACGCTATCTCTCGGTCACGGAGGCTCCCTGCAATACTGATACACAACTTCAAGTGGGTGAAAAAAATAAATAATAAAATCAATCACTTTGCCTGACCATCTATTTGAGATAATATTGTTGAGTATTCTATGCAATGACCAGATTTTAGGAACTAATAAATTAAACAGCAGCAATTCAAATCCCAAATTGAATTAAGTAAGAGCAAATATAGTGTTTGGAGGGTTAACGTCCTGAGCGAGTCGCGCCCAATATAGCCCACGTGTTGATGTGTGAATGACAACAAATGCCTGACGGACGAATAAATGGACTGCCAGCCAAGTGTTATGAGAATAGCAGAGATGAAGCAGAGCACATCAGCCACACATGGCCTAGGTCGTAAAAGGTCGTATCCACCACTTTTCAAAGTGGCAGATCCAGTTCTTTGATTCTAAGGTGGTTATATCTCTTCTCGTACACTGTTCATCGTTTGGCGTTATTGCACTTGTCAGCCAGTAAAGAAACATCGAAAAAGGGATAAATATTAGTTTATGTCTCTGTGTAGTTACACGGCAGCTGACAGCACAGACCGCATCAGCTTCAGCATCACCAAGTGGTGGATTCGAGAGGGGGATTCTAACTCCTCCTCTTGGAAATTTATTTGTCCAAAAAAACATTGTAAATTCGTTAAAAAAACATCATTGTTTTACGCTTAACCCTCACAGCGCTGAAATACTTTTATCAAACCATGGAGACTAAAGGTTTTTTTTTAAATCATCATAAATGTCTTGACTACCTCTTCCCTGGATCCGCTCCTGTCCATGCGCATATTATATAGAGTGCATCTGAGGTAAGCTGTGAAACACTGGCAGACAGTCTGTCGTCTATTTCAATCTGGACAACATCGGTAGTGTTATTTTCACATTTGGCGAAGGATCAGACTGAGTCAATAACATACCACGTGTATGCAATTCGGGCTCAATGCCTGTGAAAGTTTGGCCAATGCCTGAGATAATGGCCTGGTATTCCAGCGGACGCGTTTGTTTAATGTTGGTGTGGTCGTTTTGAGAAATAAGAAAAATATTTATTCCCCATAATGTCGACATTAACTATTTTTTTTTAATCAATAAAAAATTTGAATGATTGAGTTAATTATTTAATTATTTAACTCATTATTCAATTAAATTTGTCCCTGTATTTATATATTTATTTATTCATTTATTTATTCAATACCATTTTTTTAATTTAATTTTTGATTATTTTTTAAAGGGTAATAGTAACAGAATGAGTGTAGTCTCATTACACCGTCCTGGTGTGATAGGCTGGTGTGATAGGGATATAAATATGTGAATACAACACGAGGCGTTGTCCCATTGTTGTTTTAATGTTGGGCCGTCGTCAAAGAAGGTGGATCAACATTCAACGGCTTGTGTTGACTTTGAAGGCGCCCTGGTGTAGTGGTTAAAGTTAGAGCTCGCAGTTTCGTCCTAAACTTTGACGTTCAGGTTTCAAAGAATCACATGTTACTCGTAGCGATTCAGTATTGTCAGGAGCCTCTGTGATCAGGTGATCACGTACTTCGCTCAGTGTCAGAATGCCAGGTTTTGAGTCCTGTGTCTGTAGGGCAGTGTCATCTGATTCATCTCACCATCTCCAGAATGTTCTTCTGTCCAAGTTTAACCTTTTTGTCGCCAAAGTACCGTCACTGCAGCTGCTAGAGTTCTATATATTTTGATAATAATATATATAGCGCTGAAAACTATCAACTTTGAGAAGGCTTGCAGATAAAATATATAGTTCAGTTCCACATAGAACATGATTGAGTTTACCGTAGCATATCATTTAAACGGGATTAAGGGTGGAAGTACAAGATCAGAAAGGCTCATCCATTATTCATAGATTCTGTATAACACAAGCAGCTCCACCCACGAGCGCCACGCCCGTGACATCTACTGCCCGATATAAATTATGTCTGTAGAATATAAGAGCAGCTACACCCACAAATACCAAGCCCGTGGCCATTGGAAGCTCTACAAATCTTTAAAAGACCACATATGTATGGTTTGTCTTTTTAACTCTTTTAGCGTCAGGATCTGGCGTCTATAGACGTCAAATTCTGACGTCTGAAGACGGTACCCGCACTGAAAAAATTCAAACAAATATAATGCCCATAAATCCATACCATATATGCACATGAAGCCAAAAGAGCTAACAAAATATTTATGATGATTTCACATTGAAAACGCCTTTCGGTCTCCGTGATTTATACAAAAATATTTCGGTGTTTTAAGGGTTAAGCTAAATATTATAGTCTACTGGATTTAAATCGTCTGTTTGCTCTGTGGCTTCTAGAGGAAGGAATTTACATGCGAGATACACCGTGGTTATATTTACAGCTCAGATTAGCATGTTAACACTTGTTCTGCTAGGACCCTATGTGTCAGCATGTTAACTCTTGTCCTGCTAGGACCCTATATATGAGCATGTTAACACTTGTCCTGCTAGGACCCTATGTGTCAGCATGCTAACCCTTGTCCTGCTAGGACCCTATATATATATTAGCATGTTAACCCTTGTGTTGCTAGGACCATAAATACACGGTCTAAACCTAATTCTAAAGCAAACAATATGTCACTGAAATGGATAATGATGGTGGATGCTCAGTTAGTCAGATAATTCAATTTAATTCAACTTCGAACATTTGGGTGGGGCCCTGGTGCAGTGGGTAAAGCTGCCTGCCTGGAAAGACATAGATCGTTGGTTCGTCCCCCGCTCTGGCATTCAGGTTTCAAAGGAATAAAAATGTTTCTTTCCCGCTCACTCGTAAAGATTCAATATTGTATGTAGCCTCCGTGATCGAGAGGTAGCGTGCTCGGCCTCAGACTGCCAGGGCTCGAATTTCGAATTCTTTGACCGGAGGACAGTGTCATCTAATTTATCTCACCATCCTCAGGCGGTTCTCTTTGGCCAGTTTAGCCTATTTGCGGACAGAGATGGCCTAAAGCCCCATACATTCATTTCTCGAACATTTGGGTCCACGAATCTATTTATGCTCTTTCTTTCTCTTTGACATACGTATCTCCCTTCACACAATGTATCAGAGCTCGAGCTTTGAGTTCTTGAATACAAGATTATGCTGTCAGCTTCCACCACATGGCAAGTTCCACTCACTGATAGTACCGTTTTTAAATCCCATATCCTAAGCAGATTCACATATGAAACACTGAATTTTTCACGGACTCCATGTTTTCACAATCATTTTAATTCTTGATTTGCATGACGAAACTCAACCTATGAGTTCATGAACATTTAGTAACCTCAGACCGCAAGTGCTTGAATGTCGAGTCTTGTCTATGGAGGGAAGTGTCATCTGATTCATATCCCTACCAACAGGAGGACCAAGGCTATCAACAGGAGAACCAAGGCTATCAACAGGAGAACCAAGGCTATCAACAGGAGGACCAAGGCTATCAACAGGAGGACCAAGGCTATCAACAGGAGGACCAAGGCTATCAACAGGAGGACCAAGGCTATCAACAGGAGGACCAAGGCTATCAACAGGAGGACCAAGGCTATCAACAGGAGGACCAAGGCTATCAACAGGAGGACCAAGGCTATCAACAGGAGGACCAAGGCTATCAACAGGAGGACCAAGGCTATCCTGTATGTGCAGAAAAGTGCCTTAAGGCTTCATTTATCATTCCTACCTCATGATGACAACAAATAGTCATAATGAAAACAAGAAAATGTTAGTACTTTTCGTGGCGTATTTATATCTTATATTTATTCGAAGATTATAAGAAAGGTAATCATGTGATTTATTTATTCATTTATTTTATTACAGCTATTGTGGTCACAAACCTGGCTTAATGTCCCATGCATTTACTTGTAAACCACGTGGTTAGTAGTGTTTGTATGAGCTGAGCCGCATTGGTATTCTGACTGACACATGAGTCGTTGCTCTCGTGGTTTTGTTGACCTGTTCTTAAATCCTCTTAGTTGTGTGTTGTGTCAACTTGAACCCGCCCAGGCTTTGTCAAATTACGAGACGGGCTGAATTCTGAAGAATAAGTCACCAATATTACACCCTTTGTCATCCTTTGACGCATCTACAAAAACAACAACCTAATTTTATATTCATGGTAAAAGTGGTAACCGTTATCGCGCCAAGTAAATGTATTCAAATTTTCATCCGCTTGAAGTTGTGTCTCGCTACCGAGACTCACAACTTCAAGTGGCTGAAAATTACTCACATTTGTTTAATTTGAGCACAAATATTTGTAAATGTTTATGCTTAGACACATATTTAATTCACAATAACAGAGATTTCGTCGACAAATAAAACAGATAAAAAACTGGCAATAGTCATGACGCAGCAGGATAAGGGTTAAATTACCTTTGGAAGTGATTTTCAGCAGATCTTACAGATCCATATACGCAACTGTAACTTTCATTGCTTGCGACTGCAATTTTTATATATATGAAGTATGCAGGCAATTATTTGTCGGATATATATGATTACTCGACAAATGTTAAAGAAGCAAAAATATGCAATATAACAGGGTTTTTTATAGACATGAAGTATATACTTTTATCATGTTAATCCTTGTGTAACTGGCAATGCAGAAAGATAAAATACAAGTTAAAGAAAAATTTAACATATATTCATAAAAACACACGTAAGCTAATAATAAATCTGAACCTAAATATAGTATCTACTGAACAATGTATATGATATTATTATTATTTCTTCAAGATATCTTTCAGATACGAAAAAAATAATTCATTTTTTTAAAATTAGATTCACCATGATGACCTTTTGAACAATAGAAACAACCATCCAACCTATCACTGCTGTAGAAGCAATATTTCTAACTTCTTAAATCGATACCATGCACACCAAATGAATCACTCTGCATATTTCTGCCACCACAAAGCATGTAGGCGACTCCAGATTTTACAGTTGAACTACATTGTTAAAATGTAACGCAATTTTTTTTTTCAAAATAAGATACATCGCATGTAGAGTGTGAATTGTCGTTCACACAAAGTACTCCACATCTGAAGTAGAAATGATGTAGCATTTGGAGAGTGGCTCGATCACCGCTCTAATCCTTTATTTATGTCTCGCCCCTAGCTGTTTACGCCCCATTGAACACTTCAAACAAAACGAGGGGATCAGTGAGCGGTACAAGACGGAGTCAATACGGACTTCACATTCAGTAACAAGAAACAAGATTTATGTGGGCAACTCTGTGTTTTCTTCTTACTATAAATTGTAAGTAAATGCATTATTAAATACGCGAAAAAAGAGTTATTGAATAAGATCATTGTTCTATACATATAGGCCAAACTACATCTGATTATCATCTTTACTCAGTATACAAACTATATTTAGACGTCACTGTGAACATTAAGGCAATATAACAGAGATCAAATCGGTTAAGCGGCAAAACGACAGTAACTCATTACTTATAAGGTATACAGTTACTGTTTATTTTATGACACAGTTGAATTAGCCTTGTTTATGTAACTCTTAAAGCGCTGAAGTATATGGTTATACAAACCTTGGAGAAATACGTTGTTGTTTTTAATTTGAAATCATTATAAATGTCTTAGTTAGATCTTTCTGCTGATTTCGAATACCTAAGTTATGGGTATACGACAATTTTAAATATTTTACTATGACCGACTTTAGAAGTCAGAATCTGAGAGGGTTAATTTTGGATCTAGTGGTTCAGCCCAATATTCAAACATTCTTGGGCAGTGCCTCTTTTGACGTCGTAGTAATGACTTCATGTTGCGCGAGACATCCCAGAATGTTGTTTTAATGTTGCATCACCGTCTATGATGCTGACCCGTCACTAAAACGGCATTGGGCTATCCTTTATTTCCCGTTGTGTCTCTCTCGATCATCACACACAGTATACGCCAGGAACACTTGGGAGGATAGCTTAGTAATCCATACGGATTAGACTCTCAACACGAATGGACGCCTATTATGATGTCTCCACAACTAAAATTCGTCAATTTAAATTGTTAAATCAATTTATTTCACAGAAGCTTGTCACCATTTTCGTGAATTATTTCAGTGGATAAAATATTTTGGATAATATGATGTGCTGTATTGCGTCACAGCTAAGTCCTCTTTAGAATTTGTCATCTACGTTAATGGCAAACGACCATGACAGAGCCTACTGAGGTGAGTAAGCCTATGTAGAAACAAAAAATGTAATAAGCATGATATAAAATATAAATTGAATTATTATTACGTTCTTATATTATAACTAAACTATATATTTCCATGCATGCAAATTGTATCCATACTCACGCATAATATTTTTGTTTAACTATTTATTCCCTAAACCGATAAATGAACTAATTTAAATTTCCACCCACTTATATATGTGACTCTGCGATTTGAATGACTAATATAACTGATAAAAGACGATTACAGTTGCACTTATCAGAGTAAAGGCTAATATGCGTTGTTAGAAAAGTGTAAGCCGGGTTACAGTAAATGAAAAAAAATCAGAAATACATTGTGGATTCCAGATAATCATTGGTCAATTTATTTAATACAACAGGGGGCTTAAGACTTTGTTATTGTTGTTTTACTGCTGTGGAAGTAGTCTATTATACGCCGCTTACTTTCCCATAATCGTACATGCGATACTTTATTGTATGAGATATTGCTACGACTTATGCATGCTAGTACATGACGAAAGCGTACTAAAATAAAGAAACATTATAGTAGAGGCGAAATTTTTTATTTCACTTTGTGCACTTGTCTTAATTTGGTAGTACACTCATATACGCCTGTTCCTGGTTATAGTTATTCTCCAGTTGTCTCTTTTCATTGTTATCTCTGTTATCTACGCGATGCATTCTGGGTACAGCTTTAGCCCGCTTTGAGTACACCCTGGACTACACCTTTTAATATGTTGTCTGTATTGCTGCTCAGCCAGACAACAAATACATTTATCTATATATTTACTAGACATTCTCCGAAACCCACTGTGATCTCATCTTCTACAAGTTTTCAATTGGATAACATTTTAAGTGCTAACGGCTCTTATCTTTGACTGATGGTTGACCAGTGTTAACCCTTTACCCGCTAAATTATCTTATTTATATGTTCACCCACTTGGAGTTGTGCATCGCTACCGCGACCCATGACATCAAGTGGATGAAAATTACTCACATTCGTTGAATGAGACCAAACATTTGCAAATATTGATGTTAAAGAAACATTTCTATAGATGTCAGATTCTGACATCTAAAGTCGATGTTGATGGGGTTAAATCTTACTATTGTGTTGTGTCGTTATGTATCTATGTGGAGACATTCAGACCCTATACCTAGATCTATGAGTAAATTGGGGTAATGTATTTTTATCTAATAACACATTGCTGTCTAGGAAGTAGAATTTGTATCTTAACGGTCAGAGCTGTAACTCAACTCGACTTCGTCTTGTTCTCGTCTCGTTCCATTATTTTCAGTCGGTCAATTCGAAATCAAATACAATCACATGGGCTACCGACTGACAATATTGAGGTCTCGCATCATAAATTGTAAAGGTCTCACGGTGGAAATCGTTTTGTGCAATTTGTTTTACACGTACCGACTGACAATATTGAGGTCTCGCATCATAAATTGTAAAGCTCTCACGGTAGAAATCATTTTGTACAATCTGTTTTACACGTACCGACTGACAATATTGAGGTCTCGCATCATAAATTGTAATTAAAGCTCTCACGATGGAAATCGTTTTGTGCAATCTGTTTTACACGTACCGACTGACAACATTGAGGTCTCGCATCATAAATTGTAAAGCTCTCACGGTGGAAATTGTTTTGTAGATTCTGTTTTACATGTACAAATGTTTATGATAATACATCGCAAAATAATACTACTCAGATTACCGACAGTAGCTTATGATTTTTCAGGCGCGGTGCTTTGTTCCCCTCCCCCCTTGTCCCGCGTATTACCCTTTAACCCTTTCAAGCCTGAATTAACCATTGTCATCTTCATCCACTACAAGCCGCGAATCGCTGGCGCAATTCTCGACTTGTAGTGGATAAAGACGATTTGATGTGGTTTAAAAAATGAAGACAATTGCTAGGATTGGTAAACCAATTTCATGAATTTTTTTGTTCTTAAACCACAAGTTGTAGGAGAATTTAGTCTGTTTTGAGGGATGTAAAATGATGATTCAATGCATCGTGAGGACTTGAAGGGTTAACTTGTGAATATAATATCTTACACCGTTTGTGATTCTATGTTTCAGCTTGTGTTTCTATGTTTCAGTGGTGGCAGGCGAATACTAAATTTGGAAACAGACCAGAAAACAAGTATCTATTCCGTCCTGGTTTTCCATCCAGTCCTGCTCACTCTATCAGAGAAATGAACAGATCCTCCCCCTTATTCAATCGCTCTCAATCCCTGGGAGGGGCCTTAGAACATTATCAGGGGAGTGGACATCCGAGATTCCATGACAGGAGGTCCACCCTGCCAGCTCCCATGGTGTACCTACCAAGAGACAAGCACCACACACCAGACATAGATGAGGAAGAGGGACGTCTGCCACGATTTACATTAAAACATAACTCATTTAACGTACCCGAAAGAAAACCGTGGGGAAGAGAATATGACAACAATAGGCAAACCAACCGAGTGCCACCGAAACCACGAATACAAGAGAGACACGATGATGTGTTTGTGGCGGATAATGGTAGGAAGGGCAGTCGAAATGTTGATAATTATGAGCGTATTAATTCATTAGATAGGTCACGTCGTACGTCTAGACATGGTAAATTCTCCCAATTCAACAACGAAACGAGATATCAAAATAACAGCAGCCGTCAGGATGATTTGAGGACCTCCCCGCCGCCTTCTTATGATAATGGTGACATCAGGAAGAGGCTGTCAGCGGAGTCGACCAGTAAACATGACAGAGGGGTGCAGGCTAAGTGGCCTTTTGATGATGTGGATGATGACTGTACTGAGATTAAAGGGAGGGTGTTAAGGTTAAGGTTGGGTGAGCATCAATAAATGGAACATATCATATTAATTAAAACAGCTAATTTAATTTTTACTTATTTTTTTTTATTATTGGTAAAAAAAATGTTTTTGTTAGATTTTTCGAGCCGAAGTCACTTCGGATTCTGTAACGGTCACGGAAACTACCGAACAGCCTGGCACGTCACACGTTGAAGTCATGAAGAGGTCTCCGTCAAAATGGCTACAACTAGCGATGGAGATTTATCCGATTTTTCAAAGAGTAGTGAGCCTGTGAACTCCCCCGTCAACTTAATCTGACTCAGTCAAAATTCTCAAACGATTTTGATGATATTTGGTAGCCTATTAACGAAAGTTAAACCAAGGAAAATAGAATCAGAAAGAAGGTCTGCTTCGAAAACGTCGAATTTGAGAATTTCTCTCTTCACTTCCATCAAAGATCGACATTGTATTCAAACAAAGCGCATCCTTGTTAACCGCCCTGCCATAAATGCTAATGACCCCATGCCCCCCTTTCGCCGGATCTGATGCGAGTTGCGAAGCGTAACGGCTCGGACACAACAAATTTGTCTAAATCCCCATCACCGCCAATGCTGGACCAATGTGGTTACCCAGCAAACACAAAACATTTGTATAACATTTGTACAACTCTGGCCCAACGTCTGCAACGTTGTTCCAGCATTGTACAAGTGTTATAGGTCTACACATGTTTTGTGTTTGCTGGGTAGGCGATGTCATCATGGTAATTCCCTGGTTTATGTCGATACGTCACAGGAATTTTCCTTTTCTCATTAAAAAGTGTAGCATGTTGATGGTTAAACCATCTGCGTTCGACGTCTCAGAACAAAGTTATGGGACGTTCGGTCGTATTTATTCATTGAATTATTTACAAAATAATCTTAAAATTATGGAATTTAACTTCAACGGCGCTCTTATTGACTTTTATCAGGCGAGAGTTTGAAATATTGTAAATAAACATATTAATTTTGTTTTCAGCGCCGTTTGGCTAGTCTTACTAATTTTTCCAAGTTTTTGGTGACAACCCTGGGTCGGTCAGTATGTAGGCCTGATCACCTAATATGCATTTTTTTTGTGTTGAAGTCATCATCGTCATCATTAGCCCTGGTAGCAGTAGGCCTAACAGTTAGAACTAGACGTTTGATCTAGATATATTCTGGGACATTTACCCTGGGTAGGCCGGGAGTGAAAACTGAATGTATGTCTCCACTGACCATAAGATATGAAATCATTAAGTTGTCTGAAGTGAACACCACACAGAACATATGCGGGATTACCATGCTTCCAGTTAGCTCTGTCGAGTCTCACAAAACGATCCCACTTGCGTGCGATTTGGGAATCTTTTGGCCATGTATTAGTGCTGTAACATCTTCATTTGTATTGTTACACAAACCGGAGACGCAACGTTTTGGCATGATAACAATTTAAACAAAGATGACATTAAAACTTTGTAGGACAATCCATGAACAAGACGCTGTACAACTGGGTAGTGACTGCGGGATCACTATAGGATCAGTGCAACTGGAGTGCTGTAGGCATACGACTTCACCGTGTGACGTCACACGGCAGCTGCTGATAGTGGGAGCGTTTTTTATGACCCTCAATATGAGATCCATTTGGCCTACTTCAAATGCACTTTTTCGTGGCATATATTAAAAATTTAATGATGATTTATTTTGGGATGTACTTTGAATAGTATAATTAGGCCAAAATAATGGCCAAAACTATATTTTAAAACCTTAACACCCTCCCTTTAAGCCCAGCTCAGCCAGAGGCAGAAGGCATAAGATATGTCAGTACGTGGCTCTGGCCGTGTTCCTCCTGGTGCTCGCTGGTCTCTGCTACACCGTCTACCGAGGAGGTACGTACTAAATTAATAAATGTCTGCTACACCACCTGCCGAGGAGGTAAGTACTAAATTAATAAAAGTATGATACACCGCCTACCGTGGTGTTAAGTACTAAATTAATACATGTCACATACACCATCTAGTGAGGAGGTATGTACTAAATTAATAAATGGCTGCTGCACCACCTACCAAGGAGGTAAGTACTAAATTAATACATGTCGCATACACCGTCTACCGAGGAGGTACGTATTGATTTAATAAATGTCTGATACACCGTCTACTGAGGAGGTATGTACTAAATTATTAAATATCTGGTACACAGTCTACCGGAGAGGTGCGTACTAAATTAATAGCGAGCGGACGCGCGAGCTGGGGCCCGAAGGGCCCCAGCTCGCGGGAGCGAGCTCTTACAGCAACGTGTGTGGTCAGATTTGATTTTTAACCCAGGTTACAGACACAGACACAGTGTTATGACTGATTTTTCGTGGTCCAACATGCCTCTGATCATGTTCATGGGCGCTGACATCTTGTTTGTTTATTTTCTGTTCAGATGTCAAAGGTCAGCTTCTGTTGGTCCCATACTAAGCCAGATATTCTCATCGTCCTTTTCCCGTTTTATCGCCCATGTGATTGTGATACCACCTAGCGAGTGGGTAGGACAGTTGATGTGTATCACTAGTCTATAGCCACATGAACATTTCCCCCTACGACTCATCAAATTGTGGGTAGACCTATTGGCAGAGTAGTCTAATTTTCGGCATTCGTATTTTCATCAGATTCATTTTCTTCTTTTTAAACATTGACGATTTAGATAACACTACATTTCTGTAAATAGTAGTGTAAATAACTAATCTAACTGAAATCAGTGTCCCAGGGCCCTGTTTCTTCTTTGTTTGGTATAGACTTTAGCTAGCTAGCAAGTGGGCGGTTTGGGCCTTCCGACAATATATGGATCGCTCAACACCCTGCGGCAGGGCCGCCATTTGTTAGCCACATGTTATCTTCACGTTACATTGACTAATACTTATTGTAGGCCTATAGACTCATTACATGAACCCCTACTTTAGTTCAGAATAATTTCCGCTCGCTTTCTAGGCATGCCTATTCATATTACATGTCTGATACACCGTCTACCAAGGTGGTATGCACTAAATTAATAAATATCTGATACACCGTCTACCGAGGTGGTGCGTACTAAATTAATTAACGTCTGGTAAACCGCCTACTGGGGAGGTGCGCACTGAATTATTAAATGTCTGATACACCGTCTACCGAGGTGGTACGTACTAAATTAGTAAATGTCTGTAACACCCTCTATCGAGGTGGTACGCACTAAATTTAAGAATGTTTACTATGGACGTCATATTCTGACGTCCAATGTCGCTCCCCGCGCTAAAGGGATTAATAATTATTTTGCCAACCAACGTAATTCCTAGCACTTCTTACAGTTACTTGGTATGCCTATCCACCATTATAACGGAACGTATCATTTTACGTTGAGTTGAGTTTCTACATTATCTGAGAGACTGTTATTTTACGCCTGATTTGTTATTTAGAATACATGTAAGTATATAACCAACGTGACTCATTGGTGTATTTTCTATTGACACGTGATTTAACTCTTACACCACAAAGCATGACTGTAGGCGTTTTTAATATGTTTTATTATTCGATTAAATCACTGTTATGGGAACAAAATCTTTTTTTTTATTTTAAACCGAACATTTTCAAATCCTGATGTTTATTTCCCAGTAACTGTTATTTAACCTGCTGATAAATCAGATTGAGACTATATCATGCTCAGCGTTTGACCTGATAATAACACGATGAGACGCCTCGTGTTTGCTCTGATTGGCTTTAAAATAGTGCATTTACATGTTTACCCAGCGGACACGAGCACCCAATCAGCAGAGTTAGCTATACTTCCAACTTGTTATTCTACAGACCTCTGTTTCAGTGCTGCGTCAACGTCTCGAACATTGTCCCAGCAACTGACAAACTATTTCACGTTTTAATACGCACACATTTTTATATAAAGCAGTTGGTGTACTAGGTACGTTTACACGTTTGAACATGTCAATATATTTTATAAATTATTTTTGTGTATTAGGTGCAGCAGGATCTAGCTCATAGATGTTTATCTGTTTATAGCAGAAAAAATATACATAATATTTCCAGCCGATGTTATATTATAATCCGCTGCTTCAGTGATGCGCCAACGTCTCACGCGTTGGCCCAGCATTGAGGCAGCGTTGAACCAACGGTGGCTTTCAGTATTTCACATTTGCATACACCTGCTATATTGTTCAACTCTGGCGAACACGATACGTTGCGCCGGTGCTGGTGAAGAGACGGACCGACATTGTAGACGTTGGTCCGTCGCTTTGCCAGGGTTAGGTCGATGAGGTGTGTTCGCTGGAGGAGCATCACCATCATGACAATTGTACATTGATATGCCTAAACATTTTCACTCTTCGTTTTTATACCTCATTCTCATGCATACTTATTATTATTTAAACTGACTAATAAGCCTAATGGGCTGGGTACTCAATGAAACTGATTATATTTGTTGTTTTGCTTTATTTTGTACTTGTCAGTATAATAAACTAATTGAACTTAAACTTATTAAATATTGTTTTTTTTTACCACAGTGGCGGAGGCGATACAGAGTGATAAACCAACCAACCAGCCATTTGCAAATTTTGATGTTTAAGCATCCGTTTTATTCTATATTATTATTTTGTTTACTGCAGTGGCGGAGGCGATAGAGGATGATAATGACAAAGACAGTTTATCTCTGGCTGAGCAACTGGAGCATCTACAGAGAATCTGTGACGTCACGACTGAAGCGCCTACAGCAACCCCACCTGGTGATCAAACGCCACATGAACTCTTATGTGATAAGATAATTTCCGAAATGGAAAATAAAGGTGTGTATGGATCATTACAATAGCAGAGGATAGGGAACCCATTGTACAAATGTGTTTAGACAATTTTATTTTTTCTTAAAGATGTGTTAAATACTATTGTTGGATTATCCAAGTAACTGGAAACAACAGCAGTGGGCTAACCCTCTCAGATTCTGACGGCTAAAGTCGATCACTTCACTGAAAATAATAAGATGATATAGGTAATAATAATAGGTATTCAAATGAAGCGGAAAGAGCTAATTTAACTAACACATTTATGAAGATTTCAAATTAGAAAAAAGGTCTTTATGGCTTATAAAAAAATCAACGTTGCAAGGGGTAAATAATATTGGAGAATTATCCAAGTAACTCAATCAGGCTAGAATTAACAGGAGTGTGATAAGTGTCTTATGGAACGGATTGAAACATCTCAGCCCCCAAAATAGGACCATTTCTAAAATATTATCATTCGATGTTTTGTTGTTTATAAAGTATATCATAGCTGTGCGTTACAATTGAACACAACTAAATGTACAGGTGATATAACTACCAATATCCTAATAGAAAACACTAATCATTCAACACTCTATATTAGCCATAGTGTATGCGTTTTTTATCTTTTTTTTTACAAATATTTATGTTAAAACACTCATTTTATTCCCAATCTCTGTGATTTAAATGAATAAAACAGATTAAAAAAGACAATAGCAATCGAACTGTCAACCCTTAACCCTTTGAATCGCTGAATTTATTTTGTCAATTTTTTTTCAACTTGAAGTCAATATAAATGGCTCAGTCAGTTCTTCCCGATTATTTTGAATACCTATGTTATGGGTCTATGGCCACTATACATATGTGTATACTCTTTCAGCCTGGGGATCGACTTTAGTTGTCATAATCTGATGTCTACAGACGTCAGATTATGACGACTAAAGTCGATCTTCAGGCTGTAAGGGTTAAACTGATAAGCGCGACTTATCATTTTTTATTTGTTTTATTAGCGGAATAAATCACTGTTGTTGGGAACTAAATGTGTTTTTAAACACCAAGATTTGCAAATATTTGGTCCTAAGTTAAACAAATGTGAGTAATTTTCACCATGCACCTGAAGTTGTGGGTCAAGGTAGCGAGACACAACTTTAAAAAATGAAAAAATCAGCATTTTGTATATATAGGAATAGATGAAGTGCACTTTAAAAAGGCGCAAAACGTCGATACGAGAGGGGCGATCAATTACCTACCTACCAACACGAACTCATATTTTGGAAGAATGCGAAATCCGAACTTTTCGGGGGCAGCTTAAAGAAATACCTATTTATTTTATCGGTTTCAGGTAGAATAGGCTATGGGGCCTTATCTTACTTCTAAAATTACCATCCCAGCAAACAGAAAACATTTATTTAGCATTTACGCAACGACGTTGGCCCAACATTGTACAAATGTTATAATAAAAATATTTGTGTTTGCTGGAATTTCATATAATCTTGTTTGTTGTAGATTCAGAGTTATGTGTACAACAAGACGATGGATACTACGTAGATCCTGAGAACTGTGCTGGTTTTATCGAGTGTGAAAACGGTAGGAGTTCCTCCACTGGGTACTGTAACTGTACAGGCTATACGTACCACCCTCGACCTGGCGAACCACGCTGTGCGTACACTAGACACGGGTACTACCAGGACCCTGATGACTGCGGGGAATATCACATCTGTATGGACCTCCCCGGACCCTTCACATCACGCAGCTGGCCCAACAAGCTGTCCTGTCACACAGGCGACGGACTGGGGTTCGATACCGGATATCGTGAAGGTGTAGCACCGACATGTTACCCCAAAGAGGAGGTTTTAGGCTGTGATGAATATGTAGGTGACACTGTTCAGTGATGTACTTTTATTAACTGTGCTAATACCGTATATAAGTTCTCCAGCCAGAGCGGAACATTAAGCAACGCTGACCCAACATTAAAACAACATTGAATTATCCTCTCGTGTTTGCTGGATTCAGACATGAGTCAAATCAACGCAATTGCCAGTGATATCGACATAATATGATACATGTAGATGCTTAGTTAATTAAACAATTAGATAATTATTATAGGCGACGTATATTTTTCAAAAATATGAATATTTCACGTCATTTGAAGCTGGAAATTGCGTTAGCAATTTCAGCTTCAAATTAGGCGAAATGAAACACAGAATTCAGCAGCACTATATGCTTAATATCAAATATGAGACTTTGGTCCAATGTTAAATCGATGTTGAGCCAGTGTTGCAGACGCTGTCGGTACCAGGTACGGGTACTGCCCTGCCACAGAGACGTTGGACTAGGGTTCGACACCGGATATCGAGAAGGTGCAGTCACCGAGATGTTAACCCAGAGAGGCTGTGATAAATATGTAGGTGACAATGTTTAGTGATGAACACGTATTGCTATTCATTATGCACGATACGGTATACCAATGTTTTATTTTCGTGCTTGGAATAGAATAAGTAAGTGGTGATGATTATGAGCTCCATACATCTAGTTAGAAGGATCTTGTCAACACGTTATGGAGGGTGGCGTTTGCTAACTACAAGCATCATATGATGTACATAATGGATAGGTAATGGATCCAATCATTCAATAATATACTGCACTAGGTACCTCAATTAATTGTGTATGATATTTTGTGTTACTTCTATTTTCAATTCTTCTGGCAAAATGTACCATTTCAGAAAGATGGCTCAATTTAAATAGAAAATAGTCAAATTGTGTGCTTCTACAGCGCTTTCTTGACATTGTACATTGTTCATGTCATTATATTTATATAATGTAAATATAGCTGAGGTATTTTGTTTTCTTATGTTAAAAATGTACATGAACCAACAAATACTGTACGTTAAAACCTATGCTTTAGACCAATCGACTTTAGACGTCAGAATCTGACGTCCGTGAATGTCACTTCTAACATTTAAAGTCAATCCCTGCACTGAAAGAGTAAAATATTTAAGTTGGCGTTAAGTTTTTAGATAGTGTTATGTTGAAACATAATGGACTGTGAAGTATGTTCTTATAAAATTAAAATCAAGAATACGAGCAACAGTGACAAATATTAACATTACAATACTTGTTGACGAGTAATAAATTGGAAATTATGTTGAGCAAATTGAATTGAACAAAGCATTATATAATATTTATATGACTATATTTCAAGAACTATATATATAATGGTGAACAAAAACGTGTAAGAGAAGATGTTGTGAGATATGAAGTTATGAAGAAAAACGTATAGCACTGATAGAAATTGCGACAACGCCCACGATATCTGATATTATAATTATGTAACTAGCCAGGCATTCCCTCTATATCTATATAATACTTTTCTAGTGAGGTACAGTTATCTTCTCCAAACACATGCTGAAGTTGTTGTTTGTTGATTAATCTAGGTGATTTTAATATTTGATGAGCCCTATCACACAATAAGCATTGTAATTTCCAGGGTGTTTCCTCGCATGCCTGTGAATCATGCCACCTGAAATACTCCATGAAGGCGGAGTTATTCCCGTCCAGATATTGCAGGTGTTTTGCTAGAGCAGCAGGACTTGAATAATCCCTGATATCTATGTAAGATCCAGGAGGAAGGATGTCCTTATAAGATCCTGATCCCAGGACGATGGGTATAACCTGCAGCTCAGAGCGACTCACTATCTTATAAAACTTCTCAGTGATGTAACCAGCACAAAAACTGTTCTCAAACGACAAGTAGAACTTATACTGAGAGAGTAAATCATCAAACGTGTCTCGTTTAGCTCTGAGAGAACCACACGCACCGAAAATATCCACATGTATATGTTGCCTGAGCGACCAGACATATTTATCTCTCTTACTGAATGGATGACAGTCGGCCACCGCCCAGGCTATTAAACGGGTTTTGTTATGTATAATTTGATTGTCTCTCACAGTTTTATTTTTACTATAACATCGTCCATATGGATAATACACATCTGCCTTTTTAGAATAATGAGCTGTAAAGTTAAATATTCCATCAAATTGAGACACGAGTAACTCGTAATTAGGTTCATTTTGTGGTGATTCCCTGGAGTATATGACCCATCTCTGTGATTGGTCTCTGTGCCTGAGAATGTTCTGTGATTGTAATTTTGTGAGATTGGACGGTAGAGTTCTAAGTGTAAACACTACCATATCAGCCACACTGAGATAACTGCTGTCATACACCAAGTCACACTTGTCCTTCCATTCAGGACAAGACTCCATTGTCCATCCATGCTCAATCAGCACAGAGCGACCCCTGGGACTCCAGAACAGAACTACCTTCTTCACAGTATAATCTTTCTGGAATATATATCTGTAAATCGTGCCCACCATGTTAGACACTGCGCTACTGCTGGCGTTGACAAGATGACGTATACTCCATTGGTAATGAGCAGGTCTGGGTAGTGACGTCACAGGTGTATCCACGTGTGTTAGTATAAGTAAACCTGTTATACATAACATCACTGATATGAGGAACAAGAGTTTTGGTGATGATGTAATAGTCATCCTGTCATCATTGGTTACCATATACCTAGAAGAGAGCAGGAGTTAGTATAGTTAGGCTATCTTTCTTAATTAAATGTTCACCCAATGAAACATGTTGAAGTTGTGTCTCCCTGCCGCGGCGCACAACTTCAAATGGGTGAAAGTCACTCATATTTGTTTAATTTGCTACTAAACATTGACTGATCTTGATATTTACACACTTATTTCTTTCCCAAAAGCTGTGATTTAACATGCTAATAAAGGATATCAAAATAATATAGTTGTTCTTAGCGCTTAAAGGGTTGACATGTTTGAAGGAAATGCAAATGACAACAAGCATCCATTAAGCGCTGGATATTTCTAATATAAACCATGGAGACCAAAGGGTTTTATTCAATTCAAAGTCAGCATAAATGTCTTAGTTAGCTCTTTCCGTTTCATGTGAATACCTATGTTATGGGTCTACGACCATTATATACTGTAGATCTGGTAGATCATTATATACTGTAGATCTGGTAGATCATTATATACTGTAAATCTAGTAGATCATTATATACTGTAGATCTGGTAGATCATTATATACTGTAGATCTGGTAGATCATTATATACTGTAGATCTGGTAGATCATTATATACTGTAGATCTGGTAGATCATTATATACTGTAGATCTGGTAGATCATTATATACTGTAGATCTGGTAGATCATTATATACTGTAGATCTGGTAGATCATTATATACTGTAGATCTGGTAGATCATTATATACTGTAGATCTGGTAGATCATTATATACTGTAGATCTGGTAGATCATTATATACTGTAGATCTGGTAGATCATTATATACTGTAGATCTGGTGGATCATTATATACTGTAGATCTGGTGGATCATTATATACTGTAGATCTGGTAGATCATTATATACTGTAGATCTGGTAGATCATTATATACTGTAGATCTGGTAGATCATTATATACTGTAGATCTGGTAGATCATTATATACTGTAGATCTGGTGGATCATTATATACTGTAGATCTGGTGGATCATTATATACTGTAGATCTGGTAGATCATTATATACTGTAGATCTGGTGGATCATTATATACTGTAGATCTAGTAGATCATTATATACTGTAGATCTGGTAGATCATTATATACTGTAGATCTGGTAGATCATTATATACTGTAGATCTGGTAGATCATTATATACTGTAAATCTAGTAGATCATTATATACTGTAGATCTGGTAGATCATTATATACTGTAGATCTGGTAGATCATTATATACTGTAGATCTGGTAAATCATTATATACTGTAGATCTGGTAGATCATTATATACTGTAGATCTGGTAGATCATTATATACTGTAGATCTGGTAGATCATTATATACTGTAGATCTGGTAGATCATTATATACTGTAGATCTGGTGGATCATTATATACTGTAGATCTGGTAGATCATTATATACTGTAGATCTGGTGGATCATTATATACTGTAGATCTGGTAGATCATTATATACTGTAGATCTGGTGGATCATTATATACTGTAGATCTGGTAGATCATTATATACTGTAGATCTGGTAGATCATTATATACTGTAGATCTGGTGGATCATTATATACTGTAGATCTGGTAGATCATTATATACTGTAGATCTGGTAGATCATTATATACTGTAGATCTGGTAGATCATTATATACTGTAAATCTAGTAGATCATTATATACTGTAGATCTGGTAGATCATTATATACTGTAGATCTGGTAGATCATTATATACTGTAGATCTGGTAGATCATTATATACTGTAGATCTAGTAGATCATTATATACTGTAGATCTGGTAGATCATTATATACTGTAGATCTGGTAGATCATTATATACTGTAGATCTGGTAAATCATTATATACTGTAGATCTGGTAGATCATTATATACTGTAGATCTAGTAGATCATTATATACTGTAGATCTGGTAGATCATTATATACTGTAGATCTGGTAGATCATTATATACTGTAGATCTGGTGGATCATTATATACTGTAGATCTGGTAGATCATTATATACTGTAGATCTGGTAGATCATTATATACTGTAGATCTGGTAAATCATTATATACTGTAGATCTGGTAGATCATTATATACTGTAGATCTGGTGGATCATTATATACTGTAGATCTAGTAGATCATTATATACTGTAGATCTGGTAGATCATTATATACTGTAGATCTGGTGGATCATTATATACTGTAGATCTGGTAGATCATTATATACTGTAGATCTGGTAGATCATTATATACTGTAGATCTGGTAGATCATTATATACTGTAGATCTGGTGGATCATTATATACTGTAGATCTGGTAGATCATTATATACTGTAGATCTGGTAGATCATTATATACTGTAGATCTGGTGGATCATTATATACTGTAGATCTGGTAGATCATTATATACTGTAGATCTGGTAGATCATTATATACTGTAGATCTGGTAGATCATTATATACTGTAGATCTGGTGGATCATTATATACTGTAGATCTGGTAGATCATTATATACTGTAGATCTGGTAGATCATTATATACTGTAGATCTGGTAGATCATTATATACTGTAGATCTGGTAGATCATTATATACTGTAGATCTGGTAGATCATTATATACTGTAGATCTGGTAGATCATTATATACTGTAGATCTGGTAGATCATTATATACTGTAGATCTGGTAGATCATTATATACTGTAGATCTGGTAGATCATTATATACTGTAGATCTGGTAGATCATTATATACTGTAGATCTGGTAGATCATTATATACTGTAGATCTGGTAGATCATTATATACTGTAGATCTGGTGGATCATTATATACTGTAGATCTGGTGGATCATTATATACTGTAGATCTGGTAGATCATTATATACTGTAGATCTGGTAGATCATTATATACTGTAGATCTGGTAGATCATTATATACTGTAGATCTGGTAGATCATTATATACTGTAGATCTGGTGGATCATTATATACTGTAGATCTGGTGGATCATTATATACTGTAGATCTGGTAGATCATTATATACTGTAGATCTGGTGGATCATTATATACTGTAGATCTAGTAGATCATTATATACTGTAGATCTGGTAGATCATTATATACTGTAGATCTGGTAGATCATTATATACTGTAGATCTGGTAGATCATTATATACTGTAGATCTGGTAGATCATTATATACTGTAGATCTGGTAAATCATTATATACTGTAGATCTGGTAGATCATTATATACTGTAGATCTGGTAGATCATTATATACTGTAGATCTGGTAAATCATTATATACTGTAGATCTGGTAGATCATTATATACTGTAGATCTGGCTGATCTGGTCATAATCTCAAGGTTTTAATTCGCGAATTCAAGAATTTCGCGAAAATTATTATTATAATAGTGCTACTAAAGAAAAATGAAAATTCGCGAAATCTAAACTACCTGAAAAGTCCCAAAATAAAAAAATCTCGACAATTCCAACACCCGAAAATCACCAGATCTACAGTATATTTTAATTCTTTCAGCGTGAGGACCGTCTTGATACGTCAGAATCGCCGTCTTCAGGCGCCAGATTATGACGTATCAAGACGGTCTCTGCGCTGAAAGCGTTAATAAAGCTAAAGTACAGAAATACACTTAATGAGCATGTTTGTCACTTTTCTAAGCTTACATTAATGCCATAGTCAGATTCACATTAAATTCACCAATGAATGAATTTCGTGGATTTCTCAATTCTGAACAAATTTTTATGACATTTTGCATAAACAATTGTCTAGTCATGTGGTAACTACTCTGAAAAAGTTAAATGGTATTTCATAACTTAGACATTTAATGAAATTCTGAGACGAAGCTAATGGGGTTACAGACGGCGACATTTTTCCTTATCAGCTGCATGATCAATAGACTAACTTTTAAAGTATATTACATTTCCCAATGCAATGCAATTTAAGGGAATTAGCCACATGACTAGAAAATAGTGTTTGTAAATTTTCATGACAATTGGGTGAGAATTGACTGAGAAATCAGCGAAAATCGCCACGTTTAATGTGAATCCGTCTGAAATATTACATATATATTCTGTGAAATATAATTACTGTCTACAAGATCTACATCTATGCTTAAATACTTAATCCGTCTGAAATAATACATATATATTCTGTAAAATATAATTACTGTCTACAAGATCTACATGTATACTTAAATACTTAATCTGTCTGAAATAATACATATATATTCTGTAAAATATAATTACTGTCTACAAGATCTACATCTATACTTAAATACTTAATCTGTCTGAAATAATACATATATATTCTGTAAAATATAATTACTGTCTACAAGATCTACATCTATACTTAAATACTTAATCTGTCTGAAATAATACATATATATTCTGTAAAATATAATTACTGTCTACAAGATCTACATGTATACTTAAATACTTAATCTGTCTGAAATAATGCATATTTATTCTGTAAAATATAATTACTGTCTACAAGATCTACATCTATACTTAAATACTTAATCTGTCTGAAATAATACATATATATTCTGTAAAATATAATTACTGTCTACAAGATCTACATCTATGCTTAAATACTTAATCTGTCTGAAATAATACATATATATTCTGTAATATATAATTACTGTCTACAAGATCTACATCTATACTTAAATACTTAATCTGTCTGAAATAATACATATATATTCTGTAATATATAATTACTGTCTACAAGATATACATCTATACTTAAAAAATTTAAAATATCTGCTTGAAATAAAACATCCCCTTTAAAGATATATCACCTATCACTAGAATTTATTTTCTTGTCTTCAATGTGAAAAATTATTTAGAAAACATACTTCACCCATTTTCACCATGTGGCATGCATGTCTTCGTATCTCCAAATAACATACATGCACTGGTACAATATACAATCAATTATATCAATCTAATTATACTTTTTAATGAAAACCCTTTGAGTACCATGGGAGTATACTTTGTTGAAGCGTATGTGTAAGTCCCCAGCATCATGCGTTAAGCTTTGGTCACACAGGATGCACTACACTAAACGTACATCTAAATCATTGGAATCTAATCCCATCGCCATGTTGAAAAAAGTTTATTCGCCAGGGCGAAAACGAGCATAGCAGTCCACAACCCACACCATGTGACGCATACAAATGACGGGGGAACATAAAGGGTTAGTAGAAGTCGTCACAGCAAACACGAAACTTTGCACCAATGTTGGTTTAATATTGGGCCACCGTTTACCATTTGAGCTAGCGCCCTTAAAGTGCTGAAATATTTTATATAAACATGGAGAGCAAAGGGGTTTTTTCAATTTGAAATCATACTAAATGTCCTAGTTAGCTCTTTCTCCTTCATTTGTATACCTATATGTTATGGATGTACGGGCATTAAACATTTTTTTTTACTGTTTCAGCTCGGGGATCAACTTTCTACGTCAGAATATGACTATATACGTTAGATTCTGACGTATAAAGTCAGTCCCCGCACTGACACGGTTAACGTGTCGTATTTGTTGTATATTGTATCGCATTCTAAATGCTCAGAGAACATAAAATTCAGCCCTGGGGCCATGAGCATGTCTCCACAGACACCAGGCTGCGGTGCACATATAGATCTATACGCGCCACTGCTTAAAAAGGCTCATTCTAATTTTTTATCATGATAAGTCGACCCACTGTTGGTTTGATGTTGGGCCAGCGTTGTAGAGTTTTCTGGTGTGTGGGCTTTTTAATAGGCGCCAATGTAAAGACATAGGTGGCCTAGGCCTACCCATCAGATTCAAAATATTTTGCACATTTTGAATTTATGTAAATGTTGATATTGTGTTGATCAGCTTTGTGGCTCCTTTCAATATAAATGTAGACGAAAAACAATATTATAAGGCACCAGTAAATATACTCCTGTTTGAACACGTATAATATTGAATTTGTGTGCTGTGTCCACTGGGTGTCGAGTAGGCCTACTACATATATTATACACTTGGACCCACCTATGTTTCACACGCCATCGATTCAGTCCAATATGCCGAATTTGCCAACGCATGTAACCTAAAAACTAGGATGAAAACTGGTAAGAGTATGGTTTTAAAGAATAAAGACAATGTGTGAATGGCGGACATTTTTAAACTGTTTCGCACCTTTCCGATTTACCCCGTGAGCCCCGGGGGTAATCTGAAACTAGGGGAACTAACTTGAAACTGGCCTCTGTCTGCACCCGCCCCCGGTACGCTGAAGGGGGTGGGGGTACGCTGAAAAAGTTACACAAGCCCCGATGGCTGATTCGGTCCAGTTGTGTCTCGAAACTCAGAAATAGGCCTACTGGGTTTGAATTCCGGCTGTGTCAAATGTTTGTCATCGAGGTTGTGCATATGCATTACTCCAAACTATTCAAATACTTTGAACGTGCAGTGTTGTCTATGGTACTGCGCACCGTAAAAAACCTTTGAAATTATTCGATCAGATTAGGATATACTCCAGCTTCAGGCTTCCTTATGTCGCGATATTCACTCACCTACCCAAGAAAAAAGTTATTATTAACACTGGAGTTCGTGATACACAGAAGGATATATTTATATATTATCCTCTAACTGGATATGAAAGAGTGGATGCCCATAGTTACGTAGGCTAATGCCGAAACAATTTGAGCATTAAAGAAATTACTTAAATATCACCTATTTGGTCAGGCTTTCCTACCCTATCTCCTTAGCTTGATAGATTGATTGATTGATTCGTTGATTCTATGCCACTTAACAATATTGTATGTCACTTGACAAGTGGCAAACACATCCTTCCATAAAGACCATATATGTATATATTGACAGTCGAACCCAGACATATACAGAAAAGTATACGGTACAAATCATACTAAAGTAGATGTATTTTACCACACAGCAAAATACGGACCATAAGCACAAATTGAATGATTTACAATAATAGCATGAAACGAAGAATCTTTAATTCAGGGGACACCACTGTAAATTCTTAACATAAAACTAATTATTTAGTGCAAAAATGGTCTTGACTGTTGTAATTCTTGGTAAAATGAGTAGGCCTACTTTTGTGGACTTGTGTGTTATTATCCCTTGAAGCGCTGGAATATTTGTCATATACATCAAGAGACCAAAGGGTTATTTTCAATTTGAAACTATCATAAATGTCTTAGTTACCTCTTTCTGTGTCATTTGAATACCTATGTTTTGGGGCTACGGCCATTAGAAATATTTTATTTATTTTTCCCTTTCAATCCGGAATTTACCATTGTCATCTTCATCCACTACAAGCAGCGAATTGCTGTCGCAATTCTCGATTTACAGTGAATGAAATGACTTGAAATGGGCGGTGAAGGAAAAAAATATATTGCTCTTATTAAAACAGTTCCGTGAAATTTTTCGTTCTAAGTCTCCTAAGTACAAGCTATTTAGTCATTCTTGAGAGATGTAAAATGATGCTTTGATGCATCGTGAGGGTTTGAATGATTAAAGGGACATGCCCAGGCTACAATCATCAAAATCGGTGATTTTATTTTGGGTTCTTAATATGACCATATGATGTAAACATGTACATAGACTAGAACTGCATTTTTTTTTAATTTTTGTGCTGCGCATTCACCAGTTAGATTAGATATATAGAGATTAGATATAGATTCCTGATTTCTAATTATCGACAACCATGTCAAAAATAGGAAATGCGGGAATTTTGTCTCTATATCTAGCCTAACTGGCTGTTTACCAGTGGCGCCCGAGACAGTACCTTTAAGCGCCGGGACCGACTCTATACGTCAGAATCCGACGTCTATAGACGTCGGATTCTGACGTATAAAGACGGTCCCCGCGCTGAGAGGGTAATGTCTCAGGCGACACTGGTAAACAGTCATGCCACTCTCACATAATTACATGTGTGTTTTTAACGACAATTTATTGCTGACAATTAGTAATGGGATACATATGGATGGATCATAGAGCACGTGTTATTGCCAAGTAAATGTAAGTGAGCAAACTAATCAAAACGTGAAAGGGAAATTAATATCCCTTTGACAAAAAACACAGCGCCTCATTATTATGCCGCCAAATGATCTAACGTCTCAATCTCCCCTGAGTGGTCTTCCCACTTGGACCTGTGGAACCAGAGAATCCAATAGCATTTTGGTGACAGACAGCTGAACAATGGGAGCGTTATATATCCTACTTATAATGTATCTGGTAAGCCATTAAAACACGTATGTTTCTGACTAATAAGAACTTCTTAATCAACTGTAAACTCTTATAGCGCGGGGATCGCCTGTAGACGTCAGAATATGACTTCTGAAAGACGTCACATTCTGACGCCGAATATCGATTCTCGCATTTAATTGAAAGACTAAACTAATTGTAATGGCCGCAGACCATAGGTATTCAAGCGAAGAACTAAAACATATATGATGATTTTTAAACTCCAACGGCCGCACAAAGACAATATTATTGATTTCAAGAGAGGAAGTAAGTTGATCCAGCTATGGCTTTTTGTTGGCTTGTTTTTTTTCGTCGTGCTCATAAGCTTTTTCTAAAATAGGTCCAATGTTGTTTTGGTTGTTAACGTCTTTCTATGTTTCTAGTGTACATTTGATACGCAACATGTTTGAACAGTTGCCGTTACATAGTAATTTTCATATCTAATGTAGAGATGTATATTAAGATTAGGCTACACATCAATGACGGCAGTTGGAAGAGTGAAGACAAGAGATGACTGATGCACCAACTGTTTTTTATTTATTTGAAACTTAAACAAGTCCAGTGAAATCCCAGGAATTATCTAGACACGTAATTGTCCATCATATTTTCTTCGCAGAAATCGACGCCATTATTTGGTCAATATATCATGTTTGCTGTTGAGGTGTTTCATTCTGATATAAATGGGGAATTCGATTTTTTTTTAAATTGAAGTTTGGAAGACATTATAACATGAAGCACGTATTGAGAAACCTCATCTATTCGACCTCTGAGGAAGATGATTTAAATGTTTCTGTAGCTTGAAGCTGTGTCTCGTTACAGCGATCCACAACTTCAAGTGACCGAAAAATCTGAAATGTGTGAAACTTAAGACATAACGCACACAAGTATCATACTTGTAGGCCTATAGGACACATTTCACAATGATAGATCTGGTGATACAGATAGTAATATAAACCAGGACACAAGTCTGTGCTATAGTCTACATCAATACTCTATGTTTCAATCAGGCCGACTAATTTACATGACTGACTTTAAGTTAGGTTTAACCCCTTGAGGCCTGAATTTACCATTGTCATGTTCATCCACTACATGTCGAGAATTGCTGTCGCAATTCTCGACATGTAGTGGATGAAGACGACTTTAAGTAGGTGGCAAATGAAAAATTAAAATATTGTTATTATTAAAACAGTTCCATAAAAATCTTTTAAATCCGCTAGGTGTCGGGAATTAAGTAATTCTTCATAGATGCAAAATGATGCTTTGCTGCATCGTCAGGGTCCACAGGGTTAAGGCGCTATACAGGCCAGTATCACGTATGTATAGGACACATGTCTCATTGATCATTGAAAGAGCTGGTGATACAAGTATTAATTTAACCCTTGGAGCTCTGAAATATTTCTGTATAATCCATAGAAACTGAATGCTTATTTTTATTTTGAATCATCAAAAAAGTCTAATAGTTAGCTTTTCTCCGCCTTGTTTGAACACCTATGTTATGGGTCTATGGCTATTATAAATATTTTGCTCCTTCAGCGCGAGATCGACTTTAGACTTAATATTCTGATGTCTAAAGTCGTCCCCAGCACTGGAATAGTTCAACCAAGACAGACTTCAGAGTTATATTCTGTAGATCATTTGCGAGGTTATAATATTCGCGAATTTCCCGTCAAGGACAAATTCGCGAATTCAAGAATCCCGCGAAAATTAATTTTATAATAGCGCCACTAGAGAAAAATGAAAATTCGCGAATTCTAAACTTTCTGAAAAGTTTCAAAATAGGAAAGTCGCGAAAATTTAAACACGCGAAAATTACTAGATCTACAGTATATCATATCTCTCAGGTGGCTGAGATCATTTATGTATTAGCCCGTCCAATGCGGCGATGCTCTTAACCCTCTCACGCAGGGACCGTCTTTATACGTCAGAATCTGACGTCCGTAGACGTCAGATTCTGACGATCCCTACAATGAGAGGAGTAAAATATTTCTAATGACCGTAGACCCATAACATAGGTATTCAAATGAATCATTCATGATGATTTCAAATTAAAAAACAAAAATGGTCCCTATTGTTTCACTTCTCAGTTATCTATGGTTAATCAAAAAGACTAAGTGTTTGTTGTATCTGTAGGCCTACATTGTACATCTACATGTCTGCTAAATAACAGATGCTATGAATAAACTATGGACGCTGCAACATGCTATTCACCAGATGTCGCTCATGACTATCCGAAGCCCCGACACCTGGTGAGAAAGCCTCTGCCACATTTTGTCTATTGTAGGCTCTGATACATTCTGGACGGTCAGCTGATGTCGATGACGCCTGTTTTTCTATTGTCTATTGTCGATTGTAGACCCTGATACCGTCTGGACGAACAGCTGATGTCGATGACGCCTGTGTTTCTGAACCATGTGGCAGTGAACGTGAGAAGAGAGCCTATGCGAAGGATTTTATAGATTATGATCCCTACGGGAAATGGCCTCTGCCAATAAAGTACAAGGTACCAGCTGGTGTATATAGCGGTATGTATGACTTCAATTCTTGTTCCATTTTCTGTTCATTTCTTTTTCTACAGCGAAGAAAATATTTAGATGATTTTTTTACTGGATGACCTAGGATCAGAAATAGTGCTATGGAGTAAAACACTGTGAATAATAAAATGTAGTACAATTTACACGAAAACACACTCTATTTGCAGCCTTTAGATCAGCACAAATACAAACAATTACAATAAAATTACGGTAGTTACTTTTTCCTTATGAGAATAGGAAAAAAGGATGTACATTATATTTCTTATTCGAATTAGCTATTTCCTTATAATAGAAATTCGGGTCTTTTTATTTTCCATTCTCGAATAAACTTATTTATTGGAACAAGGTAAAAAATATAATATACATTAGAGTTGTTATTCAGGCGAAATAATCTTGACAAATTTCGAACAAAGGTTTTATGACTAATTGTTCCACGCTTTTGTAGGATTTCACAGACTTCAATGAGAAATTACAGGTTTTTTCACAAAACAAAATATTATTGTCTTAACCGTGGAATAGGTGTTCTGGCACTCTGGCAGTGATTGGCCTACTTGTGTAGAAGTCTGGATAATCCCGCACTCGCACTCTGTGGAACGCGCTGGACCTATCACATCTGTAATAATTTATGTAAGATATATCCAAAACAGAGTAATTAAAAGATTTCTAATGACCGTAAACCCATAAGGGGTCTTGTCAAGTTGAAAAAATTCCAAAAATCCGAGAAAAACTCGGATTATCCACACCCCAGCCACCCACCCTACTATCTATTTTTTATATTTTTTTTGGAAACATGTACAACATGTAAAAAAACAACACAAAAAACACAATATTTCTAAAAAAAAGAAATCCGAGTTGGGGCTTGACCCACCCACTCACTTCCGAGTTTTTCTCTGATTTTTGGAAATTTTTTAACTTGACAAAACTCCTAACATAGGTATTCAAAAGAATCATTTATGATGATTTCAAATTTGAAAAAAAAAAAAAAAAAATGGTCCCCATACTTTATACAAAAATATTTTCGGCGCTGTGAGTTGTCATCATCATATTGTCATATCCTGACGTTGTCATCATCATTAGGACAAAATTATTCTTATATTGAATCACGACATCGAAATATAATATTTGGCCATGATAGTGTAATTCTGGAAATCCAATGGTTTATTCTGACATCATAATGGCATCTTAACACGATAGTGTCATCACAAAACTTAGAGAAACATTTGAAATATCAGGGGTTTCTTCTGAAAATCGTTAAATGGACTAAATCGACCGGGCTATAATTCATAATCAAACTGCTTTCGATTCCTATTGTTCAAAAACATAGGTAACTTTTACAAAATAGAGAAAAAAACTTAAATCAAAATAGAGCAGACACATGTCTTTTTCTTTGAGGTTTAGGATGTTTTCGCTCCACTGTTCTGAATACTTGGCCATGTCCGTGTCGAGATTAATGGGTGCGAAAAAAACCTATCAACTAATTAGTGTTTGACTATTTATATATAGTCTATTTAGCAGAAATTTTATTAAGTTTAACTTTGCACTTTTTCCGTGTGTCTGTTATATACTATAGAATTTAATTTGTCAAATGTTCAACTAAATACCACAGTATTTTAATATTGTTTTTACATACTCCAAAAAATGTAAACTTGTACATGTAGGCCTATATACATTGTGGGTTTCGAGGCCTTTCTACGTTTTTGCTACTATGTAGAATAATGTAATCAGATATTTAATCTGGTTTTGGTGCGAGACACATATATATCAACCACCATCTACTTGGATGACTCATTGGTAGCGGGGGTACAGGTTTCGAGTCCCAGTGTGCACATCGTTTCTGGGTGCACATATAATGCAGTGACCCATACTGTTCTAACCGACAACCGAAAAGTATAGTCGATTAGCGCCGCATAATAAATAACAATTATGACCAATTTGGCAAAGTTGACATGTGAACGGCAAATAAAACCTTTAAAAATAAAACATATTATGGAGATGTTGCCTAACTTTATTTTGAGTAGTTTTAATGCATATTTTAAATATCGTGTGTTTTTTAAGGTATATAATTGCAAGGTTGATTTGAAATTTCCACGTAAATTTTCATGTGATTTTACAGAACCAGCCCTCTTGTATATACATGGACATGATATATATTTCTATGACAAATAAATCTGTCATTACTTTTAATTGTGTCAGTAAAACATGAATCAATGTGTTTTATGATCCACCTTTATTAGTTGAATTTGCACATGAAAAAAGGAGGGGACAAAGAATTTAGCTTCACAAAATCTTGTTTTTTTGTTATACTTAGATGCAGAGCTGAGTAATATCTATCAAGCCTTCGCAGAATGGGAAGCTGCCACGTGCGTTACATTCAAAGAAGTCAATGAGAAGTTGGATCTAGGGACAGAAGAGCACATACAGATTAAGACGGGGAGCGGGTAAGATAACATGAAACAACAGTGTTAAGCTGAAGAGTAATGTCTTTTTTGAAAACCGACAGTGGGGGGTCCAGATTAGGGGAACAATTGCGAACACATCAATCTAAAATCAACGTTTAGCACCAAAACAAAAGATAACCAAAACCAATTATTGTAAGACTTTTTACGTCAGGATGTTCACTATATACCTGATGTTCCCCGCTATGAAAAATTAGCTGACTTTTGAAAATCAATTCGAGACTCATCATGGTTGAATATTAATAATCCTACTGCAATAGTCCACAAAAGTACTCATTTTACCAAGAATTACAACAGTTTTGAAACATTGAGACGACTAGTTCGATAATATTTTAAAACTTGTTTTATTTTACCTTTATTACCTGTGTATGTTTTTGTATATTTTAAACTACAGGTGCTCCAGCTACATAGGTAGAGTGCACAACCAAGCACTATATCCACCGCAACCAATTAACCTACACAACAGCTGCGTAGGTGACGTAAGTCAACAAATATTAATTCGTTTTTTTACATTGTGCTTTTCCGTCCTATATATATCTCACTAAGTTTTAAACTGATCGACTTGACATCTGACGGTGATGGTCTTGGGGGTGTGAGGTGCAGTGTTCTATCTTTTCTAAGCGATCGAACCAATGGCGACTGAAAAAAAATCCCACTCACAATGCAGCTACCATAGGCCCGAGGCTAAAAGGAAGTCAAATTCACACTCTCTTGTTCCTTTTTGTGCACACAAATAACAAATTGTTTCATAGCATCCGGCACCTCTTTGACTTTCAATTATAGATACTATCTGGTCGCACGACAAAAAAAAAAATAGACAGGTGACAAAATTTCAAAAGGGGCCAAATAAGCAGTGCAGGGTGGATGGAAAGGGTTGGTATTCACATCAGCCATTATACTACCTATCCTAAACACAATTTAAATGGATGACAACAAAAATTCGTTTATTACAGAAAAAGAGCAAAAACAAAATGGCTGCCATTTTCAGCCCCAGCAACGTATCTATATAGTCAATTCGTCGAGGGTGGAACCTTGCAAATGGGTATATACAAACTTTTTTGCGGATAATTGATGCATGATATGTCTCGATTGATATGAACAAGCATGCCAGACTGGCACCTTTGAACATTTTTAATTATCATTAAAAATTCAAAATGGCGTATATACTGAGTGTGGTGTAGAAAATTGGGCGTCAGAGCTGAAAATTGGCCTGAGTATCACCAAATAGTCATATATCGCTCTCCTAAAATATCCCATGAATCCTTGGTCAAAAAACGACAAAAAATTGCAAGATGGTCACCAGCTGATAATAATAATAAAAAAATCAACTAGTCATCCGATAATCAAGTCATTTCTGACTAATTTCTGTGCATTGAACCCATTTCTGGACCTCAAGTTACAATTAGAAGCCACATGAGAGTCATAACATGATCACAATCGGTTATAGTGAAATAATGTTCTTACTAGTAGTTCAATAGTTACATGTGATGTGACCATCCTTGTGGCGCTAGTATCAATGATGTCAATCTGGGCATCAATTATCCGATAAACATTAGACGTAATGTGTCATTTTAGGCGAATATGGTGACTGTGAATCTATTTGAGGGAATAAAAGTGGACTACAATGGGAGTCCTTAAGATCTTTCAAATCCAAACTTGATGTAGATGAAATTCAAACTTGGCTGGTGGATAGAATAAAAATATGAATACGTTTCTCAGTGTTTCGTCTAGCCATTGCTAACAGGGCGCTGCACCATGCTGTCCTTCATGAGCGCCATGTTGCTTTTCATGAGCGCCACGCTGGCCATCAACTATTGGAAAGGCGCCATGCCCATTTCAACCATTGTCACGTCCAACTCAAATCCACCCTGGTCATTGTGACTGATTAAAAACATATTCCCCCCACCAGAATCAACAATGAACTGGCTGGACTATACGCTTTATTTCTGTAAGAACGAAGATTCATTGCTAGAAATAAAAAAACACGCCAGTATTTGATATATTTTCTTAATTAAAAGGGTCCACTACACAATGGATGGGCTTGTATGGACAGAAATGATTTCAAATTGTTACAGAGATTATACATACACTGGTACGGGGACAGTAACATCGTGGTACAGTGACAGACACATTCAAATTGACGGAAACGTACATTTTTGAGCACCTCGATTATATGTGGATTTCCTTGCAGGCCGGGACGCCCATTCACGAGGTTGGACACGCCCTAGGCATGTCTCACGAGCAGAAACGCCACGACCGCGATGATTTCCTCACAGTGTTGTGGGACAATATAATACCGGGAAAGGAGCATAACTTTGATTTGGCCGACGAGAAGAAGCGCACGACCATGGGCACATTGTATGACTACGGCTCAGTCATGCACTACAAAGTCACAGTGAGCAATCACATCATCTGTAACTCTTAAAACGCTGGAATGTTTTTATATAAACCTAGATTTAAAATCATCATAAGGAGTCAGTTGGCCAGGAATCAGAAAATAGCTTATTTAAGGTTTTCATGTGAGTTTTTCTGTGCATACCTAACACTTTTGTTGGGTGTATTCTCAGACCTCTTATAATAAAACCCCGACTGGTTGTTGACTATCATGTTTGTGCACTAGAGCTACACAATATTTTTAAAATTGTTGCCAAATTCACTCTTAAATTGTCAATTTTACCGGTCAATAAACATTATTATGAACAAAAAACACTTGATTAAAAATAAAATAAAAAACAATGTGGAGGTTATATAGCCTTATTCCAATATAGTTTAGGACAATAGTATTTATTACAGATCAATAGAGTAGTAGTAAGAAAATAATTTTAAATTTGTATTCAATAAAAATATGATAAATTGGCGTATAATCCAGCACCTTCTCGTCCCCATGCTTTACAGAATAAAAACATCTTTCCAGTTATATACAATCACTTAAAATGGTAAGAATACTCTATTAATCCATACCTGAACATGATGTTTGAAGACAAAAAACATTTACATTCGGAGATAATTTCAAGAATCTTTCTTTTTAACCATTCCTTTGCCTAAGGGCGGGGATCCTGGTGCGGTGTTTAAAGCTGCCTGCTTGGAAAGTGGGAGATAGCGGGTTCGAAACCCACTCTGACCTTCAAGTTTCAAAGAAACAAAATGTTTTTACGCCGCTTACTCGTGAATATGCAATATCGCTGGAAGCCTCCATCACATCAGACCGCCAGTGCTCGAATTTCAAAACCTCTGTCTGCCTGGCAGTGTCATCTCATTCGTCTCACCCATCCTCATTAGGTTCTCCTGACCAAGTTTAGCCTATATTGGCACAAGGGTGGCCTAAAACCCCATCCATTTAATTTAATTTTATTTTGCCTAATCTTGTAACAATGCGAATCCTCGGTTGCAACCCAAGCTCGCAATAATGTGATTTTTATGCTTAAAGCGACACAATCAGGCTAAGCTCATCAAAAAAAAATTATTTAGACTTCTTAGTATGTCCATATGATGTAAACATATCAATAGACTAGAACTGCAAAAGTTAAAAAAAAATTATGTTGCGCATTTACCAGTTAAGTGAGAAATAAAGACGAAATTCCCCATTTCTTATTTCGGACATGCTTGTCCAAACTAAAAATACAATTAATGCGTAGTATTAGCATACCATAATATATTTGTAAGTTATCTTGTGAGTTTATATCGATGATTTGTTACAGAGCTTCAGCAAAGACTCGAGCACACTGGATACGATGTCAATGCATGATCCAGCATACAGGTCTAGTGCTGGAGGAGGAACTCTGCCTTCATTCAAAGACGCATACCTTATCAACAAAGTGTATTGTGAGGGTAAGTCTTTCGATTCTCTGAGGTTTGTAAGCCAAGAACATCTCTAAAGAGCAAAACTAGGCCTGGGCCAAATGATGAATGTAATTGTTGAGAAACTGTCAATTTCTTGAAGTTGAAATGAATGCAGAGTAACGTTATAATCCATACCGGAGCGAGGCGCTTGTTTATCTGGCTGTATCAGGGTAGTCTATGTGAACATGCTGCCTCAAGGAGACCACTAGAGGAACTAGGCTATAACGGCCCATGATAGCTGCGACTATTCAGTGCAGTCTACAACAGTCTCTATTGTTTTAAACAAACACAATGTTGTTAATTGATCACTTAAGAGGGCTAGATAATATATGCCTCGTGTATAACATGTCTTTTTTTGTTTTGTTTTATCAACATAGTGTACTGCGAGGGTAGGTCTTTAGAGGTTTGTAAACCTATCAACTGTTGATCACCTCACCATTTCTCTACTGAAAGGTATCACTAGGAAAAGATGCATTAAAACAAATAATACATTCTCAAAACATATGGTCTCATTTTTAGGTATAAAAATCATCTTATTGATCTCTGGTTTGGTGGATGGTTTGTTAGCAACAAGTAGCCATTTTTCGTACTACATGCAATAGGAAAATATGACGTCTGTAGACGTCAGAATCGGACGTCTAAAGTCGATCCCTGCACTGTGAGAGTAAAAATATTTATAATGGCCGTAGACCCATAACATAGGTATTTAAATGAATCAGAATAAGCTAACCAAGATATTTTGGATGCTTTCAAATTGGAAAAAAACCTCTTTAGTGCCCATGATTTATACACAATAATTCAGCGCATTACCCTTTAAGCCCTCACGATGCATTAAAGCATCATTTTACATCCCTGAAAACTGACTTAATTTTCCTACAACTTTAGAATGGAAATTTTCATGAAACTGGTTTACCAATACATGGGAATTGTCTTTAATTTTTCGCCTACTTCATCTCATCTTCATCAACTACAAGTCGAGAATTGCGACAGCAATTCGTAGCTTGCAGTGGATGAAGATGACAATGGTAAATTCAGGATTGGAAGGGTCAAGGGTTGAAGCCGCTCACAGTATTTTATTTCACTTATCCTTTAGTGTTCTGTTGCAGAGTGTTCTGAACAAAAGCCTTGTATGAACGGAGGATACACAGATCCTAAAGATTGCTCCAAATGTCGCTGTCCTCCAAAGTGGAGTGGAACACTTTGTGATCAATATAACAGTGGCACACCAGGTAAAGCCATCAACACCATGTTCAAAGAGTATTTTATCTGTCTGTTTGTAATCGGACTGTCATTCGTTTGTTTGTTCATTTGTTCATTTATTCGTCTGCTCATTCGATCTTGTTATACAAAGTGTGGTCCATGCCCAAAACTCACAAAGGCAATTGTTGTGACAGACAATCCGGACAGGCAATGTATCTCGATATGTGTTGCAAACTCAACATGTCCTCTATATCATAGATATACAGGAGACCCTCGTTACATTGTGTGTTGCTAGCACGTGGTCCACTAAAGACGCAAAGTTCAGATCGATATGTGTTGCAAACTTAACGTCTCCTCTATATCATAGATATACAGGAGACCCTCGTTACATTGTGTGTCGCTAGTACTAAAGACGCAAAGTTCATAGGTGCAGTAAATATACATAAATTGGGGTCTACATTATATTTGACTGTATAGTTATTTTATTTTACCCATCTAGATGATGTGTCTCCGTCTTGTAAAACGTAAAACATGACCGCAGCTGATATGATTAATTTTTGTCAGGGTTAGAAATGATTGTAATCAAATTCGTCCGATTAAGATCACAACCTCCATAAAATTATCCATTGATCTTATTGTCTTAATGCAAATTGGAAACATTAATGATAATTTTTTTTAATATACACCGAGTGAAAAAAGAATTAATACATTTCAACATGGTGATGTTTCGGTTCATTTTTATACATGACGGCTACTATCGTATCATATTGGAAATATTGTGGATCTGGTAATATTAGCAAAGTTTTAATTTTCGCGAATTTCGCGAGAGGGACAAATTCGCGAAAATTATTATTATGAAAGCTACGTATCAACGAAATCGATAATTCACGAATTCTAGTCTTCGTAAAAAGTCCTGGAATCTGAAATTCACGAAATTTTGAGCACGCGAAAATTACCAGATCTACAGTATGTGTTTCATTACAGATTGTGACCCTGCCTCAGGGCACTATACTCTCACTGAAGCTGATACATTCATCTGCATGGACTCTCCAAACTTCATCGTTAATGGTTATTATGGCAACTTTGAAATTGGTGATGAATGTACATGGGTAGTTGACGTAAGTGAAACATGTCACCATGTAATATATATATGGTCGATGCCAACGAAAGGGATGCATTTAAAGCCTATCTTTTTTAAAAAAGTTAATTTACTTCATATTCAAACTACACAGTCCTTTTATGTTCCAAATTCTAAAGCGCTGCACCTGCACCTAATCAATACGCAACACCTTTTTGTTTTTTTATTCGAAATTTGAATTTTTTATTTTATTTTTTAAATGAAAAAATTGTGTAACTCTTCAAAGATATATATATATTTAAAATTCATTGTGAATGTTATAGATGTATATATATGCACTTGCAATCACACTCAACTTGATATTAGATGCAGGTCTCTTAGATATCTTTTAGATAACATACCATGGCAATGCCGCCTAACATGATTTAAAAGTGTAGTTATCATATATTTCAAACTTAATCTGTGATTTCAATATACTAATCCTAAGTTATATACATATACATCTAAATGATATAGATGTATATATATGCACTTGCAATCACACTCAACTTGATATTAGATGCAGGTATCTTAGATATCTTTTAGATAACATACCATGGCAATGCCGCCTAACATGATTTGAAAGTGTAGTTTTCATATATTCCAAATTTAATCTGTGATTTCAATATACTTATCCTAAGTTATATACATATAAATCTAAATGATATAGATGTATATATATCCACTTGCAATCACACTCAACTTGATATTAGATGCAGGTATCTTAGATATCTTTTAGATAACATACCATGACAATGCCGCTTAACATGATTTAAAAGTGTAGTTATCATAAGTGATTTTATTATACTAATTTTATGTTATATACATATACATCTTTATGATATAGATGTATATATATGCACTTGCAATCACACTCAACTTGATATTAGATGCAGGTATCTTAGATATCTTTTAGATAACATACCATGGCAATGCCGCCTAACATGATTTAAAAGTGTATTTATCATATATTTCAAACTTAATCTGTGATTTCAATATACTAACCCTAAGTTATATACATATACATCTAAATGATATAGATGTATATATATGCACTTGCAATCACACTCAACTTGATATTAGACGCAGGTATCTTAGATATCTTTTAGATAACATACCATGACAATGCCGCCTAATATGATTTAAAAGTGTAGTTATCATAAGTAATTTTATTATACTAATTTTATGTTATATACATATACATCTAAATGATATAGATGTATATATATGCACTTGCAATCACACTCAACTTGATATTAGATGCAGGTATCTTAGATATCTTTCAGATAACATACCATGACAATGCCGCTTAATATGATTTAAAAGTGTAGTTATCATAAGTGATTTTATTATACTAATTTTATGTTATATACATATACATCTAAATGATATAGATGTATATATATGCACTTGCAATCACACTCAACTTGATATTAGATGCAGGTATCTTAGATATCTTTTAGATAACATACCATGACAATGCCGCCTAATATGATTTAAAAGTGTAGTTATCATAAGTAATTTTATTATACTAATTTTATGTTATATACATATACATCTAAATGATATAGATGTATATATATGCACTTGCAATAACACTCAACTTGATATTAGGTGCAGGTATCTTAGATATCTTTTAGATAACATACCATGGCAATGCCGCCTAGCATGATTTAAAAGTGTAGTTATCATATATTTCAAACTTAATCTGTGATTTCAATATACTAACCCTAAGTTATATACATATACATCTTAAAGATATAGATGTATATATATGCACTTGCAATCACACTCAACTTGATATTAGATGCAGGTCTCTTAGATATCTTTTAGATAACATACCATGGCAATGCCGCCTAACATGATTTAAAAGTGTAGTTATCATATATTTCAAACTTAATCTGTGATTTCAATATACTAACCCTAAGTTATATACATATACATCTAAATGATATAGATGTATATATATGCACTTGCAATAACACTCAACTTGATATTAGGTGCAGGTCTCTTAGATATCTTTTAGATAACATAGCATGGCAATGCCGTTTATTATGATTTAAAAGTGTAGTTAGGCCTATCATAAGTGATTTTATTATACTAATTCTATGTTATATACATATACATCGAGTTATCTATGACAAATACGGTATCACATATAAACATACTTCTCACCAAAAAAATAATGTGTCAGTCTGGCACATGACTATATCTCAAAAAAACGTATTGTTAAAAATAATCCTATCTTATCTTATATTATTTCAGTCACCGCCTGGTTGTAAACTGAAGGTCCACAGTGCTGATTCTAATGGATATACATTAAGATATGAGACGGCATGTTATCATTATTGTGAAGTGATGTATAAGACTGGTCATTTTGAACACGGCCAACGGTTAGTGATGGCCAATACCTCCCTCCCTCTCTTTCTCTCTGTCTCTGACTCTCACTGTGGCTCTCTCACTCTCTCTCTCTCTCATAATGTCTATTTTTCAGGTTATGTAGTGATGATTTCGCCACCTACTCCTCACAGAATCCTCTCCTTACTGACGATAATAACGTGACACTACTGTTTCGTGCCCCAGATTATGGCGGAGACAAATTCCCTGATCATTACTACAGAGGATTCAGAATGTGTGTTGAGACAGGTATGGTATACCGTTTGATAAAACCGTACTCCACTAATTATCAGTTACTACAAAACAATATTTTAAAATAAATGCCGGTGGTGTGGAAGCAGTTTTGTTTTCGTGTCAATCCCGCCACCACACCACTATTTATTCTCATTTTCATGTACACTGAGATGAGAATTGCTGTCACCCTCTCCCCCCTCCCACACAAACACCAATATGAACAAAACATGACCTCTTGTCATAATACTTAAGTATCATATTGTAGCCTGGTGTGTGTAAGCTGACAGCTGCTGTGGTGCTCATATAAGCTGATACGGTGCTCCCATAAGCTGCTGCGGTGCTCCCATAAGCGTCTGTGGTGGTCTCAACAGCGGCTGTGGTGCTCCAAACAGCTGTTACAGCTGCTGCGGTGCTCCTATAAGCTGCTGCGGTTCTCCTATAAGCTGCTGGGGTGCTCCCAACAGCTGAGCAGCACTGCGGTGCTCCCAACAGCTGGTGTGGTGGTCTCAATAGCTGCTGCGGTGCTCCAAGAAGCTGCTGTTGTACTCTCAACAGCTGCTGTGGTGCTCCCAACAGCTGCTGCGGTGCTCCCATAAGCTGATGCGGTGCTCCCATAAGCTCCTGTGGTGCGCCCTTAGCTGCTGAGGGGCTCCGAACAGCTGCTGTGGTAATATTGTTACTGTTATTGGCAAAATTGACTCCCATAGCGTCCCATATAATTATGGGGGGCTGTAAATTCCGATAGTGCAGACCAAATTGTTGTAAGCATGCATGTCATTAGATACCACCATAAGGGGTATAAATCATATATTTTAAAAATTGTTAATTTTTCTAATGGGTTGATTAGAATTCTACCACTTGAAGCTGTGTCTCGCTGACGTGATCCACAACTTCAAGTTAGTGAAAATTATTCAAATTTGGAGGTCAAATATTTTAAAATCTTCCTGATTGATGTAACGTTTTATTTTTACCATTTTTAAAAGCTGGTATATAATGTGCTAATAAAAAATGAACAAAACCATTATACTCGGGATTATAAATAATTAGCAGTATAGTGGATGAATTGTTGGTCACCCTGTTAGGTTACCATAATAATGATTATGTCCAGCATGGAAGAGATATATAACATATTGATTAATGGTTTAACGGTTCACTGTAGTTGATCCAGAATGTCTTAAAAACGGACCAACCACAACAACAACAACAACCACAACAACTCCAACTACGACAACGCCACCAACAACTACAACAACTCCCACTACGACAACGCCACCAACTACTACAACAACTACTACAATAACGAGTAAAACTACTGGAACTGCCGCCACAACGATTAAAGGAACAGGAAATGCTACAACAACAACTGCTACAGGAACTGCTACTGCAACAAATCCTTCGAATACAACAACTGTGAACACAGGTGAGCGAATGAGTAAATGACTCCGGAGTGAGTGAGTTTGCAGGCTGCTCAAATCTGTCAATCAGCCAGCCAGCCAGCCAGCCAGCCAGCCAGCCAGCCATCCAGCCAGCCAGCCAGCCAGCCATACAGCCAGTCAGCCAGTCAGTCAGTCAGTCAGTCAGTCAGTCAGTCAGTCAGTCAGTCAGTCAGTCAGTCAGTCAGTCAGTCAGTCAGTCAGTCAGTCAGTCAGTCAGTCAGTCAGTCAGTCAGTCAGTCAGTCAGTCAGTCAGTCAGTCAGTCAGTCAGTCAGTCAGTCAGTCAGTCAGTCAGTCAGTCAGTCAGTCAGTCAGTCAGTCAGTCAGTCAGTCAGTCGGTCGGTCGGTCAGTCAGTCAGTCAGTCAGTCAGTCAGTCAGTCAGTCAGCCAGCCAGCCAGCCAGTCAGTCAGTCAGCCAGCCAGCCAGCCAGCCAGCCAGTCAGTCAGTCAGTCAGTCAGTCAGTCAGTCAGTCAGTCAGTCAGTCAGTCAGTCAGTAAGTAAGTCAAAGGCACAGTATATATGGTAATAGCTCGGCCTTTACTGTAACACAGTACAATTCAGTTGATTATATTTCGATCAGGCGAAAGTCATCAGGGCTTAAGTAAAACAAAATATTTGATCAACATCTGACTTGTGGGAAAATATTTTGTGATAGTTGAGATAAGATTATCAAAAAATTCAAAATATTTTGTTTCACTTTGCGCCATTCGCCATTGATTAAATCAGTCTTCTTACATGTAGGTGAACCAGTTACACATACAGGTACCAAGGATATGGTGACAAAAGGTGAAGACAACACAACAGATGATGGTTTGGTTTCTGGTGAGACTACAAATCCTATCTCTGTTGATGATAAGACAATCACAACCAGTACTACTACAATAATCACACCTGGTGAAAAAGAGGAAGAGACAGGTTGGTAATTGTTATAATTCTTATGAAATACATGAATTATATATTAGAGGAATACAGTATGATATCAGATTGTGCTCGATACACACTCAGAGGATCTGGATTGAATGCCCGGGTCAGAAAAGCCACGTAGTGTCTTCTCGCCCTGGCCGTATCTACCATAATCCCATATCCTAACTTGATCTCTATTGTGACAGACAGGGTTTAGTTTCCTTCTAAATTCCTGATTGCTTTATTGTCACCATGATTTGTAACGGGTGAAGTAGAGAGAGAGAGAGAGATAGCTATTTTACCAAGAGTATGCTGAAGCTGTCGGCTGTTGTGTTTGCTAAACATACACCAGATATAACGCTGTATTTATAGGCCAATATTATTAGGGTCTATATGAGTGAAACCTGGAACAAACTCATAACAAGCTGAATGATCCACCCTGAGCCTTTTGAGAAATTCAAGATGGCGTGTAAGATGCCCGATAATTTCACTATTTGTCATATCTCGGGATTAAATCATCATAGAAAAGTAAATAAAGTGTCAAAACATATATTTTTGTGGGCAAGAAATTCGAGTTTGATATTTTATTGATCAGATAAAAAATGTATTGTTATTTATTGTTCACATAAAAAAATATTGTTATTTATTGTTCACATTGAAAAAAATCATTCCCAACGTCTGTTTTTTTTTATATAAGCGGGCCAATTTATGGAAACAATCACTCATACCTCAAAAACATTATAGCAAAAGGTTCTCCAGTGGTTTTATCACCCACTGGATGTGTTTAATAGCTGGGGAAAAGTATATCAAAATCTGACTAACGGAAAGGCGTTAAATCCAAGATGGTCGCCAATGACTTCAAAATAATGAAATTGCTATGAACAATTTAGTGTATAACTGTTGTTTTATGTCTACTCAGGGAATTAAATGTGGTAAAATTTACTGATACAATGTCCTGGATTCCGAATTATAACCATACTACGAGCTGCATGTATTTGTATAGTGATGTGGGTATAACTTGTACAAAGTGCTATGATATACAGCAGTTATTCTCAACTTTTTTAATGTAATTTGCTAGAATACTTGTGACTCAATGCAACAGCAGTATTGCTCAATATTGTGGAAATTAACCTAATGGCATTTTCTCAAAGCACTGTTTACCCTTTTCAAAAAGATATATTTTAGAGCATGTATGTCGCTTGTTACGGAAAAAATGTCGAATTTCCACTGACTCTGGGAGTTAAATGTTGAAAAAAACATTGGAATCCAAGGAAAAAGTGTTCATTGTGTTTACATATTTCATTTTGTTTAATTCTTCTATCGAGCTAAAATATGTGGTTGTACACATTTCCACCCTCCCTAATTTTAGCTACAGCACCTTCCATGAAGTCAAGTTGGTGGTGTAAATATCAAGACACATGTTTGGACAGCAGGTGTTCCGGGTTCGCTTCCTGGTCGGGCTATTTTTCTAGATGACACAAATTAGCTGGTCCATAATTTATTTTTATAATTGACTCATTAGAATTATTTAACCCTTACAGCTCGGGGATCGAGTTCAAAATCTGACGTCTGCAGACGTCAGATTCTGACGTCTAAAGTCGATCCCAGAACTGTAAAAATAAACATATTTCTAATAGCCGTAGACCCATAACAATGAATAAAAAAAAGAAATTTCTGATGATTTCAAATTGAGAAAACCCTTTAGTCTTCATAGTTTCAGCGCTGTAAGGGGTGAAGAGACATTCGTGTTATAATATGTGTTCTCAGTGTCATTGCTGAATTGACAATAATGACATAATAGTAACCAAAATCAATATGAAAATCAAGTCTATTTTGCAGAAAAGTTATACACATTCAGATATTGAAATTATAGTTGGGGACGTTAATGTAGCGCTAACTTCTCGTGTTTGCGTGGAATAGACCATTGTTACATCATCAAAGCAATATGGGAACAAATAAGCAACGAGAACCCTTCTAACAAATACATGTACCCTTTCAGATGTTGGAATCATAGTCGGTGGTGTTATGGTTGCCCTGATATTGCTAGCCGGTTCAGTAATGCTATTCCTGTTTTTCCTGTGGCGCAAGAAAAGACAAGGAGAGGAAGAGAAGAAGAATGGCTGGGACAGACCAAACTCCAGAACCAGGATCAACCGTACAAAGTGAGTTTGTGCAGATGACGCCTTTAATAGATGTATTTAATAAGGCATTGTATAGAAAGACAACAGGTCAGATCGTATTAGAGTTTACATGCAGCTATTGTCTTTATTATTGTCTTCGTGCGCTTTGAGGTATTATACAGGAAATATCATTTGCTTTAATATGGTTTTCCAACCCTCTAATTTAAATAACAACAGAATGACAGTTGTGATTCACTGGTCAGATATAACAGATTCTAAGTTAGTAAAATAATATAATTTGTCAGATGTTTATTTTTAATATATGTAAATAATCATATTTTTCATAATTTGCAGCTAGAATTGGCTTTAACAATTCCAGCACAGCATTTTCTTAGTGAAACGAACGCCATATCTGCTATTTCGGATATTATGATTAGTATTTTGGAAAAATCTAAACATTTACAGGGTGAATGAAAAAAGAACGGTTTTCAAACGCTCGGAAACGTGACCTGCATTACAAAGGCTATTATCAATAATTATTGAAAAACACCCTCGTCAATTATTGTGCTGTAAAGAAGTAAGTAGTAAGTCACGTGAAGCCAATGTGATCATTTTCCCCTGGCTTGTAAATAACATATTATTGTCATGGTTTTGTTGCAGGGTGACGCCACATATATAAAGCACATATATACTGTTATCTTATACTGTTATGTGAGACACATCATCTACAGTGACTTGGCCAGAGTGCTTCTGAGTGCTGTTGGTGCATTCAACGAAAACATGGGGTGAAAAAATATTAGACAAATTAGAATAATAATATATTGTTAAAATATAGTTTGACCAACCCATTTACTAGCCGGCAAATATATAATCGACTATTCTAGAACAATATTAAACTTTGTTATATATGTGGTTATGTAAACAAAAAACATTCATAAGCTTTGTGATAATATAATCAATATGTATTACATGACATACAATGTAATAACGCTAATGTAGATACATATACAATTAAGTGTTTATGATATATGTTATTTAACACGAAGTTATGTATAATGTGTTGATAATAAATTGTTCTGGCAATGGATGTTTTAATTATCTGGTTCCAATGATTTATATTTATAATATAAAAAGATAAAACGTACATTTATATGAAATACTGCATATTTGCGACTGAATCTACAATGTTGATATCAAAATGCGAAAAGCTCAAACTAAAGTCTTCATTAGCATATATTTTACATTTGTTATATTCTTATAAACATACTTTCAGCCATTTTACCATTGAATATAAACATAGTTTAAAGAATAATCATATATATAAGTAGAAGTGCAATTATAAAAGAAACTTCCCCCCTAACATGACAATATAAGTTACATTGGAATCGTTTTGCTAAATTCATATATTTTATAACAGTTACCATTTGCTAACATGTAATCATATTGAGTATCGTATCGTCAACATGTTATTATAAATTATTTAATGAAAACCTTCATACGACCTACTGAAAATGTGAGACAATTTTTTGTGTTTGCTGGAAACAAGCAGGTCTAGTTTACTGACATAAAACTGACAATGAAATTGCCTGAGATTTTGGGTCATTTCACGCATAGTAAAGAGGTGGACCCATAGTATTGGGCCCAGGTGTAGAAATTGGTGCAATCAGAGAGGGGTTAAGGGGTGTAAGTGTATAGTTCTTCCAACAAATGTTAAACTACAACAGGACCCTGGTGGCTAAAAGTATTATGGGACTACACCCCACCCTCGAACTTATTTGTGACAACGAGTGCATCTTGCTTACAAGGAATCATAGTCCATGGGTCAGATAGGGTTCACGTGCACCCCTCCTCTGGGACAGTCTGCGACCCTCAACAACAAAAGTGGATGCCACAAAATATTGTATAGATGGACTACGTGTTTGTAGACATTTAAAAAATGGCCATAATTTCTAGAACAGCTGCTAGATCAGCTAGAATCACAATGTTGGTGTTTATACCCAAGGTCTTAGTTAGGAGGAATATAATGGTGAGAAAATGTGTATGTCTTGTGGATACATTGAAATGAATGACAAAAAAAATTCAGAAGTTTTCGACCAATTTTCTGTCACAAGTACGAAAACACCCTCTAATTCAGGACATTATCTGCTATTTTTTATGTAGTCCTATTATGATAAACAGTATATTGTTGAAAGCTTAGGTATGATGGATGTTTCGTTCATATATATTCATCGTGATAAAACAGTTATACACAAGCCATCTCTGACCGACAACGTTTTAAAACATACACATGTGAAGCGTGTTCGCTGATAGAAAATGTCATATAGTTGATGTTGCTTCTTCACACATTTTAGCTGTCATCCGCACATGTCGCATCATAATTTTTTAACCACAGCTCTAGTAGCAGATAGTGGACTGTTATTGTATATATACAGACCAAAACTCTTCAGAAATCAGCTAATTGGAGGCCATTAAACAATTTTGGCTGGTGACGCATTTGCCACTGACGTCGAAATATGGAAAATACCCCACCCCCTCCTTCACGGTTTTACCACCGCCAACCATATATCTTTTGATTTACAATAATTACCTTTTTTGTATAACTTACCAGCTGATCACTTGTTATACATTTTCAATTGTTACTTTATATGAATAACTCACCAGCTGAAATAAACGTGGGACAATTATCCTTCTCGATAAAAATATAATCGCTTATAGTTGTCTGCCACCAATAAGCTACACGATAGCTGTGTTCACCTGAGGCAATTAGGGAGATCGCTCCGGTTAGATTTAACATTTGGAACGTTAGCTCCCAGGTTCGATACCATGTCAATAAATACTATCGCATTAAAATCTTTACCGTGTGTAAATCTTTATACGGCAAACTGACTTTAGCCTTGCCCAAATGTTCAGTAAGTTTAATCAGATCACAAGGAATGCTACAATAATTGTAAAATATTTAAAAACCATGTTTAAAAGGCTGTAGATTGCCACGAACTATTTTATGTCTGTAGACCCCCTGTGTACTGATGACGATTTGTTAAAATATATTGTACAAAGTGTAGGTATACAATGTGACCGGGCTGTAGCACATACGCGTCCGGTCAATCTCCATTAGTAAGAGGTGAATTGTATGTGTAGTTTTTCTTCTAGATGGCTTTGAATACAAATATTCGCCATCTTGAAAACGTACACTGATTGATAGTGCACAGTTGAATGGTAATTCTGAGGTAAGCTACATTTCAAAAGTATTATTAAGAACACAATTTAATGCTTATAAAAATAACATTTATTTTTAAGACAATAACATTTCATAATATATCTGAAATGTAGGATATTGTGCATGATTATTATCATAGCTAGACGTTGGGTCTAGCAAAGTCAATATGTTCCTCTGATGCAATATAGATACGAAGTATGATATATTGTGAATGTACTGCTCCGTTTCTTGATATGTCCATAATCCCGTTTTTCTTATTGTGTACGTGCATGTACTAAAATGTTGCATGTGCTACAACCTGGCCACATTGTATACCTACATATAGCAGGTAAATATATACATCCGGTGAAAATATCTATACGTTTGCGTATGAAGATCTTCATCCGGTAAAGATATAAATGCGATAGTATTTATTGACATGGTATCGAACCTGTTGACGGCAGCTAATTTGCGTTGTCTTCAAAATGCTCCACCAAACAAAATACACTTACGCAATGCAGGTTCAGTGCTGGGCCACCGTCTACGACGTTGGCGGTTAAAGGGTTAAAGCATCATTTTTCATCCCTGAAAACACACTCAATTTCCCTACAACTAGGGGTTTTAGAATGAACATTTACATGGTATTTACATAGTATTTGTCTTTAATGTTTCACCCACTTTAAATCATTTTCATCCATTACAAGTCGAGAATTGCGACAACAATTTGCGGCTAGTAGTAGATGAAGGTGACAATAGTAAATTCAGGCCTGAAAGGGTTAAGCAGCTGGGTCAGATCCAATATTTTACTACTTGATGGAATTCATCTCAGAAAAAAATATACAAGATGGATTTAATATCCACAAAATAGAGACAACTGTAGGCCTACGTAAACAATAGGGCCTATATACAGATGCAAGTGCTGACCGTACATGAACACTCACAGTGAAGAAGGGAGCATACATTGTATTTTACACAACATCATCAGTGAACATCCATCACCATAGCGTAAGCCATACTAGATTAGATTTATCATTCAATTCACTTTACACAATCATGTGAAAGTATTATATATGGTAATAGAAAAACATACAAGAGTGACTTTCTACGTGATAAACAGTACAAGTATTTTACTGCTGTCTTAGCTTCTGTTTTAACTTTTAACACGATGAATTATTTTACTTAAACCATAGAGACTAAAGGTTTTTTTTAATTTGAACCGAAGCTCTTTTTGCTTCATTTGAATACCTATGTTATGGGTCTATGGTCATTATAAATGTTTTAATTTTTCTAGTTCGGGAACCGTCTTTATACGTCAGCTTTTGATGTATGTTCTTTATATATCAGGGGCTGTGGCCCTGGTGCAGTGGTTAGAGCTACCTGTTCGGAAAGTCAGAGATCGCGCGTTCGAACTCCACTCTGGCCTTCAAGTTTCAAAAACATAAAATGTTTCTTCCCGGCTCAATCGTAAAAAATCAATATTGTGGGGAGCCGTCGTGACCGAGAGGTAGTGTGCTCGACCTCAGACCGCTAGGGCTCGCATTTCGAATCCTGTGCCTGGAGGGCAGTGTCATCTCATTTATCTCACCATCCTCAGAAGGTTCTCCTGGTCCAGTTTAGCCTATATGTGCACAAATGTGGCCTAAAAAAACAATAATTTCATTTCATTTATATGTCAATGAAGTTTGACATCTACAGTATAAAGACGGTCCCCGCGCCGAAAAGGTTAATGTGTGACCACTCTGACGCACGTCTAATAGCTGCCCAAACACAGGCTGCATCAGAAGACATGTCTATTCTGTCAAGAAGAAAGAACGAAATACGATAGATTCGTAGATCTAAATGTACGAGGGGCGCAGCGCCGAGTATATTCAGATCTACGAATCTATCGTAATTGAGTTCTTTCTTTGACTTAAAATACACAAAATAGGTACATGTGCTCCAAGAATTGATAGATAAAATAGTCAGTGTGGTTAACCAAGGAACATTAGGCATGTAGTGTCATGGTAAAACCTGCATAATAATCACTGTGCCCGCCCGGGCCAGTATGAAAAATAACATTAGATTCGTGGATCCGAACGTAGTGTTTTAACAAAAGACTGACGTCACCGGTGTATTTTAATGCTCTATACTGCACGTGTAAAGTGATAGCAAAGACCGAGAATGCACTGTAGATGAAATCGGGCAGTTTGTATTCAGATATAATATTCATCAAGACAAATAATTTGTATTCTTGAATCAGGCATTCTGCTGACGAATATATATTGTAATAAGAAAGTTGAAATCGTTGATGTGAGGTGACAGTCGTTGCCATGGAGACCTTGATGATTGTGTAGCTGTAGAGAATTTAGAACGAGTATTTAGTGACAAATACACATGTAGTGGACTGAGTAATTAGCTGATGAAGGAAAACATGCATGAAAGATTAGTAGTCAGCCAGGTAAGGTCGCCTTATAGTTCATTAAAAAAACATGTTTTGAATGTCATCAATGTCACTTGTGAAGTGATAAACATCAAACTGATGCATCCATTCAATATGTAAAAAGTCAAAATAGACTGACTCATTGCTTTCGCAACATATTTTCATTTATGTGTATAGGTTGTGTGCGGTGTGTTTGATCAGTTGTTTCTAAGCCCTTTCAAATCACATTGCATGGCTGGATGGTCGTGAAAAGCTTTGATGTAGACTCGCCATATGGGTTTTGTGTACGACTTGTGAAACCACAGAGTCGCTTCATCACCTGTATACTGAAGACCTTGATTCATGATCACATCTTGCCACTGTAGATCATCTTCAGCTGTCTTCACAGTGACAGCTGTTGGGTACTGGACAAATTCATCGCATCGCTTTTTAATTAGAATTCCCCATACGATGTAGATCTGTTGGAGCTGAATTTGTAGCCACTCTGATGTACCTTCACCTTTTGCTGCCCAACCACAGGGTCGTTCATTGTACATGTCTATTCTTGCTCTGTACGCCGCATTTCCACTGAAATGATTCAACGAGGATGCACTGAAGATGGAGTCGGGGAGTTGGTATTCAGATATTATATTCTCAAATGTAGTGTATTCTTCAAGCAGACATTCCGATGACGAATCCATGTATAGTTTACGAGTGTCTTTGAAACCTTTGGTGTGACCTGTCAGTCTTTGCCATGGAGACCATGAGTCTTGTTTAGCTTCAGATTTATAGCCAAGATGGTCGAGTATTGAGTGACAAATACACCCGTAGTTAATTGACTTACTGGCTGATAAAGGGAAACATGTCTTCTTGAGACTTCCATCACGACATAGGCTGATTGGCCTGCTACAGTTGACATTGTGTCCATTCCCTTCACTCAGCAGATGTCTATCATCGTCCTCACTCAACACTTTACACACCCTCCTCTGTGTAGTTAGATTGATATCAGCACATCGCGTCTCCGTGCTGTTCATCATTACAGACAAAGCATCACGGTCCCTCCATCTCACATCTCCTCCACATTCACCAGTCACCGTCAGAAACAGTGATGACATGCATATGAAGCCAATTACACTCATTATAACCAGATTCATTGTATAATAATATAATGTACTGTTTGTATGTGTGTCGTATCTACCTGTGATCGCATCTTGACCATAAGTGCACAATTTCTAAGTATACTATTGGTCCATATCCGATCAACAGAAATGTCAAAGCTCCCGTTTCCAGTTGCATTATTCATACATAATGTTAAATGATATTACGGAGCAGCACGCATCCTACATGACATTGCCAGAATTGTTGTCCTTGACATATCGTGAGTATTGTGATTAACACTTAACCGCCGGTGACGCATATATTCGAGTTTTCATTTTTTATTAGCACATTAGGTATCACCTCTTAAACATGTTAAAGATAAAATGTGACATCAATTAGCAATATTTGAAAAAAAGTTGACCTCCATTTTGTCAAATCTGAATGATTCTCACTCACTTGAAGTTGTGGATCGCGTCAGCGAGACACAACTTCAAGTGAGTGAGAATTCAGATTAAATAATTTGGCGGTTAAAGTGAGATCATCAGATTGCCGACAGAGATGTACAAATCACCGTACCCCACCTCACACCCCTCCACATTATACAGTGATAGAACTAATTGCGAAAATTATAGGCCTATATCTTTACTTAGTATTTTAAGCACAATTTTTGAACGATTTTCTAACAACCAGTATGGTTTTGTCCAACGACGCTCAACAGAATCTCAATTATATGTTTTTTACGACGAAATATAAAAAAATTTAGACTCTGGTGGCCAATCTGACGTTATATATCTTGATTTTACAAAAGCCTTTGACTCAGTTTCATATCATCTCTTAATACATAAACTTCAGACTTTTAAAGGAACGCTGCTTAACTGGCTCCATAGTTATCTAAATAATCGATACCAGTGAGTATTAATTCAAGGTAGCGTGTCTACTAAACTACCTGCTAGATCTGGGGTAGCCTACCCCAAGGTTCAATACTTGGCCCAATAATGTTTATATTATATAAGAATGCGATTGCGGGCAACATTTCAAATCTATCTTTCAAAACTCTATATGCTGATGATACAAAAATTGAAAGAGAAAACAAATCAATGCAGTATCACGTAGACCTTCAAAGCAATTTTAATATTTTTACACGTTGGAGTGATATTTGTAAGCTATTTTTTAATGATACCAAGTGCATAGTCCTCACAATAACCAGATCTGTTAACATAATTTTCAATACCATTTAAATAACACTTATCTAGAACCTGTTAAAGAGTTTAATGATCTAGGACTACTAATTAATTCTTCCTTGACCTGCAGAAGTCATATTGCCAAGGCGAATAGAATGCTTGGCCTGACAAAGCGTACAGTCGGATTCAATTCTCCATATAGCGTCAAATTACACTTATATACTACTTTGGTTGAACCTTTATTTTCCTACGCATCAATTGTTTTTTTCTTTAGCAAGGCAGATATCAACCAGATTGAACGTATTCAACGTAAAGCCACAACATATATTCTTAATGAGTATGTGTCGGATTACCTACAAGACTACATAACACCAAATTACTTCTTTTGTCTTTTATAAAGGATTTCAACGACTTGTTTTTCTATATAAATGCATACATAATTTCATACATATAGATATTAGACATATTCTTTCTTTCTATAACTCTGAAACCCCTAGAACGAGGCTAGGTCAACAGATCTTGCTGTAAGATCTGTGCGCTTTAACTCTGAATCGCATAGGCTATTTTTCTCCAATCGTGTAGTAAAAATGGAGAATATCATGCCGAACACAATAAAACAAATTAATTGCCGCAATAGATTTGTGAAACCTTTTAAGAAACTATTATATAATTTTTAGATTGTAAAGTTGACCACGACCTATGATATTGACAACACCTGCACGTGGGTTACCGTTTGTCGCTGTCCGCGATGTCGCCAGGCATGAAACACTTTTCTTTTTAATTCTTTTTGGCACATCCCAGCAGGCACGGGACGTTCACCTGGGTTTGAGTCGGTGTTGGGTCTGCGTCGAAGACGGAGGGCCAGCAATGTCTTGGTGTTTGATGGACGTCTCGTGTTTAGCTGGAATGTGTTTTTCATAATTGCTGCACAAGTACTTTATTAACATATTTATCTGGTTATGGGTCAGGCCTAGCATAGATATTACATATCTGATGCCATGTCCCAGCCAACAGTATTATCATGAATACTAGTTCTTTGTTATCATTGAACAAAATACTGTATATTTGGCGAATCTTGATAAATAAATAAATAAAGAAAAAAATGTCCCAGTCACCGTGATAAATTGAACACATCAAGCCAAATTAACCTCATTTTAAACAGTGATGCTGACCGTATTTAGTCTGGGTGTGTGGTTATGAGAGTGGTCTAAGCCACAAAGACAACTACTTCTTATGTTGGCTATCGATCCAGCTAGACAACTTATTTAAACACATTCCCAAGGAGCGAAATTTAGTGTTGTCTACCACGGCATAAATCTTTAAAATAGTTGATGTTAGATTTCAGCTATAAAAAAAACATGATACTTGGCCCCCCTTCTCATATCTCCCGCATATTTACTTCTGCTGCTGAGTTGTTCAGTTCTGTTTTTCATTCATTTGAAGCTGGAATTAGTAGCGCAATTTCCAGCTAAAAATATTTATATATGAGGGGAAATAGACATCTTCAATATTGAATTATTGAATTAAGTAAACATATATTAAAAACTGTTTCATCACTTTTAGTGATATTTCTATCATCTAAAACATGCTTGAACCCGGGTAGATTCATTTTCAGCATCGCAAGGGTTAATAATAACCAGTACAGCGGTATAGTAATATTACCAAGTGACTGTGGTCGCTGCCCTGGCTGCTTGCCAGTTTTATCTAATGAATCAGTGAATACACACATGACCAACGCAAATGTCAAAGTATCAGTTTCTGGAAATGTCAATGCCCCATTATCAAAGGAGGGCGGGGGCCCTAGGGCAGTGGTTAGCACCGCTACCTTTCTAGAGTTCGGGGCTCGTTTATCTGTCTCGGCGGTTTGAAAAGAGCAAAAATGTTTCTTCCCCATCCACTCGTAAAACTCAGTATTGTGGGGAGCCTCCGCAACCGAGAGGTAGCGTGCTCGGCCAGAGACCACCAGGGTTTGAATTTAAATCCTGTGTCTCGATGCCAGTGTCATCTCACAATCCTTAGGAGGTTTACCCGGCCCAATTTAGCCTGTATGTGCACAAAATTGGCCTAAAACCCGATTCATGCCATTTTTAATTTTATTATCAAAGGAACAACGTGCGGTATTCAGGTAATTTTCAGGGGACGGTTACATATCGTGATTGTCACAAATAACATAGCTCGCTTATTATTTCAAAATGGAATTATACACAAATATTGAATTACTGGTTGATTTTTAAAATTTTACAATGTTTTGTGTTTACCTCTTGGATTAATACGAAAAAACCTCATCATATCCAAAATGGATTGCTGCCAGTTTTCATGTATGACCTTCACCTCCGAATGAGCATTATTTTTATGTAAATTATGACATTTATTTAGGGATATTGCGCCAAGGCTAAAATTAGGTTTAAATGATCCATCGGCTTCCCCGGAGTCCAAAATGACTAATGACAGCAATTTTAATGAGACCTCACCTTTGACAGCAACCTGGGAAAATGCACGGGACTTTTTTTATTCAAATGAAGAGCGCCAAAGTTAAAAAATACAGGAAATTCTTTCTAAGCACTGAGTAAGTAAAGAAAAGTCAACGACAGTAATTTTAGGTGTGACTTTACCTGTGACGGCAGCCTGGGAAGTCAACGACAGTAATTTTAGGTGTGACTTTACCTATGACGGAAGCCTGGGTGTGACTTTACCTGTGACGGCAGCCTGGGAAGACAACGACAGTAATTTTAGGTGTGACTTTACCTATGACGGCAGCCTGGGAAGATGATATGAAAATGGCGGTGAAAAGTTTGTTATTTAACCCTTTAACCGGCATATTATTCAATTTGAATTAAAACAGACAAAAAAGTATCTGCAAACAAATTAATGGTAGGCCATTGCGTAAGCATGCTAACGTTTCAAAAGGACATTCAGAACTTTCGGAACCTTCAGAATATAGTTCATTCGTAAAATATATCCTTTTGGATAGAATATAAATATAGGATAAAGCCCTAAAATGCCAAATAATAAGATCCGAGAGCAACAGCCGTCTTGATATGTGGCAATACGCCAAGTCAGATCATGAAATATGGATGATATAGAAACAGGTGATTTATAATTGTTCCAGATAACAATGTAACATAATAACAACTGTTCATTATGAGCCGATATGTGGCATGCTTAAGGTTTGAAAACAGGTGTAGGTGTATTTTGCTAAGCATACTAACGGTCGATGTGTAGATGACATAATGTATGTAAATTTGTCGTTGTTTGAGAGTGAATCAAATTCAGTTTTGGGTAGTTTTTCGGCAAGTAAACTAGTTCTCTGTGTAGCGAAGTAAGAACAAGTAATTAAAAAGTGAATTTCGTCATCAACAGAGTTTGATGTACCTCTTTGACATATGCGCTGTTCTAGTGGTATTTTTTGCGGTTTTACATGCCTTTCTCGTTCAATTTCTAGCATATGTGAGCTCATTCTTAATCTTGATAGTGCCTGCATCCACCTTGTGTTGGGGATGTGAAACAGATATTCTTCTAGCGAGTTGTCGAATTTGAACTTTATGCACGTTCGTAATTTTATGGAGTTTCGGGCTTTGATAGACCAATCAACTTCATATGTATTAATCAAACATAATTTAACTTGTTTGATGAGACGATTGGTATTTTCTTCCCTATCATTTTCCCAAACGTCGCGGTGGCAACACTCTAGATTTTTCAAAATTAGAAAAAATCGCGCATAGGTCATATACACTTTTGGCCATCTTTCAGTAAAGCAGCGGAAGTTACCTGATAAACAGGTTGATTCTGGCCCCTGAATAGTCCAGCTATGTGCAAATAATACTGGCCTAAATTCCCATTCCGTGCGACACCTTACCCCCAGCCACGTCTGGTCTATTATACCTGTGTCGCCGAACAGAAGGGGATGTTACGCTTTGGTAGAACGTTTGACGTCCCCAACGGTATCAGGGATATTAAAGTTATAATGGCAGATAGTCAGCCGTTTTGAATTTGCTGAAGTTGAAAATTTTAAGAGCATATCCCTACTTGAAAACGGACATTTTCTTCATAGTAAAGTCTAGCTATCTGGCACGATTTGTCAGATATCAGGCATATTAAAGTTAATTATGGCCGATAGTCGGCCATTTTAAATTTGTTGGAATTGAACATTTTAAGAGCATATCCCTACGTAAAACTACACATTTTGTTTTATAGTAATGATGAAGCTCTCCGACACGGTTTGCCAGATATCAGGTATATTAAAGGTAACTATGGCCACTGATCGGCCAATTAAGTAGGTCAAATTAAAAAAAAGGCACATCTACACTCCCTATTGAATGTATTGGAAAAAATGTGGCCAGAAATCAGGCATATTAAAGCTAATAATGATTGATGGTTGGCCATTTGAGTAGGTATCATTTCAAAAAACCCAAAAGGCACATTTACACCGCCTAACGGATATCTGTGTTCAAAAACAAAAAAAAATCTATCCACGGGTTATCAAGCTCTGCTCCAGAAAAGAAATGCAGACGGACAAGCAACAGGCTGGATGGCCGGCCAGACGGACGGATATCCAAGGCAACGCCAATACCATCCGCACAGCTTCGTTGGGGGGGGGGGGGTGAGGGTGGAAGACTTGGGTCTCCCGGTTTATATAACAATATTTGAGCGCTTTAAGGGCTAAGGATCAGGGCCTAATGGTAATAATAGAGCTTTTCTGGGTCATCAGGGTTCAAGGAGATACCTAGAAATACAACTGCTTCTACATTTGGCGAACAAAAATGTTAACTAATATCAACTGAAAATTTTTATTACAATGATATATCCATATCAGCGAATGTACTATATTTATATTCACAAGTAATGATCTCAAATTCAGCAAATGTAAGGTACAAAAACGATAAAAAAATATGTTGTTTAATACTATTTTACATATATACATTTAAACTGCAGTCAAAGATAAAATCCACTCCAGAGCATGTGATTAGAGCATGTGAGTATTTTGTAACTCGCCAACTGAAAAAGTCAACCCAGAAGGGATTGCTACAGTTATTTATCACGTCATTCAAGTGATTACCTATCTAAAATTAAAAACCCATAAAATAAAATGAATTGAAGTTTTTTTTAATATTTTGACAATTTCGTACTCATTTGTATCAAATTATGCAACATATATCTACAATGAGGGAAAGGTATATCTACTTCTCATAGTTAAGTTATATTTACAACAGAAACATATTTATTTACTTTTTTTTTTGGCTTAGTATCGCGAAGTTCCTCTTCATTATGAACATGCTTATGTGCGTTCAACTTAGCTCTAGTTTTAAATAATTTGTAACATATTTTACATGTATATGGCTTGACGAGATGAAGGTGTTTATGTTCCCTCAAATAATTCTTTGTTTTAAAATAATTCTTGCATGTGGTACAAAGATAAGAATTAGTGTCTGTGTGAGTTAACATATGCCTTTTTATCTCGTTCTTTGTCTTGTAAGTTTTGTTGCATATGTCACACGAGTAAGGTCTGGCATCGGTGTGCACCGCCTGATGTGACTTCACTTCATGGGTGGTTTTGAAGCATTCGTTACAGCTTTGACATGGATACGGTTTAACGTCGCTATGAACGAGTCCATGTGATTTCAAGACATCCCGTGATTTGAAGCGTTTGTCACATACGTCACATTTATAAGGCCTAACATCACTGTGAGCGCGTCTGTGTACCTTCAATTCAGATGCTGTCTTAAAGCATTTACAACACACATCGCACTTAAAAGGTCTGAGATCAGTGTGAACTTGTTTGACATGTGCCTTCAATTTCTCTGTAGTTTTGAAGCACCAATCACATAAGGTACATTTACAAGGCCTAAGGTCGGTGTGAACGAATTGATGCGCCTTCACTTGACACGTTGTTTTGAAATACATGTTACATGTAGGACAAGGATAAGGCTTTTCGTCATTATGAACCAACATGTGGCTCTTCAAAGAGTCGCCTCTTAGGAAGCATTTGTTACATATCTCACACTTGAAAGGTCTGATGTCACTGTGTATACGTTTATGTTTATTTAGATGACTAATGATTTTGAAAGACTTCCCGCACGTGTCACAGCTATGAGGCCTAACATCACTGTGAGCTAGTTGGTGCTGTCTTAATTCATTGAAGGTTTTAAAGCATTTGTTGCATGTGGTACAAATGAAAGGTTTTTCATCTGTGTGAGTTATTTGGTGCGATTTCCTTAGAACTTCTGTTTTGAATAATTTATTACAGATTTGACAAGGATAAGGTTTGTCCTCAATGTGAACTTTACCGTGCAATTTCAAACAAGAAGTCGTTTTGAAGCTTTTGTTGCACACTTGACATGGGTAAAGTCTGGCATTATTGTGAGTGCTTTCGTGAGTGGTCAAGCGGGACTTTATTTTACAACGATGTCCACATACTTTACAAGCATATGGTTTATCGTTACTGTGAACGACTTTGTGATTTTTTAATGCATCACGTGATTTGAAGTATTTCTTGCACGTAGTGCAGCTATATGGCCTATCACTAGAGTGAACTCTATCATGACGCCTACATTCGCTGAATGTTTTAAAGCCTTTGCCACATTTTCTGCATTCAAAAGGCCGATCGTCAAAATGAACGAGTCTATGTGCATTTAATTTGTGTCTTGTTCCGAATGATTTTGTACACATATTGCATTTATAAGGGCTGACGACGTCGTCAGAGTAAACACACGTATGTGACTTATAATCATCCCTTGTTTCAAAAGATTCATTACACCGTTTACAAACAAAATATTTACAAGCACCATGAGTTTGTTCATGACTGCTCAGATGAAGTCTTGTTTTGAAACTCTTCTTACATTCACTATATGTATATTTTTCACCGTCAGAGCGAAGTGAATAATGTTTATCAAGTACTAATTTGTTGATAACAACCTTCGCTTGAAGACAATGCTTACATTGATCACACGTGAACTGTTCAACTTGTATGTTACTATCGTTATCTTGATTTGATTGATGCACATTTTTAAACCGTTTGTGACATGTACCACATTGATATTCTAGGAGGTTGTTCTCATTGATCTTTCTTTTGTGACAAGAGGTACATGTAAATAAAGGTGTGTCACAATTAGGACTATTTGGCAGCATTTCATTGTTTGACGTATTGTGATTGTCATCAATGTGAACTACTTCCTCCACTTTCCGATCAACTGAAACTGTGGCTAAAGACCATTGTATACATTCATTACACATGTGAACTTTATCCGTGATAGTCTTTCTGCCACCTTGCTGCAAGGGATCATCTGAATTTAAACGTTTGTGACGCACTGTATCTGATACGCTAACCTTGACAATACTCCCGGTCTTGATGCAATGTGACATAAAGTCATATCTAGCAGCCAACATCACCGTATTGGTGGGTTTTACTCCCTCAGTCATGTTAAGCCATGTAACATTACTGAACATGCTCTTTTCTGAATATTCATCCAATTTGGTGATCATTCTCGCCCCGTATTCTTGGACATCCACTCGGTCACAGAAGTAGTTTACACTCGTCATGTCACATAACTGGGAGGTGATCTTTTGTCCTATGTATGCGACCTTGATCAATGTGTCCACTTCGCCTGAGTTCAAAGACATATCTATGGTATAGTGGCCGTATTCACATGCGTGAAGCTCATGTGTCAACACAGAACTGGCCGCCGCCAACACAACAGCATGAGCCACAAACTGCCTGCCTTCAGTTGACATCAGAGTGACGTCACACAGGTGACCTGACTGTTGATACTGGTGCATGGTGGGTAACAACCTCTCCTCTTCACTCGGATGGTTTATCAGCTGATACTCGGGCTGAGTGGCTGACACATTCTGTTGGTCATCTTCTTCATCCATATTTACTTCTCACTGAAACATACATATTTTTTAAAGTTTATAGTATGTTTTGTTTTCCACCACTAATAAAACATTGTCTAATATTTTAATTAATGCTCATGGTAACAGGAAATGTATGTTCGGTATGGGACTTTTTTTTAGATTTGATAGCGTTTTCAAGTAGATCTGCTTAGTTAATGATAATGTAGTACCACACGTATATAAGAATAAGGACACACACGATCACTGACAATGTAAGGGGATTCATAATCATTTATATATTGAAAATATGTCAGGAACACACTTAAACTTCAATCAAGAACCCCCCCCCCCCCCCTTCATAGAACTACCATAGTATATAGTTCTGTTCATTATACCAAATCTGTGATCAGAATACTTCATCATCCAAGTCTTACAAACATTATCATATTATGATATGTAAGAATAGACATAGATAAAAAATGAAATGAATCGGGCTTTAGGCCACCTTTGTGCACATATAGGCTAAACTGGGCCAAGAGAACCTCCTGAGGATGGTGAGATGAATGAGATGACACTGTTCTCCAGACACATGATTCGAAATTCGAGCGCTGGCAGTCTGAGGCCGAGCACGCCACCTCTCGGTCACGGAGGCTCCCCACAATACTGAGTTTCACACGTGGATGGGGAAGAAACATTTTTGTTTCTTTCAAACCGCCGAGACCGGGAACTGAACCCCGAACTCTAGCGTGAAAAGCAGCGGTGCTAACCGCTACCCTAGGGCCCCCGCCCAGAGAGAGAGTACCAGATATATATAGAGAGATTGAGATGATAAGATATAGAACAAGGTATTTTCCTTAGATCAACAGTCTACCATGTTTTGAGTTGCGAGCCTCGAACTATAATACTATCTTGTTCTTACATGTACGGCTGCCCTGGCTCCAAGCAGAAAATTGACCGCTCTTTACTGGCAGCATGACAATAACCATTTGGTCCAATTATTATGATTATTTTTCATTCATTCGTGTTCATTTAAAGCTGGAAATTTTGTCAGCAACATTATGTTCAAAAACATAATGAGTAGCTTATTATTAACAGAACCCCTATTAACGTGCTAGACATTGTTAGCGACAGGTAAATAGATAAAAAAAAAACTTATAATAGGTGTTGGCCACAAATGATATTCTGATGAGGTAGGCTTAAATATGTGACTTACTGACCAGCAGGCCTTCTCACACACGGTCGTTCTGACAGATAAGCCTTGCTTATTTGCAGACTAATGATCCTTCTCACTAATGGGCATTGACTAACAGGCCTTCAGACTAAAAGGCAGACACCGACATGACACAGATCTATATTGTGGTCTAGATCCAGGCCTAGGCTTTTCGATATGTTTAATTATTTTTTATAACAATATAGAGCCTCAGTTGGTGACATTGCATATTTGTTGGCTGACATTTCAAATAACAATGCAAAATACATTATCATCATCCGTTAGTTACGGTTACCGTTGAAGCCGTTATGGTAGGGCTGCTATCATAGACATTGGGCTAGACGGCTAGGTGAGAACACGGTAGTACAAGACAAGCAATAAAAAACATAATGATAGGCCTACTACGAGTATTGTAAATAGATTAGTGTACATGGAATAGAGTAGACATATCACATTGTATGAATTAAGTCATCATGGGACGATATTTGTAGCAATTGAAAAATCAGTAAGATTAGGTAATGTAAGCCTATTATAGACTCCTATTTGTAGCCCGTTGTAATTTGATAGTGACAGTCCAGCTGGTCTTGTTTTCAAATTAGTTTATTCTGATGGTTTTGTCATAATGAGTCTAAAAATAAAGGGTCATTTGTGGATTCACCTAAACTGAATCATCTGATGGCTCACTAAACCATTCACAAAACGATATGTTATTTCCATTTTAAATCATGTCTAATGAAATTGTTCCATTTATTTATCGATGTAGGATGGTAGGCCCACAAAAATGATAATCATATAAAAGACATTATACTGTGACACTGATTTGTTATTAGGTTATTTCACCAAGCTAGGCCTAAACTGCGCTCGATCTTTCTTGGGTCCTACCCATTTTCATATATATATTAGAACATGAAAACACTGAGAAAAACTTTGGAGCCACTGGAGCCACAGGTTTATCAAAAATATCTATCTGACCAACGACTATAGGTGCAGGAGTACTTATAGTATAACATTGAGCAAAAACGCAGAAAGCCGATTTTTATGACAATAGGAATATGCTTACCTCTAAAGAAATATAACATTCAAAACTAGTATGTAATCTGATAAATTTAAATTATCTAATTTTTTGTATTGCCTTTGGATCCAAGTTGGCCATTATTCATGATCTTGGACACAATAAAATAATTATTTCACAAATGTATCTGTTTCAATTGTCTAGAGGGGTGTTATGAATGCCTAAATGGTGAAAAAAAATATTTTAATTTTGTTTTTAAAGGAACTAATTATGTTGACAATTTTGGTTTTAATTTTATTTATGAAGTAGTGTATCCCGCAGATAATTACTTCACTTTTTTCTGATTTTCAAAAAACATTTCCTAATAATATTTATAAGAATCCATGGAAACCCCAGACATACAGTTTGTTCACCTAAAGGGTGGTTGTGTTGAATGCTAGCACAGCATTGCCCCCGCCCCCACGATCATCGCGTTCCCATACCAATTAAGGGCGGCAGCTATTGATGTAACCATGTGGTTACTTTGAGTAGGTATGCTTAGAAAGCGAGCGGAATAATTATTATGAACTAAAGTAGGGGCTCATGTAATGACATAGGCTATAGGCCTAAGTATAAGTCAATGTAACGTGAGGATAACGTGTAGGCTAGACTACACAACAAATGGCAGGCCCTGCAGCAGGGTGTTGAGCAATTCATATATTGTCGGAAGACCCAGGCCGCCCACTTGCGAGCTAGCTAAAGTCTAAACCAAACAAAGAACAAACATTACATTGTCATTGGGCACTGCAACATTGATTACACTACTATTTACAGAAATGTAGTGTTATCTACATCGTCAGTGTCCAAAAAAATAAAAACGGAAGCAAATTTTTTAGGTGTCGTCCAAGTATGTCGTTGAACTAGACTAAATGAACTGTCAGTGAGTTTGGTCTTAAATAACTTTGTAAGGGAAATGTTCTCGCAGGGTGGTGTATACATTCGCCAGGTGGTGTAGGCCTATACATTCACATCGGCAATAATCAGGGACTTTGACCATAGATTTTTTCCTGTAAGTTTGGGGGGATGGCTGAGCTTTGACCTCAACAATACTAATCAGGAAACAAGATGTCAGCGCCCATGAACACAGACGACTATACTGGCCAACATTCATACATGTGTGTTTGTGTGTACATGACTGTAGGCCCCCTATGCTTTAATCAGTCTATGATATCAGAATATGGGTCCGTGTACATACCAGCAGGGTAGGAGCACCTTCAGCAAGGCTGTGGGTGAGTGGGTAGGCCTACTCTAGTTACCATTCTAAGCCGGTCACAACATTGCTCCATTTTCGGTACTCTATATGAAGTAGTTTGAGAATCCGTCGGGTGTAGGTAATAAAATTAATGGCTTGGCTTTTTCAAAATTCAAGATGGCCGCCAAATCACGATTTCGGCCATATAGACTGGAGGCATAGATGTGGGCGTGTAGGCCTACAGATGGGGAGGAGGTGGTCAGAGTGGTACACACCAGGATTATAGGATCACCCGCCTATTATATACTATTATGCCCTATATATTAGCCTACCATAGAGTTAATAACCCTCATCTTCCTGACAGCCAGGCTCGCTGCCTTGCTGAATCAGTGTTATCATCCACCTATTGGGGTAGGGAGGATGATTATGTATTGAATAGTCATTAATTTTTCAACCAAATGCCAAGTTAATGTTGGCCCACTGTCTGCAACATTGGCTCAACATTAATCCAACCCTGCCGCATGTAACGTCTCGTGTCTGGTGAGATGTAGTGGGAGCTGTCTGTGATACTTCCTGTGAAATACTGGCAACCAGACATGTGCTGCTTAATGCGGGCCCGGCGTCGTAGACAGTGGCCCTGCATTAAAGCAGCACTCATGCCAGAGGTCAAACTTGGGTCAAACAGAAAAAATCTTTCTTGAAAGTCCCCACTCCAATAGATGGTTTCAACACTGTTTCAGCAAGGCCTCGGTCTACGACCTCGGGAGAAGCAAGCCTTGTGTGGGAAGATGATAACTCTATGATATTACGGTCTTTCTGTTGTTTAACAAAAAGTGTTTAGTCAAAATAAATAAATAAAAATAAATTAGACTGTAGGCCTAGACTTTTGAATAAAATAGGCCTACCTATAGGCCTAATTGATGAATGAATGTGACAAGTCAAATGGGAGATAGGATGGCGTGTTTGGGAGGTAATTCATAGATAGCATGCTTTCCAATGGTAGGTTCCTAATTGACTGGTTGTATGGGTAGGCCTAAATATAAGTAGAAAATACGGGAAATTGAACACTGTGGTGTTTTTAGTCATTTATCCTGCCTGATGTGTTATATTTCTAAGTGATTCTTAATCAAAAACTGTCACCATGACTACCTATTGTGATTTAATAAGAGCAAGGAATCTATAAGAGTGAACTGCTGCTGCTTTATTCAACCACGTCCCTGCAGTGCGCATCTGGAGAAAACATCCCGATTTTCATAATATCAACCCTTAATGATAGTCCTAGCGTCCAAAGCATCATCGTTCGATGTATAGAAAAAAGCATATTGCTCAGAACGACTTCCTGCTCCAACCTTGTTTGGAAAAATAAAACAAAAAAGAAATTTGGCTATATCTGTAGGCCTATATATTTTAGGCCTACATCTTCCCACCATCCAACCCAATTGGGTGCTATTGTCGCCCCTGATATCAGCCTATATCCATAGGCCTAGGCCTATACTTGTAGCTTATAGAATTTGCAGGCAAAGTCTGAGGCATCCAATTTCCGAAGATCATTTCACCATAGGTCTAATAGGCCTATTTTGCTATATAGGCCTACATATAGGCCTATAACGTTAAACCTAGGCCTATTCTGTGAAACACAGTGACATCACCAGAAACCCTGCCCCATACTTCATTGTATTAGCCAGCTCGGTGAAAACAATGGAGGTCAAGGCTCTTGGGTTTCACAGGGAACGACACGGCTAGAGCGTCATAGGCCTACGTGCGCTGTTTTCCGATTGTTTTAAAACATCGAACGATGTTGCTTTAGGCGATAGGACTATCAGTAAGGGCTGATAGGCCTATTATGAAAATCAGGCTTTCTCCAGATGCGCACTGCAGCGGACGTGGTTGAATCTTATAGATTCCTTGTCTTAATAAATCGAATGAAGCTCAATAAATACACAAAAAAAACATTAAACTATGTCGCTCACTTGGATATGCACTAGTACAACAGAATGGTGCAAAATCCAGGATGGGACATGTGTGCATTTTATCATACAAGCATGGAAGTTGTGGGTCAGAGTAGCGAGACACAATTTCAAGTAGGCCGCTAGGTGAAAATATTAAAAAAGATGACTTATTTGGCAAAATGTTAAGCAAATTAATAGCAATGTAGGGCTGCAGGTACGCCTATGACAAATATGTAGGACCTAAATAAATTGGCCTAAATTCCACACAATAATATTAACCAACTATAAGTTGTCCTATATACGGGCCTAGCAGTGTTAGGGTTATCATTAAGGGGTAGCATAGCAGTGAAAGTTCTATCATGAAGACTTTTTTATATACCGGTCTGACAGTGAAAGGGCTACCTATACATAGGACAATTCACTTGTGATTATGGAGAACATTAAATACACGTCAAGCAGGAAATTATCAGTTTTGTTCATATGTCAGGATAAAGTAGGGAACTGAGACATGCGGGCAGGTAACCGTACCCCTCCCCCCACCACCACCACCGCATTCAATGACAGGATGCTCCTTGTGTAAATGTGCTGCGTTCCGATCTCAACCTCTCAGCTCAAGGTCAACCTGGGATAGCCCCGGGATATTGGGATAGCTTATGTTCCGGCAAGTCCAGACATGTCGCATCTCGTGGTCGTGAATAATGGTCGGTGAATGAATATACATAGGCGTATAGCTTTATGTGGATTTCAGCACATCATGGCATAGTTTCCCATATTCAGATACTGCACATAACATGCATGGCAACGTCTTAGAGGGGTAACATACACAGAGTGGACATAAGTTTGTTCACCCCCACACAATTCATGCACAAACCACTGTTTAATCACTACTGATCGGCCAGCTCGTATATTGTACCACAATGATTTTAAAGCTTTTAAGTTGTATAACATGTTATACACTTATTCTCAGCAAAAAATATGTCCGTGCATTGTAATTATGGGTTCCAGTCGAGACGTTGGTAATGGCAATCGAGTTCAAATTATGAGGCTCAAATGTAATGAGCTTTAAAATCATGTAATTGCAGCGCAGTTCAGCTGCAATAAAAACAATAAAAATATTTGGGCGAGGTACACACTATGAGGTAAAAGTGAAATAAGACGGAGGCATGGTCGTCCGAAGCAGACGTCATCTCATGAAGTCAGACGTCTGAGGATGATGTCAAGGTTGGGAAATTTGAAGACTACCTCGGAGTTGTCCTTTGACTGAAGCGCGTTTTTTGGTACGCGCTTGTCAGGCGACGATACATATATATGCAGGTGACATATATTCAGCCTAGTGGCAACAAAAAAGACGTCATTGTTCATAACAAAACCGGCAGAACCACATCGGGTGGGCCAAGAGAATGCAGCACTGGAGGACCAATGGAAAAGGGTCCTTTGTGGTTCTATCTGATGCGTGTAAGTTTATTTAGACTGATGCATGGACGTGATAGTCCCAGAACTAAGGGGATTTTATTTGTGTTGAAAGGTCCACACAATCAAGAGTTCCACCTATAGTGAACTTTTCTGAAGAATCCGAATCTGCGCGTCTTACAAAAATCATCTTCTCCAAAATTACAGTAAAAAATCTTTTAACACTAGACCGTCAAAGTCGCGATCTGAAAAATTGCGTTTGTGAGGATTTTCTTGCTTAGAAATGAATTTTTAATTTGCTTTCAACCATTATATTAGGTGACAATTCATCTTCATAGAACTAGAATGTAAACTGTTATATATTTGTATAAAATAACATTATTTCATATCTTTTTATGTATGGGCCTATTTGAAATAAATATACATACCCAGGGAGCCAGAAGGGTTTGAGGGACATGGCGTGCTGTAAAAGGTTGGCTGGTGGAAATCACTTATACATAATACCCACGAACACAACCTTGCAAATGTTTAGCAGGAAATGCACAAAAATCGAAAATCGAAAATGGCCGCCACAAATGCTCGTTTACATAACCTTTGAACGGTTTGTTCACATTTAATGTATGACACTTCTATTGAAATGGCTTTCAGCATGCCAAGTCCATATGTGACGACATTAAATTGATGTAGGCCATATTTAGGTTGTTTATGTGAAGATCAAGGTCAAATTCAACTTTTAAATAAATAAATAGACCTAATTCATATTGTGACTATAGCTATTGTTAATATTGAATGTATATGCAGCAGAAAAGATTTGATTTGACTGCATAACACTAAACAAAGTTACAGACACAAAGTGGGGAATTTTCTCAGGAATCCGAATCTGCGCGTCTCTCAAAAATTATCCTTGTCCGAAAATACCGTAAAACACGATACTGTTTAAATCGCAAACCGCTTTTCCGCGCAATTAAAAAAAATCATATTAAGTGATTTTTTGCTAAAACTGTGGTTTATTTTCTATTTAAATAATGTTAAATTTATTTATTATCACTCACATATGAAGTTTGAAAAAACAAATTTGCAACTAATTTTTTTTTCTTATAACAAAGTATAAACATATTTGATACCAGTAAACACGTTATTTGAAAGGAATCCTCGTAATGTTGTGTTGTTCTTCAAACTAATTATTCTGTATATAATATGAACTGTTATATAATGGTATAATGAGAGCAATACCCACAAAGGATTGCTGACATATATATTGATGATTCAGTGGAGGACGACGATGATTTTGATTATTTTTCCAGTGATAGTTAGGACTGTTGTGGTAATTAATTCGCGGATTTATGTATAGCACCCCCTATATATATTATACATATATCACTGTCTTACCAATGTCTTGGTTGTAGCGAGCCTCGATAATACTATGAATCAAAAGTAACGTATGTGTCTCTAGATTGAAAACAATATATATTCATTCTGTGAAGTTAATACTGTGTTGTAGGATATACAAACTTCCAACTAGCGAGGATTTATTTGTACAACATTTCTTATTATTATAGAAATTGGCTTAAATCCTGTGAAGTTATTATATACTAAATCGACAAATTAAATCAATGTGTTTGCAAATGTGGTTCAACTGTGTTTTGCCAGTTTTACAAAATAGACAACACAACACTTCAGTTTTCAGCAAGAGAACATGCATATTACTCAGAGAGCCAAACCACATTTTTGTAGGAAAACAGACATGGTCTGCTGTAAAACGAAACACAACCTAGATGGTCAACCTCGCAATTTTTACACAAAAATAAAAAATCCAAGATGGCCGCATTAAATATATCTTGCATATAACTTTTTAACTGTTTCTTTGAATTTCATGTGTGAGGTTTTTAAGAGTTTTCTGTATGTTAAGTCCATTTCTGATATTCTTTCATTGATTGTGAGCATATTTAAGTTGTTGGGTTAAAAGACAGAGTGAACTTAAAAGGGACCAGTCGATCATGTTCCAAGTGAGTGATTGAGAGTAATTCAACAATATTGTTTGCCAAAATGATTGTCTGACATATATCTGTGATATTGTAGTAATGCACAGTATACAATAATGTAATTTATTTAATATTAGAATATGTTTAAATGACGCACTAAATTCTAGAAAAATTGTCATTGTTGTAATCTGCCTGTGAAAAATGAGTAACAACAAAATCAAAACAGGTTAATGTTAACCTTACTATGCTCAATCAAATACATGTAAGCACAGAAACGCAAATAGTCGGCAAATAGTCAGATAAATTCAACCAATTTTTTCATGAATTTGTCAGCTATTCATAATGAAAGTGACTAACAGTCAGGAGACTTATGTACGTAAGAGAGCCATTATCTGCAAATTATGAAGGACATTTTTTGGTATGAATTTTGGGTTTATATGTTATTCAACAAATATTTTTTAAAAGAGCCTACAAATTTGACCCCGGGGAACCCCCCACTTCACCCTTTTTTCGCGGTAAGGGTCAGTGAACTGATATCTGCCATAATTTTGACAATTTTTGTCTGATGTGCGCCAAGTCAACGTCGATTTGGGGATTTTAAGCACCAAGGAATCGATAGGACGTTGTATAAAACGCTAAACATTAATATTTTACGCTATGTCGTCCTTTCGGCGTTCTCTCACAGGCTCTAAAATGTGTTAAATAATTGTATACACTCGTTTGTATGAGCATTGTGTGGTATATTGGTGGTATGCATGGGTGGTATGCAGGTCAAACTCACCAGATGCGGGTTAGTTGGGATCTAGATAGTCCTATACTAAGCCATAGGGCCTACAGCCGGCGTATCATGTGTTTTGTATGCACTAATAAGAACAGGCCTACTGGTCAGTTGCTTGTCTGACGTCTGAGAGTCAACATTATTGTGCCACAGATACTAGTAATTAAAGGGACCCCTTGGGATGAGACATTTTCAATGTTGTCAATTTTGAAAAATTAATTTATATAAAGCTATATAGCCTACTGATCTTAACTGAAAATACAAAAAAGTCAAAAAACAATTTAAAAGCACCGAAAAAGAGTGAAATAGTTGTATTTCAGGTCGTATATTGCCATGTAAACAAAACAAGTCAGCAATATTCAGCACTTTACATCACATATTCCCACGTATCAGACGGTAAGATCAGAGCATTCGCCGCTAATTGGTGTGTTATAGTCAGGACACGGAAAGACACACCTGCAGCACTGATTGTCTACCCAACGCTGGGCCGATGCCACCAGCATGTGGCCCAATGATGTGAAAACATTCAATCGTCCTTCAGGTATACAAATAGTTTGTTTGGGTTAATTCTGGTTTCATAGAAATGTTGATTAAAAATATTTGTAAAAATAAAAAAATTCTGACAAAAATAAAAACATGATCCGTGGGATACACTACTTCAGTACGGAATTAAAAATGAACATTGATGTCATCCCAAGGGGCTGCTTTACCTATTGATAGCATGTAAGCGAAGGTCTATGCGTTGACACAATCCTGGTCATACGCACCAATGTAACCGGGTCTTATCCGTGACACAAATCCTCCTCGTCACGGTGCCAATGTAAAGGGGTGACCTACGTTGACACACTCAGCTTATCGTTGCGTGTCCAAATGTTTTGGCATGGCAAACACAACACTCGTGGATAAAATAATAAAGTCTTGAATATATATAAAATATATATTAACAAGAATTTATTAACCAAGAAAGAATGTAGCACTTGAGATGGTGTAAAATGCCAAAAACTAATGTCCCCTGTGATAAAAACTATACACCGCATAGCGATATCAAACATATCCACTTGTAGATTATCATCTTGTCTACATATGGATGGTATGTTTTTGTCACTAGCTGATACATCGGAGGGTATAACTACTCTGAAAGGGAACTACTCTCAGCCGTTTACTCCGTCAAAAACTAAGGGTGTCGGATGCTGTCTTAGTACGCTAGTTTCTCGCAACGGTGCGCTGCAGTCTCTAATTATGCAGCTGTGCCAAATTTGGCACATGTTGATAAACAGAGTTGCTGCTGCCCCTACTGTTGGATGTTATTGTCTGCAGCAGCACCAAAGCAGTCATAAAATCACACAGCTCCAATATACCGCTAAGATGACCCGTGATGCTCCCTCTCTGACCTGTGGTGATAGATCATAAAACACATACTGTAACTGCTAGTCTCCAATGTTGCCCAGCAAACACGACAGATACGTTGACCGAACGTTAATATTTTCAATTCTGTGCCATTGTGTTGCAAAGGGTGACAGCATTGAAACAACATCTGGACAACGTTGTAAACTTGCGGGGGGGGGGGGGGTTTATGGCAACCCAGCAAACACCGGACCTCCACCCAATGTTGGGTTAATGTTGGGCTACCGTCGAAGACGATGGGCAAACATTAACACAACAATGGGTCGACATGTTAACTGGTGAAGTGTATGTCACATCAAAGAAATTCAATTGAAACTCATTGGTCACTTAGTACAATTATATTAGTGGATAGGCCTACATCCACCGACACAATCTGTTTAGATGTTCTCAATATTTTTTATGATTCATGTAGCATACACTAATATATATATATAAGAAGCCCACGTTAATGAAATGCTCAGTCTGTCAACTTGGTAGTTTGAGAATGTTCTAAATCGTGTACTGTATTTAATAGTCCCACCTGTAAACCGACTTCATTATTTTTCTTTCCTTTGTCATTCGGATAAGTGCTTAGTGTATTTTGTTTTTGAGCGATGGACCGTTCTTGTCGAACTGTGGGACTTCGAAAAGTTCATATAATTAATCCAGGATTATGCAAGGTAGCCGCTTATGTTAGTGTCAACTTTCCCGTTCTACAAGTGCGCTTTCTAGTTTGAGGTCAGTTTGACCAGCATCATGCCATTGAGATTTCGCTCATAAAGGCCGGCATTCCACCTCAGCGTGGTGGACCAGCAACTGTTACTGTTTTACGCGTGACTGACGCAGGACAAGCAGATCTAATTGTTGCTGGTGACGTCATAGAGTCTGTATCAATGAAGGTCGACTCGGAAAATACTGGCAAACTTCTGGAAAAGCTTGGGCCAGCTTATGTATTCTGTGCTGGTGTGTCTAAAACGGAATTTCAGGCTGTTTGTTCTGGTGTGAGATATGTTCCCGATTTGGTAGTTGAGAAAAATGTGCCATTCAATCGAGTTGCCAGCAAAAATTGTTTAAAATGGTACACACTTCGCACAAATGCCACTAGAGATGAGAGGAACCTTGTGCTAGAAGGAGATAACAGATGTGCTGAATGTAACCAGATGTGTCACCGAGCAAGATCTACAAATAAACGAAATCTAGACATTCCATTAAAAGAGCGACTACAGAGGACAGTACCATCTTTCAGTTATCCTATCTAAATTAAAAAAAAACCATCAACGAAATTTTATTTCGTGTAAACATTCAGCCACAATAAGGTCCTGAGCGATGTACCAACATTAAAACAATATCTAATGAGCCATTCCCAGTTAACACAAAACATATGTATAACAATTATTCAATCTAGGACCAACGGAAGACGTTGCCCCAACGTTGTATGAATGATATACAAATATTTTGTGTTTAATGCTTAAATCTTACATCTGAAGCTGAACTGTACTGTACTGTACTGTACTGTACTGTACTGTACTGTACTGTACTGTCTGTCTGTCTGTCTGTCTGTCTGTCTGTCTGTCTGTCTGTCTGTCTGTCTGTCTGTCTTTGATTATAATAATTATTGTTTTTTTCTGAATATACATGCAGTGCGACTGCACTGTGGCCACTGCATTGCACAGTAGTGCCGCCACTGCATTGCAGTGCATTGCATAGCAGTTCAGTAGGGTGCGGTACCCCCATTGTGAACTTAGTGATAAAAAAATGGACAGCATTTCTAGCTGCCCGAGGGCTCTAAGAACTGCATTGCGTAAAAAATTAGAGTACAAAAAGTACAAAATCATCACAAAATCACAGCGATGCATTAGTACTGCACTGCATTGTTATTTAATTTTGCATGCAAGTTTCTGCAGCATTGCTAATTGCCCGAGCGATCTATCAACAGTATTTATTGATGAAAACAACAGAGTCCGAAAAATTCTTCAGAAATGGTTAGTGTCAGAGTCAGATTGTAGGTTTAAAGCTGATCCGGGAAAGATTAATGTCAGTGTCAGAATGCATGCCGTGTCAAAGCTCATTACATTGGCCTTGGTCGTGTAGGTAACGTACACAACTAACTAACTAACTAATAACTTATAACTTAAATGCTTAAATCTTACATCTGAAGCTGAACTGTACTGTACTGTACTGTACTGTACTGTACTGTACTGTACTGTACTGTACTGTACTGTACTGTACTGTCTGTCTGTCTGTCTGTCTGTCTGTCTGTCTGTCTGTCTGTCTGTCTGTCTGTCTGTCTGTCTGTCTTTGATTATAATAATTATTGTTTTTTTCTGAATATACATGCAGTGCGACTGCACTGCGGCCACTGCATTGCACAGTAGTGCCGCCACTGCATTGCAGTGCATTGCATAGCAGTTCAGTAGGGTGCGGTACCCCCATTGTGAACTTAGTGATAAAAAAATGGACAGCATTTCTAGCTGCCCGAGGGCTCTAAGAACTGCATTGCGTAAAAAATTAGAGTACAAAAAGTACAAAATCATCACAAAATCACAGCGATGCATTAGTACTGCACTGCATTGTTATTTAATTTTGCATGCAAGTTTCTGCAGCATTGCTAATTGCCCGAGCGATCTATCAACAGTATTTATTGATGAAAACAACAGAGTCCGAAAAATTCTTCAGAAATGGTTAGTGTCAGAGTCAGATTGTAGGTTTAAAGCTGATCCGGGAAAGATTAATGTCAGTGTCAGAATGCATGCCGTGTCAAAGCTCATTACATTGGCCTTGGTCGTGTAGGTAACGTACACAACTAACTAACTAACTAATAACTTATAACTTAAATGCTTAAATCTTACATCTGAAGCTGAACTGTACTGTACTGTACTGTACTGTACTGTACTGTACTGTACTGTACTGTCTGTCTGTCTGTCTGTCTGTCTGTCTGTCTGTCTGTCTGTCTGTCTGTCTGTCTGTCTTTGATTATAATAATTATTGTTTTTTTCTGAATATAGATGCAGTGCGACTGCACTGCGGCCACTGCATTGCACAGTAGTGCCGCCACTGCATTGCAGTGCATTGCATAGCAGTTCAGTAGGGTGCGGTACCCCCATTGTGAACTTAGTGATAAAAAAATGGACAGCATTTCTAGCTGCCCGAGGGCTCTAAGAACTGCATTGCGTAAAAAATTAGAATACAAAAAGTACAAAATCATCACAAAATCACAGCGATGCATTAGTACTGCACTGCATTGTTATTTAATTTTGCATGCAAGTTTCTGCAGCATTGCTAATTGCCCGAGCGATCTATCAACAGTATTTATTGATGAAAACAACAGAGGCCGAAAAATTCTTCAGAAATGGTTAGTGTCAGAGTCAGATTGTAGGTTTAAAGCTGATCCGGGAAAGATTAATGTCAGTGTCAGAATGCATGCCGTGTCAAAGCTCATTACATTGGCCTTGGTCGTGTAGGTAACGTACACAACTAACTAACTAACTAATAACTTATAACTTAAATGCTTAAATCTTACATCTGAAGCTGAACTGTAATGTACTGTACTGTACTGTACTGTACTGTACTGTACTGTACTGTACTGTACTGTACTGTCTGTCTGTCTGTCTGTCTGTCTGTCTGTCTGTCTGTCTGTCTGTCTGTCTGTCTGTCTGTCTGTCTGTCTGTCTGTCTTTGATTATAATAATTATTGTTTTTTTCTGAATATACATGCAGTGCGACTGCACTGCGGCCACTGCATTGCACAGTAGTGCCGCCACTGCATTGCAGTGCATTGCATAGCAGTTCAGTAGGGTGCGGTACCCCCATTGTGAACTTAGTGATAAAAAAATGGACAGCATTTCTAGCTGCCCGAGGGCTCTAAGAACTGCATTGCGTAAAAAATTAGAGTACAAAAAGTACAAAATCATCACAAAATCACAGCGATGCATTAGTACTGCACTGCATTGTTATTTAATTTTGCATGCTAGTTTCTGCAGCATTGCTAATTGCCCGAGCGATCTATCAACAGTATTTATTGATGAAAACAACAGAGTCCGAAAAATTCTTCAGAAATGGTTAGTGTCAGAGTCAGATTGTAGGTTTAAAGCTGATCCGGGAAAGATTAATGTCAGTGTCAGAATGCATGCCGTGTCAAAGCTCATTACATTGGCCTTGGTCGTGTAGGTAACGTACACAACTAACTAACTAACTAATAACTTATAACTTAAATGCTTAAATCTTACATCTGAAGCTGAACTGTACTGTACTGTACTGTACTGTACTGTACTGTACTGTACTGTACTGTCTGTCTGTCTGTCTGTCTGTCTGTCTGTCTGTCTGTCTGTCTGTCTGTCTGTCTGTCTGTCTGTCTGTCTGTCTTTGATTATAATAATTATTGTTTTTTTCTGAATATACATGCAGTGCGACTGCACTGCGGCCACTGCTTTGCACAGTAGTGCCGCCACTGCATTGCAGTGCATTGCATAGCAGTTCAGTAGGGTGCGGTACCCCCATTGTGAACTTAGTGATAAAAAAATGGACAGCATTTCTAGCTGCCCGAGGGCTCTAAGAACTGCATTGCGTAAAAAATTAGAAAAAGTACAAAATCATCACAAAATCACAGCGATGCATTAGTACTGCACTGCATTGTTATTTAATTTTGCATGCAAGTTTCTGCAGCATTGCTAATTGCCCGAGCGATCTATCAACAGTATTTATTGATGAAAACAACAGAGTCCGAAAAATTCTTCAGAAATGGTTAGTGTCAGAGTCAGATTGTAGGTTTAAAGCTGATCCGGGAAAGATTAATGTCAGTGTCAGAATGCATGCCGTGTCAAAGCTCATTACATTGGCCTTGGTCGTGTAGGTAACGTACACAACTAACTAACTAACTAATAACTTATAACTTAAATGCTTAAATCTTACATCTGAAGCTGAACTGTACTGTACTGTACTGTACTGTACTGTACTGTACTGTACTGTACTGTACTGTACTGTACTGTCTGTCTGTCTGTCTGTCTGTCTGTCTGTCTGTCTGTCTGTCTGTCTGTCTGTCTGTCTGTCTTTGATTATAATAATTATTGTTTTTTTCTGAATATACATGCAGTGCGACTGCACTGCGGCCACTGCATTGCACAGTAGTGCCGCCACTGCATTGCAGTGCATTGTATAGCAGTTCAGTAGGGTGCGGTACCCCCATTGTGAACTTAGTGATAAAAAAATGGACAGCATTTCTAGCTGCCCGAGGGCTCTAAGAACTGCATTGCGTAAAAAATTAGAAAAAGTACAAAATCATCACAAAATCACAGCGATGCATTAGTACTGCACTGCATTGTTATTTAATTTTGCATGCAAGTTTCTGCAGCATCGCTAATTGCCCGAGCGATCTATCAACAGTATTTATTGATGAAAACAACAGAGTCCGAAAAATTCTTCAGAAATGGTTAGTGTCAGAGTCAGATTGTAGGTTTAAAGCTGATCCGGGAAAGATTAATGTCAGTGTCAGAATGCATGCCGTGTCAAAGCTCATTACATTGGCCTTGGTCGTGTAGGTAACGTACACAACTAACTAACTAACTAATAACTTATAACTTAAATGCTTAAATCTTACATCTGAAGCTGAACTGTACTGTACTGTACTGTACTGTACTGTACTGTACTGTACTGTACTGTACTGTACTGTCTGTCTGTCTGTCTGTCTGTCTGTCTGTCTGTCTGTCTGTCTGTCTGTCTGTCTGTCTGTCTGTCTGTCTTTGATTATAATAATTATTGTTTTTTTCTGAATATACATGCAGTGCGACTGCACTGCGGCCACTGCATTGCACAGTAGTGCCGCCACTGCATTGCAGTGCATTGCATAGCAGTTCAGTAGGGTGCGGTACCCCCATTGTGAACTTAGTGATAAAAAAATGGACAGCATTTCTAGCTGCCCGAGGGCTCTAAGAACTGCATTGCGTAAAAAATTAGAGTACAAAAAGTACAAAATCATCACAAAATCACAGCGATGCATTAGTACTGCACTGCATTTTTATTTAATTTTGCATGCAAGTTTCTGCAGCATTGCTAATTGCCCGAGCGATCTATCAACAGTATTTATTGATGAAAACAACAGAGTCCGAAAAATTCTTCAGAAATGGTTAGTGTCAGAGTCAGATTGTAGGTTTAAAGCTGATCCGGGAAAGATTAATGTCAGTGTCAGAATGCATGCCGTGTCAAAGCTCATTACATTGGCCTTGGTCGTGTAGGTAACGTACACAACTAACTAACTAACTAATAACTTATAACTTAAATGCTTAAATCTTACATCTGAAGCTGAACTGTACTGTACTGTACTGTACTGTACTATACTGTACTGTACTGTACTGTACTGTACTGTCTGTCTGCCTGTCTGTCTGTCTGTCTGTCTGTCTGTCTGTCTGTCTGTCTGTCTGTCTGTCTTTGATTATAATAATTATTGTTTTTTTCTGAATATACATGCAGTGCGACTGCACTGCGGCCACTGCATTGCACAGTAGTGCCGCCACTGCATTGCAGTGCATTGCATAGCAGTTCAGTAGGGTGCGGTACCCCCATTGTGAACTTAGTGATAAAAAAATGGACAGCATTTCTAGCTGCCCGAGGGCTCTAAGAACTGCATTGCGTAAAAAATTAGAGTACAAAAAGTACAAAATCATCACAAAATCACAGCGATGCATTAGTACTGCACTGCATTGTTATTTAATTTTGCATGCAAGTTTCTGCAGCATTGCTAATTGCCCGAGCGATCTATCAACAGTATTTATTGATGAAAACAACAGAGTCCGAAAAATTCTTCAGAAATGGTTAGTGTCAGAGTCAGATTGTAGGTTTAAAGCTGATCCGGGAAAGATTAATGTCAGTGTCAGAATGCATGCCGTGTCAAAGCTCATTACATTGGCCTTGGTCGTGTAGGTAACGTACACAACTAACTAACTAGCTAATAACTTATAACTTAAATGCTTAAATCTTACATCTGAAGCTGAACTGTACTGTACTGTACTGTATTGTACTGTACTGTACTGTACTGTACTGTCTGTCTGTCTGTCTGTCTGTCTGTCTGTCTGTCTGTCTGTCTGTCTGTCTGTCTGTCTGTCTGTCTGTCTTTGATTATAATAATTATTGTTTTTTTCTGAATATACATGCAGTGCGACTGCACTGCGGCCACTGCATTGCACAGTAGTGCCGCCACTGCATTGCAGTGCATTGCATAGCAGTTCAGTAGGGTGCGGTACCCCCATTGTGAACTTAGTGATAAAAAAATGGACAGCATTTCTAGCTGCCCGAGGGCTCTAAGAACTGCATTGCGTAAAAAATTAGAGTACAAAAAGTACAAAATCATCACAAAATCACAGCGATGCATTAGTACTGCACTGCATTGTTATTTAATTTTGCATGCAAGTTTCTGCAGCATTGCTAATTGCCCGAGCGATCTATCAACAGTATTTATTGATGAAAACAACAGAGTCCGAAAAATTCTTCAGAAATGGTTAGTGTCAGAGTCAGATTGTAGGTTTAAAGCTGATCCGGGAAAGATTAATGTCAGTGTCAGAATGCATGCCGTGTCAAAGCTCATTACATTGGCCTTGGTCGTGTAGGTAACGTACACAACTAACTAACTAACTAATAACTTATAACTTAAATGCTTAAATCTTACATCTGAAGCTGAACTGTACTGTACTGTACTGTACTGTACTGTACTGTACTGTACTGTACTGTACTGTACTGTCTGTCTGTCTGTCTGTCTGTCTGTCTGTCTGTCTGTCTGTCTGTCTGTCTGTCTGTCTGTCTGTCTGTCTTTGATTATAATAATTATTGTTTTTTTCTGAATATACATGCAGTGCGACTGCACTGCGGCCACTGCATTGCACAGTAGTGCCGCCACTGCATTGCAGTGCATTGCATAGCAGTTCAGTAGGGTGCGGTACCCCCATTGTGAACTTAGTGATAAAAAAATGGACAGCATTTCTAGCTGCTCGAGGGCTCTAAGAACTGCATTGCGTAAAAAATTAGAGTACAAAAAGTACAAAATCATCACAAAATCACAGCGATGCATTAGTACTGCACTGCATTGTTATTTAATTTTGCATGCAAGTTTCTGCAGCATTGCTAATTGCCCGAGCGATCTATCAACAGTATTTATTGATGAAAACAACAGAGTCCGAAAAATTCTTCAGAAATGGTTAGTGTCAGAGTCAGATTGTAGGTTTAAAGCTGATCCGGGAAAGATTAATGTCAGTGTCAGAATGCATGCCGTGTCAAAGCTCATTACATTGGCCTTGGTCGTGTAGGTAACGTACACAACTAACTAACTAACTAATAACTTATAACTTAAATGCTTAAATCTTACATCTGAAGCTGAACTGTACTGTACTGTACTGTACTGTACTGTACTGTACTGTACTGTACTGTACTGTCTGTCTGTCTGTCTGTCTGTCTGTCTGTCTGTCTGTCTGTCTGTCTGTCTGTCTGTCTGTCTGTCTGTCTGTCTTTGATTATAATAATTATTGTTTTTTTCTGAATATACATGCAGTGCGACTGCACTGCGGCCACTGCATTGCACAGTAGTGCCGCCACTGCATTGCAGTGCATTGCATAGCAGTTCAGTAGGGTGCGGTACCCCCATTGTGAACTTAGTGATAAAAAAATGGACAGCATTTCTAGCTGCCCGAGGGCTCTGAGAACTGCATTGCGTAAAAAATTAGAGTACAAAAAGTACAAAATCATCACAAAATCACAGCGATGCATTAGTACTGCACTGCATTGTTATTTAATTTTGCATGCAAGTTTCTGCAGCATTGCTAATTGCCCGAGCGATCTATCAACAGTATTTATTGATGAAAACAACAGAGTCCGAAAAATTCTTCAGAAATGGTTAGTGTCAGAGTCAGATTGTAGGTTTAAAGCTGATCCGGGAAAGATTAATGTCAGTGTCAGAATGCATGCCGTGTCAAAGCTCATTACATTGGCCTTGGTCGTGTAGGTAACGTACACAACTAACTAACTAACTAATAACTTATAACTTAAATGCTTACTGTACTGTTCTGTACTGTACTGTACTGTACTGTACTGTACTGTACTGTACTGTACTGTCTGTCTGTCTGTCTGTCTGTCTGTCTGTCTGTCTGTCTGTCTGTCTGTCTGTCTGTCTGTCTGTCTGTCTGTCTGTCTTTGATTATAATATTTATTGTTTTTTTCTGAATATACATGCAGTGCGACTGCACTGCGGCCACTGCATTGCACAGTAGTGCCGCCACTGCATTGCAGTGCATTGCATAGCAGTTCAGTAGGGTGCGGTACCCCCATTGTGAACTTAGTGATAAAAAAATGGACAGCATTTCTAGCTGCCCGAGGGCTCTAAGAACTGCATTGCGTAAAAAATTAGAAAAAGTACAAAATCATCACAAAATCACAGCGATGCATTAGTACTGCACTGCATTGTTATTTAATTTTGCATGCAAGTTTCTGCAGCATTGCTAATTGCCCGAGCGATCTATCAACAGTATTTATTGATGAAAACAACAGAGTCCGAAAAATTCTTCAGAAATGGTTAGTGTCAGAGTCAGATTGTAGGTTTAAAGCTGATCCGGGAAAGATTAATGTCAGTGTCAGAATGCATGCCGTGTCAAAGCTCATTACATTGGCCTTGGTCGTGTAGGTAACGTACACAACTAACTAACTAACTAATAACTTATAACTTAAATGCTTAAATCTTACATCTGAAGCTGAACTGTACTGTACTGTACTGTACTGTACTGTACTGTACTGTACTGTACTGTACTGTCTGTCTGTCTGTCTGTCTGTCTGTCTGTCTGTCTGTCTGTCTGTCTGTCTGTCTGTCTGTCTGTCTGTCTGTCTTTGATTATAATAATTATTGTTTTTTTCTGAATATACATGCAGTGCGACTGCACTGCGGCCACTGCATTGCACAGTAGTGCCGCCACTGCATTGCAGTGCATTGCATAGCAGTTCAGTAGGGTGCGGTACCCCCATTGTGAACTTAGTGATAAAAAAATGGACAGCATTTCTAGCTGCCCGAGGGCTCTAAGAACTGCATTGCGTAAAAAATTAAAAAAAGTACAAAATCATCACAAAATCACAGCGATGCATTAGTACTGCACTGCATTGTTATTTAATTTTGCATGCAAGTTTCTGCAGCATTGCTAATTGCCCGAGCGATCTATCAACAGTATTTATTGATGAAAACAACAGAGTCCGAAAAATTCTTCAGAAATGGTTAGTGTCAGAGTCAGATTGTAGGTTTAAAGCTGATCCGGGAAAGATTAATGTCAGTGTCAGAATGCATGCCGTGTCAAAGCTCATTACATTGGCCTTGGTCGTTTAGGTAACGTACACAACTAACTAACTAACTAATAACTTATAACTTAAATGCTTAAATCTTACATCTGAAGCTGAACTGTACTGTACTGTACTGTACTGTACTGTACTGTACTGTACTGTCTGTCTGTCTGTCTGTCTGTCTGTCTGTCTGTCTGTCTGTCTGTCTGTCTGTCTGTCTGTCTTTGATTATAATAATTATTGTTTTTTTCTGAATATACATGCAGTGCGACTGCACTGCGGCCACTGCATTGCACAGTAGTGCCGCCACTGCATTGCAGTGCATTGCATAGCAGTTCAGTAGGGTGCGGTACCCCCATTGTGAACTTAGTGATAAAAAAATGGACAGCATTTCTAGCTGCCCGAGGGCTCTAAGAACTGCATTGCGTAAAAAATTAGAGTACAAAAAGTACAAAATCATCACAAAATCACAGCGATGCATTAGTACTGCACTGCATTGTTATTTAATTTTGCATGCAAGTTTCTGCAGCATTGCTAATTGCCCGAGCGATCTATCAACAGTATTTATTGATGAAAACAACAGAGTCCGAAAAATTCTTCAGAAATGGTTAGTGTCAGAGTCAGATTGTAGGTTTAAAGCTGATCCGGGAAAGATTAATGTCAGTGTCAGAATGCATGCCGTGTCAAAGCTCATTACATTGGCCTTGGTCGTGTAGGTAACGTACACAACTAACTAACTAACTAATAACTTATAACTTAAATGCTTAAATCTTACATCTGAAGCTGAACTGTACTGTACTGTACTGTACTGTACTGTACTGTACTGTACTGTCTGTCTGTCTGTCTGTCTGTCTGTCTGTCTGTCTTTGATTATAATAATTATTGTTTTTTTCTGAATATACATGCAGTGCGACTGCACTGCGGCCACTGCATTGCACAGTAGTGCCGCCACTGCATTGCAGTGCATTGCATAGCAGTTCAGTAGGGTGCGGTACCCCCATTGTGAACTTAGTGATAAAAAAATGGACAGCATTTCTAGCTGCCCGAGGGCTCTAAGAACTGCATTGCGTAAAAAATTAGAGTACAAAAAGTACAAAATCATCACAAAATCACAGCGATGCATTAGTACTGCACTGCATTGTTATTTAATTTTGCATGCAAGTTTCTGCAGCATTGCTAATTGCCCGAGCGATCTATCAACAGTATTTATTGATGAAAACAACAGAGTCCGAAAAATTCTTCAGAAATGGTTAGTGTCAGAGTCAGATTGTAGGTTTAAAGCTGATCCGGGAAAGATTAATGTCAGTGTCAGAATGCATGCCGTGTCAAAGCTCATTACATTGGCCTTGGTCGTGTAGGTAACGTACACAACTAACTAACTAACTAATAACTTATAACTTAAATGCTTAAATCTTACATCTGAAGCTGAACTGTACTGTACTGTACTGTACTGTACTGTACTGTACTGTACTGTACTGTCTGTCTGTCTGTCTGTCTGTCTGTCTGTCTGTCTGTCTGTCTGTCTGTCTGTCTGTCTTTGATTATAATAATTATTGTTTTTTTCTGAATATAGATGCAGTGCGACTGCACTGCGGCCACTGCATTGCACAGTAGTGCCGCCACTGCATTGCAGTGCATTGCATAGCAGTTCAGTAGGGTGCGGTACCCCCATTGTGAACTTAGTGATAAAAAAATGGACAGCATTTCTAGCTGCCCGAGGGCTCTAAGAACTGCATTGCGTAAAAAATTAGAATACAAAAAGTACAAAATCATCACAAAATCACAGCGATGCATTAGTACTGCACTGCATTGTTATTTAATTTTGCATGCAAGTTTCTGCAGCATTGCTAATTGCCCGAGCGATCTATCAACAGTATTTATTGATGAAAACAACAGAGGCCGAAAAATTCTTCAGAAATGGTTAGTGTCAGAGTCAGATTGTAGGTTTAAAGCTGATCCGGGAAAGATTAATGTCAGTGTCAGAATGCATGCCGTGTCAAAGCTCATTACATTGGCCTTGGTCGTGTAGGTAACGTACACAACTAACTAACTAACTAATAACTTATAACTTAAATGCTTAAATCTTACATCTGAAGCTGAACTGTAATGTACTGTACTGTACTGTACTGTACTGTACTGTACTGTACTGTACTGTACTGTACTGTCTGTCTGTCTGTCTGTCTGTCTGTCTGTCTGTCTGTCTGTCTGTCTGTCTGTCTGTCTGTCTGTCTGTCTGTCTGTCTTTGATTATAATAATTATTGTTTTTTTCTGAATATACATGCAGTGCGACTGCACTGCGGCCACTGCATTGCACAGTAGTGCCGCCACTGCATTGCAGTGCATTGCATAGCAGTTCAGTAGGGTGCGGTACCCCCATTGTGAACTTAGTGATAAAAAAATGGACAGCATTTCTAGCTGCCCGAGGGCTCTAAGAACTGCATTGCGTAAAAAATTAGAGTACAAAAAGTACAAAATCATCACAAAATCACAGCGATGCATTAGTACTGCACTGCATTGTTATTTAATTTTGCATGCTAGTTTCTGCAGCATTGCTAATTGCCCGAGCGATCTATCAACAGTATTTATTGATGAAAACAACAGAGTCCGAAAAATTCTTCAGAAATGGTTAGTGTCAGAGTCAGATTGTAGGTTTAAAGCTGATCCGGGAAAGATTAATGTCAGTGTCAGAATGCATGCCGTGTCAAAGCTCATTACATTGGCCTTGGTCGTGTAGGTAACGTACACAACTAACTAACTAACTAATAACTTATAACTTAAATGCTTAAATCTTACATCTGAAGCTGAACTGTACTGTACTGTACTGTACTGTACTGTACTGTACTGTACTGTACTGTCTGTCTGTCTGTCTGTCTGTCTGTCTGTCTGTCTGTCTGTCTGTCTGTCTGTCTGTCTGTCTGTCTGTCTGTCTTTGATTATAATAATTATTGTTTTTTTCTGAATATACATGCAGTGCGACTGCACTGCGGCCACTGCTTTGCACAGTAGTGCCGCCACTGCATTGCAGTGCATTGCATAGCAGTTCAGTAGGGTGCGGTACCCCCATTGTGAACTTAGTGATAAAAAAATGGACAGCATTTCTAGCTGCCCGAGGGCTCTAAGAACTGCATTGCGTAAAAAATTAGAAAAAGTACAAAATCATCACAAAATCACAGCGATGCATTAGTACTGCACTGCATTGTTATTTAATTTTGCATGCAAGTTTCTGCAGCATTGCTAATTGCCCGAGCGATCTATCAACAGTATTTATTGATGAAAACAACAGAGTCCGAAAAATTCTTCAGAAATGGTTAGTGTCAGAGTCAGATTGTAGGTTTAAAGCTGATCCGGGAAAGATTAATGTCAGTGTCAGAATGCATGCCGTGTCAAAGCTCATTACATTGGCCTTGGTCGTGTAGGTAACGTACACAACTAACTAACTAACTAATAACTTATAACTTAAATGCTTAAATCTTACATCTGAAGCTGAACTGTACTGTACTGTACTGTACTGTACTGTACTGTACTGTACTGTACTGTACTGTACTGTACTGTCTGTCTGTCTGTCTGTCTGTCTGTCTGTCTGTCTGTCTGTCTGTCTGTCTGTCTGTCTGTCTTTGATTATAATAATTATTGTTTTTTTCTGAATATACATGCAGTGCGACTGCACTGCGGCCACTGCATTGCACAGTAGTGCCGCCACTGCATTGCAGTGCATTGTATAGCAGTTCAGTAGGGTGCGGTACCCCCATTGTGAACTTAGTGATAAAAAAATGGACAGCATTTCTAGCTGCCCGAGGGCTCTAAGAACTGCATTGCGTAAAAAATTAGAAAAAGTACAAAATCATCACAAAATCACAGCGATGCATTAGTACTGCACTGCATTGTTATTTAATTTTGCATGCAAGTTTCTGCAGCATCGCTAATTGCCCGAGCGATCTATCAACAGTATTTATTGATGAAAACAACAGAGTCCGAAAAATTCTTCAGAAATGGTTAGTGTCAGAGTCAGATTGTAGGTTTAAAGCTGATCCGGGAAAGATTAATGTCAGTGTCAGAATGCATGCCGTGTCAAAGCTCATTACATTGGCCTTGGTCGTGTAGGTAACGTACACAACTAACTAACTAACTAATAACTTATAACTTAAATGCTTAAATCTTACATCTGAAGCTGAACTGTACTGTACTGTACTGTACTGTACTGTACTGTACTGTACTGTACTGTACTGTACTGTCTGTCTGTCTGTCTGTCTGTCTGTCTGTCTGTCTGTCTGTCTGTCTGTCTGTCTGTCTGTCTGTCTGTCTTTGATTATAATAATTATTGTTTTTTTCTGAATATACATGCAGTGCGACTGCACTGCGGCCACTGCATTGCACAGTAGTGCCGCCACTGCATTGCAGTGCATTGCATAGCAGTTCAGTAGGGTGCGGTACCCCCATTGTGAACTTAGTGATAAAAAAATGGACAGCATTTCTAGCTGCCCGAGGGCTCTAAGAACTGCATTGCGTAAAAAATTAGAGTACAAAAAGTACAAAATCATCACAAAATCACAGCGATGCATTAGTACTGCACTGCATTTTTATTTAATTTTGCATGCAAGTTTCTGCAGCATTGCTAATTGCCCGAGCGATCTATCAACAGTATTTATTGATGAAAACAACAGAGTCCGAAAAATTCTTCAGAAATGGTTAGTGTCAGAGTCAGATTGTAGGTTTAAAGCTGATCCGGGAAAGATTAATGTCAGTGTCAGAATGCATGCCGTGTCAAAGCTCATTACATTGGCCTTGGTCGTGTAGGTAACGTACACAACTAACTAACTAACTAATAACTTATAACTTAAATGCTTAAATCTTACATCTGAAGCTGAACTGTACTGTACTGTACTGTACTGTACTATACTGTACTGTACTGTACTGTACTGTACTGTCTGTCTGCCTGTCTGTCTGTCTGTCTGTCTGTCTGTCTGTCTGTCTGTCTGTCTGTCTGTCTTTGATTATAATAATTATTGTTTTTTTCTGAATATACATGCAGTGCGACTGCACTGCGGCCACTGCATTGCACAGTAGTGCCGCCACTGCATTGCAGTGCATTGCATAGCAGTTCAGTAGGGTGCGGTACCCCCATTGTGAACTTAGTGATAAAAAAATGGACAGCATTTCTAGCTGCCCGAGGGCTCTAAGAACTGCATTGCGTAAAAAATTAGAGTACAAAAAGTACAAAATCATCACAAAATCACAGCGATGCATTAGTACTGCACTGCATTGTTATTTAATTTTGCATGCAAGTTTCTGCAGCATTGCTAATTGCCCGAGCGATCTATCAACAGTATTTATTGATGAAAACAACAGAGTCCGAAAAATTCTTCAGAAATGGTTAGTGTCAGAGTCAGATTGTAGGTTTAAAGCTGATCCGGGAAAGATTAATGTCAGTGTCAGAATGCATGCCGTGTCAAAGCTCATTACATTGGCCTTGGTCGTGTAGGTAACGTACACAACTAACTAACTAGCTAATAACTTATAACTTAAATGCTTAAATCTTACATCTGAAGCTGAACTGTACTGTACTGTACTGTATTGTACTGTACTGTACTGTACTGTACTGTCTGTCTGTCTGTCTGTCTGTCTGTCTGTCTGTCTGTCTGTCTGTCTGTCTGTCTGTCTGTCTGTCTGTCTTTGATTATAATAATTATTGTTTTTTTCTGAATATACATGCAGTGCGACTGCACTGCGGCCACTGCATTGCACAGTAGTGCCGCCACTGCATTGCAGTGCATTGCATAGCAGTTCAGTAGGGTGCGGTACCCCCATTGTGAACTTAGTGATAAAAAAATGGACAGCATTTCTAGCTGCCCGAGGGCTCTAAGAACTGCATTGCGTAAAAAATTAGAGTACAAAAAGTACAAAATCATCACAAAATCACAGCGATGCATTAGTACTGCACTGCATTGTTATTTAATTTTGCATGCAAGTTTCTGCAGCATTGCTAATTGCCCGAGCGATCTATCAACAGTATTTATTGATGAAAACAACAGAGTCCGAAAAATTCTTCAGAAATGGTTAGTGTCAGAGTCAGATTGTAGGTTTAAAGCTGATCCGGGAAAGATTAATGTCAGTGTCAGAATGCATGCCGTGTCAAAGCTCATTACATTGGCCTTGGTCGTGTAGGTAACGTACACAACTAACTAACTAACTAATAACTTATAACTTAAATGCTTAAATCTTACATCTGAAGCTGAACTGTACTGTACTGTACTGTACTGTACTGTACTGTACTGTACTGTACTGTACTGTACTGTCTGTCTGTCTGTCTGTCTGTCTGTCTGTCTGTCTGTCTGTCTGTCTGTCTGTCTGTCTGTCTGTCTGTCTTTGATTATAATAATTATTGTTTTTTTCTGAATATACATGCAGTGCGACTGCACTGCGGCCACTGCATTGCACAGTAGTGCCGCCACTGCATTGCAGTGCATTGCATAGCAGTTCAGTAGGGTGCGGTACCCCCATTGTGAACTTAGTGATAAAAAAATGGACAGCATTTCTAGCTGCTCGAGGGCTCTAAGAACTGCATTGCGTAAAAAATTAGAGTACAAAAAGTACAAAATCATCACAAAATCACAGCGATGCATTAGTACTGCACTGCATTGTTATTTAATTTTGCATGCAAGTTTCTGCAGCATTGCTAATTGCCCGAGCGATCTATCAACAGTATTTATTGATGAAAACAACAGAGTCCGAAAAATTCTTCAGAAATGGTTAGTGTCAGAGTCAGATTGTAGGTTTAAAGCTGATCCGGGAAAGATTAATGTCAGTGTCAGAATGCATGCCGTGTCAAAGCTCATTACATTGGCCTTGGTCGTGTAGGTAACGTACACAACTAACTAACTAACTAATAACTTATAACTTAAATGCTTAAATCTTACATCTGAAGCTGAACTGTACTGTACTGTACTGTACTGTACTGTACTGTACTGTACTGTACTGTACTGTCTGTCTGTCTGTCTGTCTGTCTGTCTGTCTGTCTGTCTGTCTGTCTGTCTGTCTGTCTGTCTGTCTGTCTGTCTTTGATTATAATAATTATTGTTTTTTTCTGAATATACATGCAGTGCGACTGCACTGCGGCCACTGCATTGCACAGTAGTGCCGCCACTGCATTGCAGTGCATTGCATAGCAGTTCAGTAGGGTGCGGTACCCCCATTGTGAACTTAGTGATAAAAAAATGGACAGCATTTCTAGCTGCCCGAGGGCTCTGAGAACTGCATTGCGTAAAAAATTAGAGTACAAAAAGTACAAAATCATCACAAAATCACAGCGATGCATTAGTACTGCACTGCATTGTTATTTAATTTTGCATGCAAGTTTCTGCAGCATTGCTAATTGCCCGAGCGATCTATCAACAGTATTTATTGATGAAAACAACAGAGTCCGAAAAATTCTTCAGAAATGGTTAGTGTCAGAGTCAGATTGTAGGTTTAAAGCTGATCCGGGAAAGATTAATGTCAGTGTCAGAATGCATGCCGTGTCAAAGCTCATTACATTGGCCTTGGTCGTGTAGGTAACGTACACAACTAACTAACTAACTAATAACTTATAACTTAAATGCTTACTGTACTGTTCTGTACTGTACTGTACTGTACTGTACTGTACTGTACTGTACTGTACTGTCTGTCTGTCTGTCTGTCTGTCTGTCTGTCTGTCTGTCTGTCTGTCTGTCTGTCTGTCTGTCTGTCTGTCTGTCTGTCTTTGATTATAATATTTATTGTTTTTTTCTGAATATACATGCAGTGCGACTGCACTGCGGCCACTGCATTGCACAGTAGTGCCGCCACTGCATTGCAGTGCATTGCATAGCAGTTCAGTAGGGTGCGGTACCCCCATTGTGAACTTAGTGATAAAAAAATGGACAGCATTTCTAGCTGCCCGAGGGCTCTAAGAACTGCATTGCGTAAAAAATTAGAAAAAGTACAAAATCATCACAAAATCACAGCGATGCATTAGTACTGCACTGCATTGTTATTTAATTTTGCATGCAAGTTTCTGCAGCATTGCTAATTGCCCGAGCGATCTATCAACAGTATTTATTGATGAAAACAACAGAGTCCGAAAAATTCTTCAGAAATGGTTAGTGTCAGAGTCAGATTGTAGGTTTAAAGCTGATCCGGGAAAGATTAATGTCAGTGTCAGAATGCATGCCGTGTCAAAGCTCATTACATTGGCCTTGGTCGTGTAGGTAACGTACACAACTAACTAACTAACTAATAACTTATAACTTAAATGCTTAAATCTTACATCTGAAGCTGAACTGTACTGTACTGTACTGTACTGTACTGTACTGTACTGTACTGTACTGTCTGTCTGTCTGTCTGTCTGTCTGTCTGTCTGTCTGTCTGTCTGTCTGTCTGTCTGTCTGTCTGTCTGTCTGTCTGTCTTTGATTATAATAATTATTGTTTTTTTCTGAATATACATGCAGTGCGACTGCACTGCGGCCACTGCATTGCACAGTAGTGCCGCCACTGCATTGCAGTGCATTGCATAGCAGTTCAGTAGGGTGCGGTACCCCCATTGTGAACTTAGTGATAAAAAAATGGACAGCATTTCTAGCTGCCCGAGGGCTCTAAGAACTGCATTGCGTAAAAAATTAAAAAAAGTACAAAATCATCACAAAATCACAGCGATGCATTAGTACTGCACTGCATTGTTATTTAATTTTGCATGCAAGTTTCTGCAGCATTGCTAATTGCCCGAGCGATCTATCAACAGTATTTATTGATGAAAACAACAGAGTCCGAAAAATTCTTCAGAAATGGTTAGTGTCAGAGTCAGATTGTAGGTTTAAAGCTGATCCGGGAAAGATTAATGTCAGTGTCAGAATGCATGCCGTGTCAAAGCTCATTACATTGGCCTTGGTCGTTTAGGTAACGTACACAACTAACTAACTAACTAATAACTTATAACTTAAATGCTTAAATCTTACATCTGAAGCTGAACTGTACTGTACTGTACTGTACTGTACTGTACTGTACTGTACTGTCTGTCTGTCTGTCTGTCTGTCTGTCTGTCTGTCTGTCTGTCTGTCTGTCTGTCTGTCTGTCTTTGATTATAATAATTATTGTTTTTTTCTGAATATACATGCAGTGCGACTGCACTGCGGCCACTGCATTGCACAGTAGTGCCGCCACTGCATTGCAGTGCATTGCATAGCAGTTCAGTAGGGTGCGGTACCCCCATTGTGAACTTAGTGATAAAAAAATGGACAGCATTTCTAGCTGCCCGAGGGCTCTAAGAACTGCATTGCGTAAAAAATTAGAGTACAAAAAGTACAAAATCATCACAAAATCACAGCGATGCATTAGTACTGCACTGCATTGTTATTTAATTTTGCATGCAAGTTTCTGCAGCATTGCTAATTGCCCGAGCGATCTATCAACAGTATTTATTGATGAAAACAACAGAGTCCGAAAAATTCTTCAGAAATGGTTAGTGTCAGAGTCAGATTGTAGGTTTAAAGCTGATCCGGGAAAGATTAATGTCAGTGTCAGAATGCATGCCGTGTCAAAGCTCATTACATTGGCCTTGGTCGTGTAGGTAACGTACACAACTAACTAACTAACTAATAACTTATAACTTAAATGCTTAAATCTTACATCTGAAGCTGAACTGTACTGTACTGTACTGTACTGTACTGTACTGTACTGTACTGTCTGTCTGTCTGTCTGTCTGTCTGTCTGTCTGTCTGTCTTTGATTATAATAATTATTGTTTTTTTCTGAATATACATGCAGTGCGACTGCACTGCGGCCACTGCATTGCACAGTAGTGCCGCCACTGCATTGCAGTGCATTGCATAGCAGTTCAGTAGGGTGCGGTACCCCCATTGTGAACTTAGTGATAAAAAAATGGACAGCATTTCTAGCTGCCCGAGGGCTCTAAGAACTGCATTGCGTAAAAAATTAGAGTACAAAAAGTACAAAATCATCACAAAATCACAGCGATGCATTAGTACTGCACTGCATTGTTATTTAATTTTGCATGCAAGTTTCTGCAGCATTGCTAATTGCCCGAGCGATCTATCAACAGTATTTATTGATGAAAACAACAGAGTCCGAAAAATTCTTCAGAAATGGTTAGTGTCAGAGTCAGATTGTAGGTTTAAAGCTGATCCGGGAAAGATTAATGTCAGTGTCAGAATGCATGCCGTGTCAAAGCTCATTACATTGGCCTTGGTCGTGTAGGTAACGTACACAACTAACTAACTAACTAATAACTTATAACTTAAATGCTTAAATCTTACATCTGAAGCTGAACTGTACTGTACTGTACTGTACTGTACTGTACTGTACTGTACTGTACTGTACTGTACTGTACTGTCTGTCTGTCTGTCTGTCTGTCTGTCTGTCTGTCTGTCTGTCTGTCTGTCTGTCTGTCTGTCTGTCTTTGATTATAATAATTATTGTTTTTTTCTGAATATACATGCAGTGCGACTGCACTGCGGCCACTGCATTGCACAGTAGTGCCGCCACTGCATTGCAGTGCATTGCATAGCAGTTCAGTAGGGTGCGGTACCCCCATTGTGAACTTAGTGATAAAAAAATGGACAGCATTTCTAGCTGCCCGAGGGCTCTAAGAACTGCATTGCGTAAAAAATTAGAGTACAAAAAGTACAAAATCATCACAAAATCACAGCGATGCATTAGTACTGCACTGCATTGTTATTTAATTTTGCATGCTAGTTTCTGCAGCATTGCTAATTGCCCGAGCGATCTATCAACAGTATTTATTGATGAAAACAACAGAGTCCGAAAAATTCTTCAGAAATGGTTAGTGTCAGAGTCAGATTGTAGGTTTAAAGCTGATCCGGGAAAGATTAATGTCAGTGTCAGAATGCATGCCGTGTCAAAGCTCATTACATTGGCCTTGGTCGTGTAGGTAACGTACACAACTAACTAACTAACTAATAACTTATAACTTAAATGCTTAAATCTTACATCTGAAGCTGAACTGTACTGTACTGTACTGTACTGTACTGTACTGTACTGTACTGTACTGTACTGTACTGTCTGTCTGTCTGTCTGTCTGTCTGTCTGTCTGTCTGTCTGTCTGTCTGTCTGTCTGTCTGTCTTTGATTATAATAATTATTGTTTTTTTCTGAATATACATGCAGTGCGACTGCACTGCGGCCACTGCTTTGCACAGTAGTGCCGCCACTGCATTGCAGTGCATTGCATAGCAGTTCAGTAGGGTGCGGTACCCCCATTGTGAACTTAGTGATAAAAAAATGGACAGCATTTCTAGCTGCCCGAGGGCTCTAAGAACTGCATTGCGTAAAAAATTAGAGTACAAAAAGTACAAAATCATCACAAAATCACAGCGATGCATTAGTACTGCACTGCATTGTTATTTAATTTTGCATGCAAGTTTCTGCAGCATTGCTAATTGCCCGAGCGATCTATCAACAGTATTTATTGATGAAAACAACAGAGTCCGAAAAATTCTTCAGAAATGGTTAGTGTCAGAGTCAGATTGTAGGTTTAAAGCTGATCCGGGAAAGATTAATGTCAGTGTCAGAATGCATGCCGTGTCAAAGCTCATTACATTGGCCTTGGTCGTGTAGGTAACGTACACAACTAACTAACTAACTAATAACTTATAACTTAAATGCTTAAATCTTACATCTGAAGCTGAACTGTACTGTACTGTACTGTACTGTACTGTACTGTACTGTACTGTACTGTACTGTACTGTACTGTCTGTCTGTCTGTCTGTCTGTCTGTCTGTCTGTCTGTCTGTCTGTCTGTCTGTCTGTCTGTCTTTGATTATAATAATTATTGTTTTTTTCTGAATATACATGCAGTGCGACTGCACTGCGGCCACTGCATTGCACAGTAGTGCCGCCACTGCATTGCAGTGCATTGCATAGCAGTTCAGTAGGGTGCGGTACCCCCATTGTGAACTTAGTGATAAAAAAATGGACAGCATTTCTAGCTGCCCGAGGGCTCTAAGAACTGCATTGCGTAAAAAATTAGAAAAAGTACAAAATCATCACAAAATCACAGCGATGCATTAGTACTGCACTGCATTGTTATTTAATTTTGCATGCAAGTTTCTGCAGCATTGCTAATTGCCCGAGCGATCTATCAACAGTATTTATTGATGAAAACAACAGAGTCCGAAAAATTCTTCAGAAATGGTTAGTGTCAGAGTCAGATTGTAGGTTTAAAGCTGATCCGGGAAAGATTAATGTCAGTGTCAGAATGCATGCCGTGTCAAAGCTCATTACATTGGCCTTGGTCGTGTAGGTAACGTACACAACTAACTAACTAACTAATAACTTATAACTTAAATGCTTAAATCTTACATCTGAAGCTGAACTGTACTGTACTGTACTGTACTGTACTGTACTGTACTGTACTGTACTGTACTGTACTGTCTGTCTGTCTGTCTGTCTGTCTGTCTGTCTGTCTGTCTGTCTGTCTGTCTGTCTGTCTGTCTGTCTTTGATTATAATAATTATTGTTTTTTTCTGAATATACATGCAGTGCGACTGCACTGCGGCCACTGCATTGCACAGTAGTGCCGCCACTGCATTGCAGTGCATTGTATAGCAGTTCAGTAGGGTGCGGTACCCCCATTGTGAACTTAGTGATAAAAAAATGGACAGCATTTCTAGCTGCCCGAGGGCTCTAAGAACTGCATTGCGTAAAAAATTAGAAAAAGTACAAAATCATCACAAAATCACAGCGATGCATTAGTACTGCACTGCATTGTTATTTAATTTTGCATGCAAGTTTCTGCAGCATCGCTAATTGCCCGAGCGATCTATCAACAGTATTTATTGATGAAAACAACAGAGTCCGAAAAATTCTTCAGAAATGGTTAGTGTCAGAGTCAGATTGTAGGTTTAAAGCTGATCCGGGAAAGATTAATGTCAGTGTCAGAATGCATGCCGTGTCAAAGCTCATTACATTGGCCTTGGTCGTGTAGGTAACGTACACAACTAACTAACTAACTAATAACTTATAACTTAAATGCTTAAATCTTACATCTGAAGCTGAACTGTACTGTACTGTACTGTACTGTACTGTACTGTACTGTACTGTACTGTACTGTCTGTCTGTCTGTCTGTCTGTCTGTCTGTCTGTCTGTCTGTCTGTCTGTCTTTGATTATAATAATTATTGTTTTTTTCTGAATATACATGCAGTGCGACTGCACTGCGGCCACTGCATTGCACAGTAGTGCCGCCACTGCATTGCAGTGCATTGCATAGCAGTTCAGTAGGGTGCGGTACCCCCATTGTGAACTTAGTGATAAAAAAATGGACAGCATTTCTAGCTGCCCGAGGGCTCTAAGAACTGCATTGCGTAAAAAATTAGAGTACAAAAAGTACAAAATCATCACAAAATCACAGCGATGCATTAGTACTGCACTGCATTGTTATTTAATTTTGCATGCAAGTTTCTGCAGCATTGCTAATTGCCCGAGCGATCTATCAACAGTATTTATTGATGAAAACAACAGAGTCCGAAAAATTCTTCAGAAATGGTTAGTGTCAGAGTCAGATTGTAGGTTTAAAGCTGATCCGGGAAAGATTAATGTCAGTGTCAGAATGCATGCCGTGTCAAAGCTCATTACATTGGCCTTGGTCGTGTAGGTAACGTACACAACTAACTAACTAACTAATAACTTATAACTTAAATGCTTAAATCTTACATCTGAAGCTGAACTGTACTGTACTGTACTGTACTGTACTGTACTGTACTGTACTGTACTGTCTGTCTGTCTGTCTGTCTGTCTGTCTGTCTGTCTGTCTGTCTGTCTGTCTGTCTGTCTGTCTGTCTTTGATTATAATAATTATTGTTTTTTTCTGAATATACATGCAGTGCGACTGCACTGCGGCCACTGCATTGCACAGTAGTGCCGCCACTGCATTGCAGTGCATTGCATAGCAGTTCAGTAGGGTGCGGTACCCCCATTGTGAACTTAGTGATAAAAAAATGGACAGCATTTCTAGCTGCCCGAGGGCTCTAAGAACTGCATTGCGTAAAAAATTAGAGTACAAAAAGTACAAAATCATCACAAAATCACAGCGATGCATTAGTACTGCACTGCATTGTTATTTAATTTTGCATGCAAGTTTCTGCAGCATTGCTAATTGCCCGAGCGATCTATCAACAGTATTTATTGATGAAAACAACAGAGTCCGAAAAATTCTTCAGAAATGGTTAGTGTCAGAGTCAGATTGTAGGTTTAAAGCTGATCCGGGAAAGATTAATGTCAGTGTCAGAATGCATGCCGTGTCAAAGCTCATTACATTGGCCTTGGTCGTGTAGGTAACGTACACAACTAACTAACTAACTAATAACTTATAACTTAAATGCTTAAATCTTACATCTGAAGCTGAACTGTACTGTACTGTACTGTACTGTACTGTACTGTACTGTACTGTACTGTACTGTACTGTCTGTCTGTCTGTCTGTCTGTCTGTCTGTCTGTCTGTCTGTCTGTCTGTCTGTCTGTCTGTCTTTGATTATAATAATTATTGTTTTTTTCTGAATATACATGCAGTGCGACTGCACTGCGGCCACTGCATTGCACAGTAGTGCCGCCACTGCATTGCAGTGCATTGCATAGCAGTTCAGTAGGGTGCGGTACCCCCATTGTGAACTTAGTGATAAAAAAATGGACAGCATTTCTAGCTGCCCGAGGGCTCTAAGAACTGCATTGCGTAAAAAATTAGAGTACAAAAAGTACAAAATCATCACAAAATCACAGCGATGCATTAGTACTGCACTGCATTGTTATTTAATTTTGCATGCAAGTTTCTGCAGCATTGCTAATTGCCCGAGCGATCTATCAACAGTATTTATTGATGAAAACAACAGAGTCCGAAAAATTCTTCAGAAATGGTTAGTGTCAGAGTCAGATTGTAGGTTTAAAGCTGATCCGGGAAAGATTAATGTCAGTGTCAGAATGCATGCCGTGTCAAAGCTCATTACATTGGCCTTGGTCGTGTAGGTAACGTACACAACTAACTAACTAACTAATAACTTATAACTTAAATGCTTAAATCTTACATCTGAAGCTGAACTGTACTGTACTGTACTGTACTGTACTGTACTGTACTGTACTGTACTGTCTGTCTGTCTGTCTGTCTGTCTGTCTGTCTGTCTGTCTGTCTGTCTGTCTGTCTGTCTGTCTGTCTTTGATTATAATAATTATTGTTTTTTTCTGAATATACATGCAGTGCGACTGCACTGCGGCCACTGCATTGCACAGTAGTGCCGCCACTGCATTGCAGTGCATTGCATAGCAGTTCAGTAGGGTGCGGTACCCCCATTGTGAACTTAGTGATAAAAAAATGGACAGCATTTCTAGCTGCCCGAGGGCTCTAAGAACTGCATTGCGTAAAAAATTAGAGTACAAAAAGTACAAAATCATCACAAAATCACAGCGATGCATTAGTACTGCACTGCATTGTTATTTAATTTTGCATGCAAGTTTCTGCAGCATTGCTAATTGCCCGAGCGATCTATCAACAGTATTTATTGATGAAAACAACAGAGTCCGAAAAATTCTTCAGAAATGGTTAGTGTCAGAGTCAGATTGTAGGTTTAAAGCTGATCCGGGAAAGATTAATGTCAGTGTCAGAATGCATGCCGTGTCAAAGCTCATTACATTGGCCTTGGTCGTGTAGGTAACGTACACAACTAACTAACTAACTTATAACTTAAATGCTTAAATCTTACATCTGAAGCTGAACTGTACTGTACTGTACTGTACTGTACTGTACTGTACTGTACTGTACTGTACTGTACTGTCTGTCTGTCTGTCTGTCTGTCTGTCTGTCTGTCTGTCTGTCTGTCTGTCTGTCTGTCTGTCTTTGATTATAATAATTATTGTTTTTTTCTGAATATACATGCAGTGCGACTGCACTGCGGCCACTGCATTGCACAGTAGTGCCGCCACTGCATTGCAGTGCATTGCATAGCAGTTCAGTAGGGTGCGGTACCCCCATTGTGAACTTAGTGATAAAAAAATGGACAGCATTTCTAGCTGCCCGAGGGCTCTAAGAACTGCATTGCGTAAAAAATTAGAGTACAAAAAGTACAAAATCATCACAAAATCACAGCGATGCATTAGTACTGCACTGCATTGTTATTTAATTTTGCATGCAAGTTTCTGCAGCATTGCTAATTGCCCGAGCGATCTATCAACAGTATTTATTGATGAAAACAACAGAGTCCGAAAAATTCTTCAGAAATGGTTAGTGTCAGAGTCAGATTGTAGGTTTAAAGCTGATCCGGGAAAGATTAATGTCAGTGTCAGAATGCATGCCGTGTCAAAGCTCATTACATTGGCCTTGGTCGTGTAGGTAACGTACACAACTAACTAACTAGCTAATAACTTATAACTTAAATGCTTAAATCTTACATCTGAAGCTGAACTGTACTGTACTGTACTGTATTGTACTGTACTGTACTGTACTGTACTGTCTGTCTGTCTGTCTGTCTGTCTGTCTGTCTGTCTGTCTGTCTGTCTGTCTGTCTGTCTGTCTGTCTTTGATTATAATAATTATTGTTTTTTTCTGAATATACATGCAGTGCGACTGCACTGCGGCCACTGCATTGCACAGTAGTGCCGCCACTGCATTGCAGTGCATTGCATAGCAGTTCAGTAGGGTGCGGTACCCCCATTGTGAACTTAGTGATAAAAAAATGGACAGCATTTCTAGCTGCCCGAGGGCTCTAAGAACTGCATTGCGTAAAAAATTAGAGTACAAAAAGTACAAAATCATCACAAAATCACAGCGATGCATTAGTACTGCACTGCATTGTTATTTAATTTTGCATGCAAGTTTCTGCAGCATTGCTAATTGCCCGAGCGATCTATCAACAGTATTTATTGATGAAAACAACAGAGTCCGAAAAATTCTTCAGAAATGGTTAGTGTCAGAGTCAGATTGTAGGTTTAAAGCTGATCCGGGAAAGATTAATGTCAGTGTCAGAATGCATGCCGTGTCAAAGCTCATTACATTGGCCTTGGTCGTGTAGGTAACGTACACAACTAACTAACTAACTAATAACTTATAACTTAAATGCTTAAATCTTACATCTGAAGCTGAACTGTACTGTACTGTACTGTACTGTACTGTACTGTACTGTACTGTACTGTACTGTACTGTCTGTCTGTCTGTCTGTCTGTCTGTCTGTCTGTCTGTCTGTCTGTCTGTCTGTCTGTCTTTGATTGTAATAATTATTGTTTTTTTCTGAATATACATGCAGTGCGACTGCACTGCGGCCACTGCATTGCACAGTAGTGCCGCCACTGCATTGCAGTGCATTGCATAGCAGTTCAGTAGGGTGCGGTACCCCCATTGTGAACTTAGTGATAAAAAAATGGACAGCATTTCTAGCTGCCCGAGGGCTCTAAGAACTGCATTGCGTAAAAAATTAGAGTACAAAAAGCACAAAATCATCACAAAATCACAGCGATGCATTAGTACTGCACTGCATTGTTATTTAATTTTGCATGCAAGTTTCTGCAGCATTGCTAATTGCCCGAGCGATCTATCAACAGTATTTATTGATGAAAACAACAGAGTCCGAAAAATTCTTCAGAAATGGTTAGTGTCAGAGTCAGATTGTAGGTTTAAAGCTGATCCGGGAAAGATTAATGTCAGTGTCAGAATGCATGCCGTGTCAAAGCTCATTACATTGGCCTTGGTCGTGTAGGTAACGTACACAACTAACTAACTAACTAATAACTTATAACTTAAATGCTTAAATCTTACATCTGAAGCTGAACTGTACTGTACTGTACTGTACTGTACTGTACTGTACTGTACTGTACTGTACTGTACTGTACTGTCTGTCTGTCTGTCTGTCTGTCTGTCTGTCTGTCTGTCTGTCTGTCTGTCTGTCTGTCTGTCTGTCTTTGATTATAATAATTATTGTTTTTTTCTGAATATACATGCAGTGCGACTGCACTGCGGCCACTGCATTGCACAGTAGTGCCGCCACTGCATTGCAGTGCATTGCATAGCAGTTCAGTAGGGTGCGGTACCCCCATTGTGAACTTAGTGATAAAAAAATGGACAGCATTTCTAGCTGCCCGAGGGCTCTGAGAACTGCATTGCGTAAAAAATTAGAGTACAAAAAGTACAAAATCATCACAAAATCACAGCGATGCATTAGTACTGCACTGCATTGTTATTTAATTTTGCATGCAAGTTTCTGCAGCATTGCTAATTGCCCGAGCGATCTATCAACAGTATTTATTGATGAAAACAACAGAGTCCGAAAAATTCTTCAGAAATGGTTAGTGTCAGAGTCAGATTGTAGGTTTAAAGCTGATCCGGGAAAGATTAATGTCAGTGTCAGAATGCATGCCGTGTCAAAGCTCATTACATTGGCCTTGGTCGTGTAGGTAACGTACACAACTAACTAACTAACTTATAACTTATAACTTAAATGCTTACTGTACTGTACTGTACTGTACTGTACTGTACTGTACTGTACTGTACTGTACTGTACTGTCTGTCTGTCTGTCTGTCTGTCTGTCTGTCTGTCTGTCTGTCTGTCTGTCTGTCTGTCTGTCTGTCTGTCTGTCTTTGATTATAATAATTATTGTTTTTTTCTGAATATACATGCAGTGCGACTGCACTGCGGCCACTGCATTGCACAGTAGTGCCGCCACTGCATTGCAGTGCATTGCATAGCAGTTCAGTAGGGTGCGGTACCCCCATTGTGAACTTAGTGATAAAAAAATGGACAGCATTTCTAGCTGCCCGAGGGCTCTAAGAACTGCATTGCGTAAAAAATTAGAAAAAGTACAAAATCATCACAAAATCACAGCGATGCATTAGTACTGCACTGCATTGTTATTTAATTTTGCATGCAAGTTTCTGCAGCATTGCTAATTGCCCGAGCGATCCATCAACAGTATTTATTGATGAAAACAACAGAGTCCGAAAAATTCTTCAGAAATGGTTAGTGTCAGAGTCAGATTGTAGGTTTAAAGCTGATCCGGGAAAGATTAATGTCAGTGTCAGAATGCATGCCGTGTCAAAGCTCATTACATTGGCCTTGGTCGTGTAGGTAACGTAAACAACTAACTAACTAACTAATAACTTATAACTTAAATGCTTAAATCTTACATCTGAAGCTGAACTGTACTGTACTGTACTGTACTGTACTGTACTGTACTGTACTGTACTGTCTGTCTGTCTGTCTGTCTGTCTGTCTGTCTGTCTGTCTGTCTGTCTGTCTGTCTGTCTGTCTTTGATTATAATAATTATTGTTTTTTTCTGAATATACATGCAGTGCGACTGCACTGCGGCCACTGCATTGCACAGTAGTGCCGCCACTGCATTGCAGTGCATTGCATAGCAGTTCAGTAGGGTGCGGTACCCCCATTGTGAACTTAGTGATAAAAAAATGGACAGCATTTCTAGCTGCCCGAGGGCTCTAAGAACTGCATTGCGTAAAAAATTAGAAAAAGTACAAAATCATCACAAAATCACAGCGATGCATTAGTACTGCACTGCATTGTTATTTAATTTTGCATGCAAGTTTCTGCAGCATTGCTAATTGCCCGAGCGATCTATCAACAGTATTTATTGATGAAAACAACAGAGTCAGAATGCATGCCGTGTCAAAGCTCATTACATTGGCCTTGGTCGTGTAGGTAACGTACACAACTAACTAACTAACTAATAACTTATAACTTAAATGCTTAAATCTTACATCTGAAGCTGAACTGTACTGTACTGTACTGTACTGTACTGTACTGTACTGTACTGTACTGTACTGTACTGTCTGTCTGTCTGTCTGTCTGTCTGTCTGTCTGTCTGTCTGTCTGTCTGTCTGTCTGTCTGTCTGTCTGTCTTTGATTATAATAATTATTGTTTTTTTCTGAATATACATGCAGTGCGACTGCACTGCGGCCACTGCATTGCACAGTAGTGCCGCCACTGCATTGCAGTGCATTGCATAGCAGTTCAGTAGGGTGCGGTACCCCCATTGTGAACTTAGTGATAAAAAAATGGACAGCATTTCTAGCTGCCCGAGGGCTCTAAGAACTGCATTGCGTAAAAAATTAGAGTACAAAAAGTACAAAATCATCACAAAATCACAGCGATGCATTAGTACTGCACTGCATTGTTATTTAATTTTGCATGCAAGTTTCTGCAGCATTGCTAATTGCCCGAGCGATCTATCAACAGTATTTATTGATGAAAACAACAGAGTCCGAAAAATTCTTCAGAAATGGCTAGTGTCAGAGTCAGATTGTAGGTTTAAAGCTGATCCGGGAAAGATTAATGTCAGTGTCAGAATGCATGCCGTGTCAAAGCTCATTACATTGGCCTTGGTCGTGTAGGTAACGTACACAACTAACTAACTAACTAATAACTTATAACTTAAATGCTTAAATCTTACATCTGAAGCTGACCTGTACTGTACTGTACTGTACTGTACTGTACTGTACTGTACTGTACTGTACTGTCTGTCTGTCTGTCTGTCTGTCTGTCTGTCTGTCTGTCTGTCTGTCTGTCTGTCTGTCTGTCTGTCTGTCTGTCTGTCTGTCTTTGATTATAACAATTATTGTTTTTTTCTGAATATACATGCAGTGCGACTGCACTGCGGCCACTGCATTGCACAGTAGTGCCGCCACTGCATTGCAGTGCATTGCATAGCAGTTCAGTAGGGTGCGGTACCCCCATTGTGAACTTAGTGATAAAAAAATGGACAGCATTTCTAGCTGCCCGAGGGCTCTAAGAACTGCATTGCGTAAAAAATTAGAGTACAAAAAGTACAAAATCATCACAAAATCACAGCGATGCATTAGTACTGCACTGCATTGTTATTTAATTTTGCATGCAAGTTTCTGCAGCATTGCTAATTGCCCGAGCGATCTATCAACAGTATTTATTGATGAAAACAACAGAGTCCGAAAAATTCTTCAGAAATGGTTAGTGTCAGAGTCAGATTGTAGGTTTAAAGCTGATCCGGGAAAGATTAATGTCAGTGTCAGAATGCATGCCGTGTCAAAGCTCATTACATTGGCCTTGGTCGTGTAGGTAACGTACACAACTAACTAACTAACTAATAACTTATAACTTAAATGCTTAAATCTTACATCTGAAGCTGAACTGTACTGTACTGTACTGTACTGTACTGTACTGTACTGTACTGTACTGTCTGTCTGTCTGTCTGTCTGTCTGTCTGTCTGTCTGTCTGTCTGTCTGTCTGTCTGTCTTTGATTATAATAATTATTGTTTTTTTCTGAACATACATGCAGTGCGACTGCACTGCGGCCACTGCATTGCACAGTAGTGCCGCCACTGCATTGCAGTGCATTGCATAGCAGTTCAGTAGGGTGCGGTACCCCCATTGTGAACTTAGTGATAAAAAAATGGACAGCATTTCTAGCTGCCCGAGGGCTCTAAGAACTGCATTGCGTAAAAAATTAGAGTACAAAAAGTACAAAATCATCACAAAATCACAGCGATGCATTAGTACTGCACTGCATTGTTATTTAATTTTGCATGCAAGTTTCTGCAGCATTGCTAATTGCCCGAGCGATCTATCAACAGTATTTATTGATGAAAACAACAGAGTCCGAAAAATTCTTCAGAAATGGTTAGTGTCAGAGTCAGATTGTAGGTTTAAAGCTGATCCGGGAAAGATTAATGTCAGTGTCAGAATGCATGCCGTGTCAAAGCTCATTACATTGGCCTTGGTCGTGTAGGTAACGTACACAACTAACTAACTAGCTAATAACTTATAACTTAAATGCTTAAATCTTACATCTGAAGCTGAACTGTACTGTACTGTACTGTACTGTACTGTACTGTACTGTACTGTACTGTACTGTACTGTCTGTCTGTCTGTCTGTCTGTCTGTCTGTCTGTCTGTCTGTCTGTCTGTCTGTCTGTCTGTCTGTCTGTCTGTCTGTCTTTGATTATAATAATTATTGTTTTTTTCTGAATATACATGCAGTGCGACTGCACTGCGGCCACTGCATTACACAGTAGTGCCGCCACTGCATTGCAGTGCATTGCATAGCAGTTCAGTAGGGTGCGGTACCCCCATTGTGAACTTAGTGATAAAAAAATGGACAGCATTTCTAGCTGCCCGAGGGCTCTAAGAACTGCATTGCGTAAAAAATTAGAGTACAAAAAGTACAAAATCATCACAAAATCACAGCGATGCATTAGTACTGCACTGCATTGTTATTTAATTTTGCATGCAAGTTTCTGCAGCATTGCTAATTGCCCGAGCGATCTATCAACAGTATTTATTGATGAAAACAACAGAGTCCGAAAAATTCTTCAGAAATGGTTAGTGTCAGAGTCAGATTGTAGGTTTAAAGCTGATCCGGGAAAGATTAATGTCAGTGTCAGAATGCATGCCGTGTCAAAGCTCATTACATTGGCCTTGGTCGTGTAGGTAACGTACACAACTAACTAATTAACTAATAACTTATAACTTAAATGCTTAAATCTTACATCTGAAGCTGAACTGTACTGTACTGTACTGTACTGTACTGTACTGTACTGTACTGTACTGTACTGTACTGTCTGTCTGTCTGTCTGTCTGTCTGTCTGTCTGTCTGTCTGTCTGTCTGTCTGTCTGTCTGTCTGTCTGTCTGTCTGTCTTTGATTATAATAATTATTGTTTTTTTCTGAATATACATGCAGTGCGACTGCACTGCGGCCACTGCATTGCACAGTAGTGCCGCCACTGCATTGCAGTGCATTGCATAGCAGTTCAGTAGGGTGCGGTACCCCCATTGTGAACTTAGTGATAAAAAAATGGACAGCATTTCTAGCTGCCCGAGGGCTCTAAGAACTGCATTGCGTAAAAAATTAGAGTACAAAAAGTACAAAATCATCACAAAATCACAGCGATGCATTAGTACTGCACTGCATTGTTATTTAATTTTGCATGCAAGTTTCTGCAGCATTGCTAATTGCCCGAGCGATCTATCAACAGTATTTATTGATGAAAACAACAGAGTCCGAAAAATTCTTCAGAAATGGTTAGTGTCAGAGTCAGATTGTAGGTTTAAAGCTGATCCGGGAAAGATTAATGTCAGTGTCAGAATGCATGCCGTGTCAAAGCTCATTACATTGGCCTTGGTCGTGTAGGTAACGTACACAACTAACTAACTAACTAATAACTTATAACTTAAATGCTTAAATCTTACATCTGAAGCTGAACTGTACTGTACTGTACTGTACTGTACTGTACTGTACTGTACTGTACTGTACTGTCTGTCTGTCTGTCTGTCTGTCTGTCTGTCTGTCTGTCTGTCTGTCTGTCTGTCTGTCTGTCCGTCTTTGATTATAATAATTATTGTTTTTTTCTGAATATACATGCAGTGCGACTGCACTGCGGCCACTGCATTGCACAGTAGTGCCGCCACTGCATTGCAGTGCATTGCATAGCAGTTCAGTAGGGTGCGGTACCCCCATTGTGAACTTAGTGATAAAAAAATGGACAGCATTTCTAGCTGCCCGAGGGCTCTAAGAACTGCATTGCGTAAAAAATTAGGGTACAAAAAGTACAAAATCATCACAAAATCACAGCGATGCATTAGTACTGCACTGCATTGTTATTTAATTTTGCATGCAAGTTTCTGCAGCATTGCTAATTGCCCGAGCGATCTATCAACAGTATTTATTGATGAAAACAACAGAGTCCGACAAATTCTTCAGAAATGGTTAGTGTCAGAGTCAGATTGTAGGTTTAAAGCTGATCCGGGAAAGATTAATGTCAGTGTCAGAATGCATGCCGTGTCAAAGCTCATTACATTGGCCTTGGTCGTGTAGGTAACGTACACAACTAACTAACTAACTAATAACTTATAACTTAAATGCTTAAATCTTACATCTGAAGCTGAACTGTACTGTACTGTACTGTACTGTACTGTACTGTACTGTACTGTACTGTCTGTCTGTCTGTCTGTCTGTCTGTCTGTCTGTCTGTCTGTCTGTCTGTCTGTCTGTCTGTCTGTCTGTCTGTCTTTGATTATAATAATTATTGTTTTTTTCTGAATATACATGCAGTGCGACTGCACTGCGGCCACTGCATTGCACAGTAGTGCCGCCACTGCATTGCAGTGCATTGCATAGCAGTTCAGTAGGGTGCGGTACCCCCATTGTGAACTTAGTGATAAAAAAATGGACAGCATTTCTAGCTGCCCGAGGGCTCTAAGAACTGCGTTGCGTAAAAAATTAGAGTACAAAAAGTACAAAATCATCACAAAATCACAGCGATGCATGAGTACTGCACTGCATTGTTATTTAATTTTGCATGCAAGTTTCTGCAGCATTGCTAATTGCCCGAGCGATCTATCAACAGTATTTATTGATGAAAACAACAGAGTCCGAAAAATTCTTCAGAAATGGTTAGTGTCAGAGTCAGATTGTAGGTTTAAAGCTGATCCGGGAAAGAATAATGTCAGTGTCAGAATGCATGCCGTGTCAAAGCTCATTACATTGGCCTTGGTCGTGTAGGTAACGTACACAACTAACTAACTAACTGATAACTTATAACTTAAATGCTTAAATCTTACATCTGAAGCTGAACTGTACTGTACTGTACTGTACTGTACTGTACTGTACTGTACTGTACTGTACTGTACTGTCTGTCTGTCTGTCTGTCTGTCTGTCTGTCTGTCTGTCTGTCTGTCTTTGATTATAATAATTATTGTTTTTTTCTGAATATACATGCAGTGCGACTGCACTGCGGCCACTGCATTGCACAGTAGTGCCGCCACTGCATTGCAGTGCATTGCATAGCAGTTCAGTAGGGTGCGGTACCCCCATTGTGAACTTAGTGATAAAAAAATGGACAGCATTTCTAGCTGCCCGAGGGCTCTAAGAACTGCATTGCGTAAAAAATTAGAAAAAGTACAAAATCATCACAAAATCACAGCGATGCATTAGTACTGCACTGCATTGTTATTTAATTTTGCATGCAAGTTTCTGCAGCATTGCTAATTGCCCGAGCGATCTATCAACAGTATTTATTGATGAAAACAACAGAGTCCGAAAAATTCTTCAGAAATGGTTAGTGTCAGAGTCAGATTGTAGGTTTAAAGCTGATCCGGGAAAGATTAATGTCAGTGTCAGAATGCATGCCGTGTCAAAGCTCATTACATTGGCCTTGGTCGTGTAGGTAACGTACACAACTAACTAACTAACTAATAACTTATAACTTAAATGCTGTCTGTCTGTCTTTGATTATAATAATTATTGTTTTTTTCTGAATATAAGTTGCTGCGGTTCTCCTATAAGCTGCTGGGGTGCTCCCAACAGCTGAGCTGCACTGCGGTGCTCCCAACAGCTGGTGTGGTGGTCTCAATAGCTGCTGCGGTGCTCTAAGAAGCTGCTGTTGTACTCTCAACAGCTGCTGTGGTGCTCCCAACAGCTGGTACAGCTGCCGCGGTGCTCACATAAGCTGATGCGGTGCTCCCATAATCTCCTGCGGTGCGCCCTTAGCTGCCGAGGGGCTTCGAACAGCTGCTGTGGTAATATTGTTACTGTTATTGGCAAAATTGACTCCCATAGCGTCCCATATAATCATGGGGGGCTGTAAATTCCAATAGTGCAGACCAAATTGTTGTAAGCATGCATGTCATTAGATACCACCATAAGGGGTATAAATCATATATTTTTAAAATCGTTAATTTTCTAATGGGTTGATTAGAATTCTACCACTTGAAGCTGTGTCTCGCTGACGTGATCCACAACTTCAAGTTAGTGAAAATTATTCAAATTTGGAGGTCAAATATTTTAAAATCTTGCTGATTGATGTAACGTTTTATCTTTACCATTTTTAAAAGCTGGTATATAATGTGCTAATAAAAAAATGAACAAAACCATTATACTCGGGATTATAAATAATTAGCAGTATAGTGGATGAATTGTTGGTCACCCTGTTAGGTTACCATAATAATGATTATGTCCAGCATGGAAGAGATATATAACATATTGAATAATGGTTTAACGGTTCACTGTAGTTGATCCAGAATGTCTTAAAAACGGACCAACCACAACAACAACAACAACTACAACAACTCCCACTACGACAACGCAACCAACAACTACAACAACTCCCACTACGACAACGCCACCAACTACTACAACAACTACTACAATAACGAGTAAAACTACTGGAACTGCCGCCACAACGATTAAAGGAACAGGAAATGCTACAACAACAACAACTGCTACAGGAACTGCTACTGCAACAAATCCTTCGAATACAACAACTGTGAACACAGGTGAGCGAATGAGTAAACGACTCCGGAGTGAGTGAGTTTGCAGGCTGCTCAATCAGCCAGCCAGCCAGCCAGCCAGCCAGCCAGCCAGCCAGCCAGCCAGCCAGCCAGCCATGCAGCCAGCCAGCCAGCCAGCCAGCCAGCAAGCAAGCCAGTCAGTCAGTCAGTCAGTCAGTCAATCAGTCAGTCAGTCGGTCAGTCAGTCAGTCGGTCAGTCAGTCAGTCAGTCAGTCAGTCAGTCAGTCAGTCAGTCAGTCAGTCAAAGGCACAGTATATATGGTAATAGCTCGGTCTTTACTGTAACACAGTACAATTCAGTTGATTATATTTCGATCAGGCGAAAGTCATCAGGGCTTAAGTAAAACAAAATATTTGATCTTGTGGGAAAATATTTTGTGATAGTTGAGATAAGATTATCAAAAAACTCAAAATATTTTGTTTCACTTTGCGCCATTCGCCATTGATTAAATCAGTCTTCTTACATGTAGGTGAACCAGTTACACATACAGGTACCAAGGATATGGTGACAAAAGATGAAGACAACACAACAGATGATGGTTTGATTTCTGGTGAGACTACAAATCCTATCTCTGTTGATGACAAGACAATCACAACCAGTACTACTACAATAATCACACCTGGTGAAAAAGAGGAAGAGACAGGTTGGTAATTGTTATAATTCTTATGAAATACATGAATTATATATTAGAGGAATACAGTATGATATCAGATTGTGCTCGATACACACTCAGAGGATCTGGACTGAATGCCTGGGTCAGAAAAGCCACGTAGTGTCTTCTCGCCCTGGCCGTATCTACCATAATCCCATATCCTAACTTGATCTCTATTGTGACAGAGAGAGTTTAGTTTACTTCTAAATTCCCGATTGCTTTATTGTCACCATGATTTGTAACGGGTGAAGTAGAGAGAGAGAGAGAGATAGCTATTTTACCAAGAGTATGCTGAAGCTGTCGGCTGTTGTGTTTGCTAAACATACACCAGATATAACGCTGTATTTATAGGCCAATATTATTAGGGTCTATATGAGTGAAACCTGGAACAAACTCATAACAAGCTGAATAGTCCACCCTGAGCCTTTTGAGAAATTCAAGATGGCGTGTAAGATGCCCGATAATTTCACTATTTGTCATATCTCGGGATTAAATCATCATAGAAAAGTAAATAAAGAGTCAAAACATATATTTTTGAGGGCAAGAAATTCGATTTTGATATTTCATTGATCAGATAAAAAATGTATTGTTATTTATTGTTCACATAAAAAAATATTGGTATTTATTGTTCACATTGAAAAAAATCATTCCCAACGTCTGTTTTTTTTTATATAAGCGGGTCAATTTGTGGAAACAATCACTCATACCTCAAAAACATTATAAGAAAAGGTTCTCCAGTGGTTTTATCACCCACTGGATGTGTTTAATAGCTGGGGAAAAGTATATCAAAATCTGACTAACGGAAAGGTGTTAAATCAAAGATGGTCGCCAATGACTTCAAAATAATGAAATTGCTATGAACAATTTAGTGTATAACTGTTGTTTTATGTCTACTCAGGGAATTAAATGTGGTAAAATTTACTGATACAATGTCCTGGATTCCGAATTATAACCATACTACGAGCTGCATGTATTTGTATAGTGATGTGGGTATAACTTGTACAAAGTGCTAGGATATACAGCAGCTATTCTTAACTTTTTAAATGTAATTTGCTCGAATACTTGTGACTCAATACCGAATTTTGTTTAATTCTTCTATCAAGCTAAAATATGTGGTTGTACACATTTCCACCCTCCCTAATTTTAGCTACAGCACCTTCCATGAGGTCAAGTTGGTGGTGTAAATATCAGGACACATGTATGGACAGCAGGTGTTCCGGGTTCGCTTCCTGGTCGGGCTATTTTTATAGATGACACAAATTAGTTGGTCTATATATTATTTTTTTAATTGACTCATTAGAATTATTTAACCCTTACAGCGCGGGGATCGACTTTAGAGGGCAAAATCTGACGTCTGCAGACGTCAGATTCTGACGTCTAAAGTCGATCCCAGAACTGTAAAAAAAAACATATTTCTAATAGCCGTAGACCCATAACAATAAATAAAAAAAAGAAATTTCTGATGATTTCAAATTGAGAAAACCCTTTAGTCTTCATAGTTTCAGCGCTGTAAGGGGTGAAGAAACATTCGTGTTATAATATGTGTTCTCAGTGTTATTGCTGAATTGACAATAATGACATAATAGTAACCAAAATCAATATGAAAATCAAGTCTATTTTGCAGAAAAGTTATACACATTCAGATATTGAAATTATAGTTGGGGACGTTAATGTAGCGCTAACTTCTCGTGTTTGCGTGGAATAGACCATTGTTACATCATCGAAGCAATATGGGAACAAATAAGCAACGAGAACCCTTCTAACAAATACATTTACCCTTTCAGATGTTGGAATCATAGTCGGTGGTGTTATGGTTGCCCTGATATTGCTAGCCGGTTCAGTGATGCTATTCCTGTTTTTCCTGTGGCGCAAGAAAAGACAAGGAGAGGAAGAGAAAAAGAATGGCTGGGACAGACCAAACTCCAGAACCAGGATCAACCGTACAAAGTGAGTTTGTGCAGATGACGCCTTTTATGTATATATTTAATAAGGCATTGTATAGAAAGACAACAGGTCAGATCGTATTAGAGTTTATATTGCAGCTATTGTCTTTATTATTGTCTTCGTGCGCTTTGAGGTATTATACAGAAAATATCATTTGCCTTAATATGGTTTTCCAACCCTCTAATTTAAATAACAACTAAATGACAGCTGTGATTGACTGATCAGATTTAAATGATTCTAATTTAGTAAAATAATTCAAGTTTTCAGATGTTTATTTTTTATACATGTAAATAGTCACATTTTTTAAAATTTGAAGCTGAAATTAGCGTTAACAATTCTAGCACAACATTTCTTAGTGAAACGAGCGCCATGTCGTCTATTTGAGATATTATGATTAGCAGATAACGCCTTTAATGTATGTATTTAAGAAGGCATTGTATAGAAAGACAACAGATCGGATCGTATTAGAGCTTACATGCAGCTATTGTCTTTATTATTGTCTTCGTGCGCTTTGAGGTATAATACAGAAAATATCATTTGCCTTAATAGGGTTTTCTAACCCTCTAATTTAAATAACAACAGAATGACAGTTGTGATTGACTGATCAGATTTAACAGATTCTAAGTTAGTAAAATAATTGAAGCTTTCAGATGCTTATTTTTTATACATGTAAATAGTCATATTTTTTTATAATTTGATGCTGGAATTAGCGTTAACAATTCTAGCACAACATTTCTTAGTAAAACGAGCGCGATATCTTTTATTTGAGATATTATGATTAGTATTTTAGGAAAATCTAAACATTTAGATTCAGGGTGAATAAAAATACGGTTTTCAAACGTTCGGAAACGTGACCTGCATTAAATGGGCTATTATACATAATCGTTGGAAAACACCCTCGTCATTTATTGTGGTGTAAAGTAAATGTGATGATTTCCCCTTGGTTGTAGATAACATATTGCTGTCATGGTTTTGTTCTAGGGTGACGCCACATATATAAAGGACATGACGTACATATATTAAAGTGGTGCCTAAGTACTAGGACATCTGACTTTCAATTACATTCCATGAATGGACAAACATACTCCCATCTTATATTGTTATGTAAGACACATCATCTACAGTGACTTGGCCAGAGTGCTTCTGAGTGCTGTTGGTGTGACAGAAACATTAGACAAATTTTAGTAATAATATATTTTTAAAATACAGTTTGACCACAACAGTGACCATCCATTTGATAGCCGTCAAATATATAATAGACTATTCTAGAACTATGTTTGCCTTTGTTATATATGTAGTTATGTAAAAAAAATTGTAATAACTTTCATAAGTTTTGTGATAATATAATAAATATATATTACATGACATACAATATAATAAAGCTAATGTAGATACATATAAAATTATGCGTTTATGGTAGCCTACATATAATTCAATACGAAGCTTTGTATAATGTGTTGATAATCAATTATTCTGGCTATGGATGTTCCAATGATGTATAATTAAAATATAAAAAGATAAAACATACATATATATAAAATACTGAATTTTTGTGACCGAATCTACAATTTGAATATCAAAATGCAAAATGCTCAAACTGAGTTCTTGTTTAAGATATATTTCTTACTTGTTATATTTTTGATATACATACTTCCACCCATTTTACCATTGAATTTAAACTTTTTTAAGTTTTTAAGAATAATCATATATATAAGTAGATGTGCAATTATAAAAACAACTTTTCCCCTAACATGACAATAAATTACATTAGGAATTGAGCAGGTGTGTTGTTCGAAATTAATATATTTCATAACAGTTACCATTTGCTAAGATTTAAACACGCTGAGTATCGTTTCGTCAACATGTTAATTTAAATTATTTAATAAACACCTTTATACGACCTACTGAAAATGCGAGACAATTTTTTAATGTTTGTTGGAAATATGCAGGTCTAGTTTACAAAAACTGGGATAAAACTGACAAGTCAATGGCGAGTGCATGATATAAAAAATAATAATTATGTATATAATTCTTCTTCGTTTACTTTATAAATGGTATTTTATTAGAAAGTACAAATAAACTGCATCAGTTGGCGATATGCTTAAATCAAAAACTAACAAATGCAATCGCTTTAAATAGTCTAACTTGTTACGCGTATGTATTTATATTTAAATGATTCACCCAATTTAAATAAAATCAGTTTTCAATCATTTTTGAGATAAAAAGACGGTATCTTCGAGAAGCTACATTTTATATATTACATTTGAATATTTTAAAATTAGCTGATATTTAATATTCACATTAGGTTGTAAATTGCAACTGCGCACGTATGTGGCGATAATCATAGTTATCTCATACCAAGGTTTGTATAGTACCAGATATAAGCTTTTAGTACCCGGCTGATACAGCTATGCAGATTTAGAGGAAACATTTGACTGAAAATATTGTCATGAGATAAAAAAAGTACCATGGCTAAAGTTGTTTTTTCCCATTACATCAGCCCTCTCTAATTATATTCTCCCACGAGTCATGGGTATTCGGGCGGTCTTCAGGTGATACAAGACCCATGACCCTCTGGGAATACAACTTCGTCGGGCTGATATGCGGGACGATACAATTTTATTCAGGGTGTAATCTATAAATACAAGTTATGATTTTAAAATAAGCAACAGGTATTAGCAATACCGTGAAATAGCCCGGCCGGTATCTTGTATTTGATTGGTAGGGGCCATTTGGCGTATGGATCATAGTTTTCCATATCTAATACATGCGCTCTTTTCTCACGTTCACTTTCGCATGTTTTAGACTGACAGACATCATCGACATCAACTGATAGTCCAGAATATATCAACGCCTACAATGTACATATATCACAAGCAATAACCAACATCATAATAGGGTCGTCTACGACCATAATAGTGTCATCTACTTTACTGTGTTCAGTTGCACTATCTTACATTATTTTTCAAAGCTTTAAATTATTCTTCTCAAGATCAACGAGTAAGTGTCAACGGTTTCACTAAAGGTTATTTCCATAAATTGACTATGTAAGCTATGATCTCAGTTATCTGGTTATAGAAACCCGATATTATTAGTCGATATTTTAGTCAATCCGTGAAAAAAGTCTTAGGAAGCTAATTTCAACTGATTTGGGTGGGTATGGGTATGGTCAAATACCAAGGAACGTAAGGTGGGATAGGGTTTGGGGAAAATGTTTTATTAGAGAAAATCAAAAATGACCATTTGCCAAGAAATGTGGTGCTAGGTGTCTTTTCCTACTAATTTTAACATAAAAATTACATTTCTGAAGTTATTTTAGCACTGTATAGTCCCCTTCCGCAGAAATCCAAGATGGCCGCCATCCGCCCATATCGCATCATAACTTTTGAACCACTTCTCTAGTAGCCGATGGTGAACTGGTATTGTATATATATACAGACTTTAACCAGAAATAAATAAATTTAAAGCCATTGAGCAATTTTGGTTGTTGACGCATTTGACACTGACGTCGAAATATGTAAAATACCCATCCCCTCCTTTGAGAGTTTATTGTATCTTCTGGTTTACAATTAATACTTTTTATGATTAACTTACCAGCTGAAATAAAAGTGGAACAATTATCCTTCTCGATAAAAAAATCATCGCTTATAGTTGTCTGCCACCAATAGGCTACACGATAGCTGTGTTCACCTGAGCCAATTAGGGAGATCGCTCCGGTTAGATCTAACATTTGGAACGTTAGCTCCCTTGACGGCAGCTAATTTGTCTTCAAAATGCTTCACCAAACAAGATACACTTACGCAATGCAGGTTCAGTGTTGGGCCACCGTCTACGACGTTGGCCCAACATTAAACCTGTATTGGGCAAGCATATCGTGTCACGTTACATTTTGGCTGGTGACTCCAGCTCACTATGTATATACACCTATATCCCATTACCATTTCTCCTTAAAGCGCTGAAATATTTTTATGAGTCCAACGTTTTTTATCAATTTGAAATCATTATACAGGTCTTAGTTAGTTCTTTCCGCTTCATTCGAATACCTATCTTATGGGTCTGCGGACATTATAACTGTTTTACTCTTTCAGCTCGGGGATAGCCTTTATACGTGAGAATCTGACGTCAGATTAGTTAGTATTGTGGGGAGCCTCCGTGACCGAGAGGTAGCGTGCTCGGCCTCAGACCGCCAGGGCTCGAATTTCGAATCCTGTGTCTGGAGGACAGTGTCATCTCAATCATCTCACCATCCTCAGGAGGTTCTCCTGGCCCAGTTTAGCCTATATGTGCACAAAGGTGGCCTAAAGCCCGATTCATTTCATTTTTCATTTATCTGATGTGCGCTTGCTGACATTGCCAGCTGACCACCGCTCAGCATAGTCCAAACTTTCACTGAAACTGGTGGTGTTGGCCAGCGATGCAAAATCTCAAGACATTCAATTGGACGATAATATCTAAGATTCAGCCTCTATTTGGACGCCTTTCATGCACACCTGGACCAACCCCCAAACATTCGTTTTGAGATTGATGCAGATGAAATTGACGGTCTACGGTCACAAGAAAGTGAAGGAGGAAAAAAACCAGTTACAACAACACACGACATCCACATTCTATATTCATAAACATACCCACACCTTCGGGTACCTCCGGTTGTGCATTAATGAAAAAGACCATTTTTATTTATGCACAACTGGACCATCCCACTGCAGTTATTGTAAATTGGGGAATAATATAGAAAAAGCAATAATAAGCACATTACAGACGCTTTACATTTTCTGTATCTATCATTTAGTTATATAACCTCTATAATATAATATATATATATTTTATATTTTAGGTAAAATCACGAGGGCTGCGAGGCTGATGGAAGAAATCAAATTGTGGGCGGGTCCAGTCATTCATAAGCCAAGTTTAATAATTACCCCTCACAGTGCGGGGATTGACTTTAGTCGTCAGAATCTGACCTATGTAGACGTCAGATTCTGACCACTTAAGTCGATCCCCGCACTGTAAGAGTAAAAATATTTCTAATGGCCGTAGACCCCTAACATAGGTATTCAAAAGAATCAGAAAGAGCTAACTAAGACATTTATGATAATTTCAAGGTGAGAAAACCCTTTAGTTGCGATGTTTTTTTTACAAATTAATTCAGCGCTTTAAGGGTTGATAGTATCCACAACACGGCACCTACATTAAGTCGGATTATTCACTGCTATAAATTAGATATTCAATAAGAGTAGGGCATAGTCTCGACCCCGGGTTTCCTTCTGTCGAGATATTTCCATGATTGGGCACAAAGCGACGCGAAGCAGTATTCCCTTCACTTCAATGATATAAATATTCTTGGGACGTTTTGATTGTAGGATTTGGATCACACCTAATAATATTAAGAAACGATTTATTATTATTAATAAATTATTTTATAATATTAGAAAATAAAGAATAATGTACACTTCGGCGCTCCATAGAAATTCAAGCTGGTCACCAGATGGCAACATACTTGTCCACAACAACTTGTTTTACAAACAAGCCATTTATTAATATTAGAAAATAATTTATTAATATTACAAAATTATTTCGTACAGTAGAAAAACATTTATTAATATTAGATAATGATTTATTAACATTAGAAAATGATTTATTAATATTAAGCAATCATTTATTAATATTAGACAATCTATTCTTAATATAAAAAAAATGGTACCTATTTTTTTTAATATTAGAGAATTATTAATATTAGGAACTGATTTTCTGATATTAATGTTTTTTTTCAAATTAATAAATAAATTCCTAATATTATGAAATGATCTACTGATATTAAAAATTGATTTTCTAATATTAAAAAAATCATTTATTGATATTAATAAATGCTCGTTGTATTTCTTAATATCAATATATTATGATTTATCAATATTAATAAATGATTTATTATTATTAAAAAATGATTTATTAATATGATTTCCTAATTTTCGCAAATTAGGAATAAAGTCCACTTCGGCGTCCCATACCATTCGCAATATCAACACACCGCGCCCGCCGCGGCCAAAATGTGAACTATTCAGATAGGAATCATGTTAACAAGCTTGCCCATCAAGTTGACCACGTTGTGTCATTTTCTCCTCAAATACTTAAGTAATACGATTCAAATATCAACATTTTACTCCAAATGAAATGATTTTACTGATCAGATAAGTTTATCTTTCTGTTAACAAGTTCGTCGGCTTGAATAACTTCAGCATGGGTCACTTTATGTAGACATCGCAGTAATTCTCCATATCTTTATTGACACTTTGAAAAGTCTGTGACTTTCGTGGTGGTGTAAGAATTTACAGTCTAGGTTATCCACTGCATGGGATTTGTATATGGATTGAAATAAAAACTTAAGACATGACGTCTGGTCCACAAATAACTTGTTTATTCCTCAGTGTTACATAGATCTACTCTCACGCTACTTGACTCTCTCCTCGACTCCATCATGACTTCTGGTCCACAAATAACTTGTTTATTCCTCAGTGTTACATAGATCTACTCTCACGCTACTTGACTCTGACTCTCTCCGCGACTCTATCATGACTTCTGGTCCACAAATAACTTGTTTATTCCTCAGTGTTACATATATCTACTCTCACGCTACTTGACTCTGACTCTCTCTTTGATTCTATCATGACTTCTGGTCCACAAATAACTTGTTTATTCCTCAGTGTTACATAGAGCTACTCTCACGCTACTTGACTCTCTCCTCGACTCCATCATGACTTCTGGTCCACAAACAACTTGTTTATTCCTCAGTGTTTATTACCTAGATCTATTCTCACTCTACTTGACTATGACTCTCTTCACTATTCTATCCAATTACAGGATACTTCTCCTTCTTATGGTTACTCCCAGCATCAGTAGCAACCACCATGCATAGTACGATTACTGCTAATTCTGGTGCACCGAAATGTCACTTCTGTCACCATTAGGACTGACCCTCCCTCTATGAATTTACACCCGGGCTGTCGAACCCGCCTGACACTCATTTAACCCTTTCAGGCCAGAATTTACCATTGTCATCTTCATCCACTACAAGCCGAGAATTGCCGTCGCAATTCTCGACTTGGAGTGGGTGAAGATGACTTGAAGTGGGTGGGAAATTGAAGAAAATTGCCATGTATTCGGTAAACCAGTTTCATGGAAATTTTCATTCTAAATCCCTAGCTGTAGGAAAATTAAGTCTGTTTTCGGTGATGTAAAATGATGCTTTAATGCATCGTGAGGGCTCGTCAGCCAGCCTTCTGGTCGCGTACCCTCAGTATTCAATTGTATCCTGCAAACTCCACTCTGAGATAGCTAAACCAGGTTCAGAACCAAAGCAGTAGCAGACCGCGCTGGTCACTCTTGAGCTATTGAGTAAATTTATTTGCAATGTGACTCACCCACAAACGCGCTCGGTGACAGCCTGCATAATCTGTCTCTGGTCTCAGCTGCTGAATGTTGTCTTTTTCTTGAGCACCTTTACCTGTGCCTAGTTATCATTGGATTCTATGTGGTTTGATGCTGTGGGATACAATATATTACAAGTAATATTTCGCCGTCGTTTAGACCAGAATTTTCTCATGCAATATTACAACAGTGATCATTCAGTTAGTTACATATATAAACACACTCCGTTTGTGTTTACAACAATCACTATGGTGCAGGATGTCATGTAGCCCACCAGGTTTGATGTTGTTGCATCGCGTCCTACCATGCCTGAATAGCGGTCACAGTAAGTGAGGTTGTATTGTTACAATGACCGTTAACCTTTGAAATTATATCTGGCCCTGTGACGATAGATGCCCAGCGTCGCCCACACCTGTCCAATATGTTACATCTGGCCATGTTACGATAGATGCCCAGCGTCGCCCACACCTGTCCAATATGTTACATCTGGCCATGTTACGATAGATGCCCAGCGTCGCCCACACCTGTCCAATATGTTACATCTGGCCATGTTACGATAGATGCCCAGCGTCGCCCACACCTGTCCAATATGTTACACCTGGCCATGTTACCATAGATGCCCAGCGTCGCCCACACCTGTCCAATATGTTACATCTGGCCCTGTGACGATAGATGCCCAGCGTCGCCCACACCTGTCCAATATGTTACATCTGGCCCTGTGACGATAGATGCTCAGCGTCGCCCACACCTGTCCAATATGTTACATCTGGCCCTGTGACGATAGATGCACAGCGTCGCCCACACCTGTTCAATATGTTACACCTGGCCCTGTGACGATAGATGCCCAGCGTCGCCCACACCTGTCCAATATGTTACATCTGGCCCTGTTACGATAGATGCCCAGCGTCGCCCACACCTGTCCAATATGTTACATCTGGCCCTGTGACGATAGATGCCCAGCGTCGCCCACACCTGTCCAATATGTTACATCTGGCCCTGTTACGATAGATGCCCAGCGTCGCCCACACCTGTCCAATATGTTACACCTGGCCCTGTGACGATAGATGCCCAGCGTCGCCCACACCTGTCCAATATGTTACATCTGGCCCTGTTACGATAGATGCCCAGCGTCGCCCACACCTGTCCAATATGTTACACCTGGCCCTGTGACGATAGATGCCCAGCGTCGCCCACACCTGTCCAATATGTTACATCTGGCCCTGTGACGATAGATGCACAGCGTCGCCCACACCTGTCCAATATGTTACATCTGGCCATGTTTCCATAGATGCCCAGCGTCGCCCACACCTGTCCAATATGTTACATCTGGCCCTGCTACGATAGATGCCCAGCGTCGCCCACACCTGTCCAATATGTTACACTTGGCCATGTTACCATAGATGCCCAGCGTCGCCCACACCTGTCCAATATGTTACATCTGGCCCTGTTGCGATAGATGCCCAGCGTCGCCCACACCTGTCCAATATGTTACACTTGGCCATGTTACCATAGATGCCCAGCGTCGCCCACACCTGTCCAATATGTTACATCTGGCCCTGTGACGATAGATGCCCAGCGTCGCCCACACCTGTCCAATATGTTACATCTGGCCCTGTAACGATAGATGCCCAGCGTCGCCCACACCTGTCCAATATGTTACATCTGGCCCTGTGACGATAGATGCCCAGCGTCGCCCACACCTGTCCAATATGTTACATCTGGCCCTGTTACGATAGATCCCCAGCGTCGCCCACACCTGTCCAATATGTTACATCTGGCCCTGTGACGATAGATGCCCAGCGTCGCCCACACCTGTCCAATATGTTACATCTGGCCCTGTTACGATAGATGCCCAGCGTCGCCCACACCTGTCCAATATGTTACATCTGGCCCTGTGACGATAGATGCCCAGCGTCGCCCACACCTGTCCAATATGTTACATCTGGCCCTGTTACCATAGATGCCCAGCGTCGCCCACACCTGTCCAATATGTTACATCTGGCCCTGTTACGATAGATGCCCAGCGTCGCCCACACCTGTCCAATATGTTACATCTGGCCCTGTGACGATAGATGCCCAGCGTCGCCCACACCTGTCCAATATGTTACATGATATGGCCCCGTTACCATAGATGCCCAGCGTCGCCGACACCTGTCCAATATGTTACATCTGGCCCTGTGACGATAGATGCCCAGCGTCGCCCACACCTTTCCAATATGTTACATCTGGCCCTGTTACGATAGATGGCCAGTGTCGCCCACACCTGTCCAATATGCTACATCTGGCCCTGTTACGATAGATGCCCAGCGTCGCCCACACCTGTCCAATATGTTACATCTGGCCCTGTTACGATAGATGCCCAGCGTCGCCCACACCTGTCCAATATGTTACATCTGGCCCTGTTACGATAGATGCCCAGTGTCGCCCACACCTGTCCAATATGTTACATCTAGCCCTGTTACGATAGATGCCCAGCGTCGCCCACACCTGTCCAATATGTTACATCTGGCCATGTTACGATAGATGCCCAGCGTCGCCCACACCTGTCCAATATGTTACATCTGGCCCTGTTACCATAGATGCCCAGCGTCGCCCACACCTGTCCAATATGTTACATCTGGCCCTGTGACGATAGATGCCCAGTGTCGCCCACACCTGTCCATTATGTTACACCTGGCCCTGTGACGATAGATGCCCAGCGTCGCCCACACCTGTCCAATATGTTACATCTGGCCCTGTGACGATAGATGCCCAGCGTCGCCCACACCTGTCCAATATGTTACATCTGGCCCTGTGACGATAGATGCCCAGTGTCGCCCACACCTGTCCATTATGTTACACCTGGCCCTGTGACGATAGATGCCCAGCGTCGCCCACACCTGTCCAATATGTTACACCTGGCCCTGTTACCATAGATGCCCAGCGTCGCCCACACCTGTCCAATATGTTACATCTGGCCCTGTTACGATAGATGCCCAGCGTCGCCCACACCTGTCCAATATGTTACATGATATGGCCCCGTTACCATAGATGCCCAGCGTCGCCGACACCTGTCCAATATGTTACATCTGGCCCTGTGACGATAGATGCCCAGCGTCGCCCACACCTGTCCAATATGTTACATCTGGCCCTGTTACGATAGATGCCCAGCGTCGCCCACACCTGTCCAATATGTTACACCTGGCCCTGTTACGATAGATGCCCAGCGTCTTTGTCAGCGTTTTTATTGGCACATTAAGTACCACCTTTTAAACATGTTAAAGATAAAATGTGACATCAATCAGCAATATTTGAAAACAGTTGACCTCCATTTTGTCAAATCTGAATAATTTTCACTCATTTGAAGTTGTGGATCGCGTCAGCGAGACACAACTTCAAGTGGGTGAAAATTCAGATTGAATAATTTGGCGGTTAAAGGATTCAAGCATCATTTTTCATCCCTGAAAACATACTCAATTTCCCTACAACTAGGGGTTTTAGAATGAACATTTACATGGTATTTACATGGTATTTGTCTTTAATGTTTCACCCACTTTAAATCATTTTCATCCATTACAAGTCGAGAATTGCGACAGCAATTTGCGGCTAGTAGTAGATGAAGGTGACAATAGTAAATTCAGGCCTGAAAGGGTTGAGCAGTTGAATCAGGTCCAATATTGTACTACTTGATGGAATTAATCTCAGAAAAAAATATACAAGATGGATTTAATTTCCACAAAATATAGACGTTATTTGAGAGAAATGTGTTTGTTAAGTATTATATTTCAGCCACAAGTCAACTGTAGGCCTATGTAAACAATATGGACTATATACAGATGCAAGTGCTGACCGTACATGAACACTCACAGTGAAGAAGGGAGCATACATTGTATTTTACACAACATCATCAGTGAACATCCATCACCATAGCGTAAGCCATACTAGATTAGATTTATCATTCAATTCACTTTACACAATCATGTGAAAGTATTATATATTGTAATAGAAAAACCTACAAGAGTGACTTTCTACGTGATAAACAGTACAAGTATTTTACTGCTGTCTTAGCTTCTGTTTTAACTTTTACCACGATGAATTATTTTGCTTAAACCATAGAGACTAAAGGTTTTTTTACTTGGAACCGAAGCTCTTTTTGCTTCATTTGAATACCTATGTTATGGGTCTATGGTCATTATAAATGTTTTAATTCTTCTAGTTCGGGAACCGTCTTTATACGTCAGCTTTTGATGTATGCTCTTTATATATCAGGGGCTGTGGCCCTGGTGCAGTGGTTAGAGCTGCCTGTTCGGAAAGTCAGACATCGCACGTTCGAACTCCACTCTGGCCTTCAAGTTTCAAAAACATAAAATGTTTCTTCCCGGCTCAATCGCCGTGACCGAGAGGTAGTGTGCTCGACCTCAGACCGCTAGGGCTCGCATTTCGAATCCTGTGCCTGGAGGGCAGTGTCATCTCATTCATCTCACCATCCTCAGAAGGTTCTCCTGGTCCAGTTTAGCCTATATGTGCACAAATGTGGCCTAAAAACACAATAATTTCATTTCATTTATATGTCAGAATCTGACGTCTACAGTATAAGGACGTGCTGAAAAGGTTCATTTGTAACCAATCTGACGCACGTCTAATAGCTGCCCAAACACAGGCTGCATCAGAGGACATTCTATTCTTGCTCTATACTGCACGTGTAAAGTGATAGCAAAGACCGAGAATGCACTGTAGATCAAATCGGGCAGTTAGTATTCAGATATAATATTCATCAAGACGAATAATTTGTATTTTTGAATCAGGCATGCTGCTGACGAATGTCTATATATTGTATGAAGAAAGTTGAAATCGTTGATGTGAGGTGACAGTCGTTGTCCTGGAGACCATGATGATTGTGTAGCTGCAGAGTATTTGGAACGAGTATTTAGTGACAAATACACATGTAGTAACTAGCTGTTGAAGGAAAACATGCATGAAAGATTAGTAGTCAGCCAGGTAAGGTCGCCTTATAGTTCATTAAAAAAACATGTTCTGAATGTCATCAATGTCACTTGTGAAGTGATAAACATCAAACCGATACATCCATTCAATATGTAAAAAGTCAAAATAGACTTACTCATTGCTTTCGCAACATATTTTCATTTATGTGTATAGGTTGTGTGCAGTGTGTTTGATCAGTTGTTTCTAAACCCTTTCAAATCACATTGCATGGCTGGATGGTCGTGAAAAGCTTTGATGTAGACTCGCCATATGGGTTTTGTGTACGACTTGTGAAACCACAGAGTCGCTTCATCACCTGTATACTGAAGACCTTGATTCATGATCACATCTTGCCATTGCAGATCTTCTTCAGCTGTCTTCACAGTGACAGCTGTTGGGTATTGGACAAATTCATCGCATCGCTTTTTAATTAGAATTCCCCATACGATGTAGATCTGTTGGAGCTGAATTTGTAGCCACTCAGATGTACCTTCACCTTTTGCTGCCCAACCACAGGGTCGTTCATTGTACATGTCTATTCTTGCTCTGTACGCCGCATTTCCACTGAAATGATTCAACGAGGATGCACTGAAGATGGAGTCGGGGAGTTGGTATTCAGATATTATATTCTCAAATGTAGTGTATTCTTCAAGCAGACATTCCGATGACGAATCCATGTATAGTTTACGAGTGTCTTTGAAACCTTTGGTGTGACCTGTCAGTCTTTGCCATGGAGACCATGAGTCTTGTTTAGCTTCAGATTTATAGCCAAGATGGTCGAGTATTGAGTGACAAATACACCCGTAGTTAATTGACTTACTGGCTGATAAAGGGAAACATGTCTTCTTGAGACTTCCATCACGACATAGGCTGATTGGCCTGTTACAGTTGTCATTGTGTCCTTTCCCTCCACACAACAGATGTCTACCATCGTCCTCACTCAACACTTTACACACCCTCCTCTGTGTAGTTAGATTGATATCAGCACATCGCGTCTCCGTGCTGTTCATCATCACAGACAAAACATCACGGTCCCTCCATCTTACATCTCCTCCACATTCACCAGTAACCGTCAGAAACAGTGATGACATGCATATGAAGCCAATTACACTCATTATAACCAGATTCACTGTATAATAATATAATGTACTGTTTGTATGTGTGTCGTATCTACCTGTGATCGCATCTTGAGCATAAGTGCACAATTTCTAAGTATACTATTGGTCCATATCCGATCAACAGAAATGTCAAAGCTCCCGTTTCCAGTTGCATTATTCATACATAATGTTAAATGATATTACGGAGCAGCACGCATCCTACATGACATTGCCAGAATTGTTGTCCTTGACATATCGTGAGTATTGTGATTAACACTTAACCGCCGGTGACGCATATATTCGAGTTTTCATTTTTTATTAGCACATTAGGTATCACCTCTTAAACATGTTAAAGATAAAATGTGACATCAATTAGCAATATTTGAAAACAGTTGACCTCCATTTTGTCAAATCTGAATAATTTTCACTCACTTGAAGTTGTGGATCGCGTCAGCGAGACACAACATCAAGTGAGTGAAAATTCAGATTGAATAATTTGGCGGTTAAAGGGTTACTTAACCCTTTAATCGCCGGTGCCGCATATATTCGGGTTTTTATTTTTTATTAGCACATTTAGTATCACCTCTTAAGCATGTTAAAGATAAAATGTGACATCAATTAGCAATATTTGAAAAAAAGTTGACCTCCATTTTGTCAAATCTGAATGATTCTCACTCACTTGAAGTTGTGGATCGCGTCAGCGAGACACAACTTCAAGTGAGTGAGAATTCAGATTGAATAATTTGGCGGTTAAAGTGAGATCATCAGATTGCCGACAGAGATGTACAAATCACCGTACCCCACCTCACACCCCTCCACATTATACAGTGATAGAACTAATTGCGAAAATTATAGGCCTATATCTTTACTTAGTATTTTAAGCACAATTTTTGAACGATTTTCTAACAACCAGTATGGTTTTGTCCAACGACGCTCAACAGAATCTCAATTATATGTTTTTTACGACGAAATATAAAAAAATTTAGACTCTGGTGGCCAATCTGACGTTATATATCTTGATTTTACAAAAGCCTTTGACTCAGTTTTATATCATCTCTTAATACATAAACTTCAGACTTTTAAAGGAACGCTGCTTAACTGGTTCCATAGTTATCTAAATAATCGATACCAGTGAGTATTAATTCAAGGTAGCGTGTCTACTAAACTACCTGCTAGATCTGGGGTAGCCTACCCCAAGGTTCAATACTTGGCCCAATAATGTTTATATTATATAAGAATGCGATTGCGGGCAACATTTCAAATCTATCTTTCAAAACTCTATATGCTGATGATACAAAAATTGAAAGAGAAAACACATCAATGCAGTATCACGTAGACCTTCAAAGAGATTTGAATATTTTTACACGTTGGAGTGATATTTGTAAGCTATTTTTTAATGGTACCAAGTGCATAGTCCTCACAATAACCAGATCTGGTAAACATAATTTTCAATACCATTTAAATAACACTTATCTAGAACCGGTTAAAGAGTTTAATGATCTAGGACTACTAATTAATTCTTCCTTGACCTGGAGAAGTCATATTGCCACTAAGATTAGCAAGGCGAACAGAATGCTTGGCCTCACAAAGCGTACAGTCGGATTCAATTCTCCATATAGCGTCAAATTACACCTATATACTACTTTGGTTAAACCTTTATTTTCCTACGCATCAATTGTTTTTTTCTTTAGTAAGGCAGATCTCAACCAGATTGAACGTATTCAACGTAAAGCCACAACATATATTCTTAATGAGTATGTGTCGGATTATCTACAATACTACATAGTACCAAATTACTTCCTTTGTCTTTTATAAAGGATTTCAACGACTTTTTTTTCCAATAAAATGCATACATAATTTCATAGATATAGATATTGGACATATTCTTTCTTTCTATTACGCTGACACCCCTAGAACAAGGCTAGGTCAACAGGTCTTGCTGTAAGATCTGTGCGCTTTAACTCTGAATTGGCTAGGCTATTATTCTCTAATCGTGTAGTAAAAATGGGGAATATCATGCCGAACACAATAAAACAAATTAATTGCCGCAATAGATTTGTCAAACCTTTTAAGAAACTATTATGAAATTTTTAGATTGTAATGTTGACCACGACCTATGATATTGACAACACCTGCACGTGGGTTACCGCTTGTCGCTGTCCGCGATGTCGCCAGGCATGAAACACTTTTCTTTTTCATTCTTTTTGATACATCCCAGCAGGCACGGGACGTTCACCTGGGTTTGAGTCGGTGTTGGGTCTGCGTCGAAGACGGAGGGCCAGCAATGTCTTGGTGTTTGATGGACGTCTCGTGTTTAGCTGGAATGTGTTTTTTCATAATTGCTGCACAAGTACTTTATTAACATATTTATCTGGTTATGGGACAGGCCTAGCATAGGTATCACATATCTGATGCCATGTCCCAGCCAACAGTATTATCATGAATACTAGTTTTTTGTTATCATTGAACAAAGTACTGTATATTTGGCGTGATAAATTAAACACATCAAGCCAAATTAACCTCATTTTAAACAGTGATGCTGACCGTATTTAGTCTGGGTGCGTGGTTATGAGAGTGGTCTAAGCCACAAAGACAACTACTTCTTATGTTGGCTATCGATCCAGTTAGGCAACTTATTTAAACACATTCCCAAGGAGCGAAATTTAGTGTTGTCTATCACGGCATAAATCTTTAAAATAGTTGATGTTAGATTTCAGCTATAAAAAAAACATGATACTTGGCCCCCCTTCTCATATCTCCCGCATATTTACTTCTGCTGCTGAGTTGTTCAGTTCTGTTTTTCATTCATTTGAAGCTGGAATTAGTAACGAAATTTCCAGCTAAAAATATTTATATATGAGGGGAAATAGACATCTTCAATATTGAATTATTGAATTAAGTAAACATATATTAAAAACTGTTTCATCACTTTTAGTGATATTTCTATCATCTAAAACATGCTTGAACCCGGGTAGATTCATTTCAGCATCACAAGGGTTAATAATAACCAGTACAGCGGTATAGTAATATTACCAAGTGACTGTGGTCGCTGCCCTGGCTGCTTGCCAGTTTTATCTAATGAATCAGTGAATACACACATGACCAACGCAAATGTCAAAGTATCAGTTTCTGGAAATGTCAATGCCCCATTATCAAAGGAGGGCGGGGACCCTAGGGCAGTGGTTAGCACCGCTACCTTTCTAGAGTTCGGGGCTCGTTTATCTGTCTCGGCGGTTTGAAAAGAGCAAAAATGTTTCTTCCCCATCCACTCGTAAAACTCAGTATTGTGGGGAGCCTCCGCAACCGAGAGGTAGCGTGCTCGGCCAGAGACCACCAGGGTTTGAATTTAAATCATGTGTCTCGATGGCAGTGTCATCTCACAATCCTTAGGAGGTTCACCCGGCCCAATTTAGCCTGTATGTGCACAAAATTGGCCTAAAACCCGATTCATGCCATTTTTAATTTTATTATCAAAGGAACAACGTGCGGTATTCAGGTAATTTTCAGGGGACGGTTACATATCGTGATTGTCACAAATAACATACATGTAGCTCGCTTATTATTTCAAAATGGAATTATACACAAATATTGAATTACTGGTTGATTTTTAAAATTTTACAATGTTTTGTGTTTACCTCTTGGATTAATACGAAAAAACCTCATGATATCCAAAATGGATTGCTGCCAGTTTTCATGTATGACCTTCACCTCCGAATGAGCATTATTTTTATGTAAATTATGACATTTATTTAGGGATATTGCGCCAAGGCTAAAATTAGGTTTAAATGATCCATCGGCTTCCCCGGAGTCCAAAATGACTAATGACTGCAATTTTAATGAGACCTCACCTTTGACAGCAACCTGGGAAAATGCACGGGACTTTTTTTATTCAAATGAAGAGCGCCAAAGTTAAAAAATACAGGAAATTCTTTCTAAGCACTGAGTAAGTAAAGAAAAGTCAACGACAGTAATTTTAGGTGTGACTTTACCTGTGACGGCAGCCTGGGAAGATGATATGAAAATGGCGGTGAAAAGTTTGTTATTTACCCCTTTAACCGCCATATTATTCAATTTGAATTAAAACAGACAAAAAAGTATCTGCAAACAAATTAATGGTAGGCCATTGCGTAAGCATGCTAACGTTTCAAAAGGACATTCAGAACTTTCGGAACATTGAACATTCAGAATATAGTTCATTCGTAAAATATAGCCTTTTGGAACATAGAATATAAATATAGGATAAAGCCCTAAAAAGCCAAATAATAAGATCCGAGAGCAACAGCCGTCTTGATATGTGGCAATACGCCAAGTCAGATCATGAAATATGGATGATATAGAAACAGGTGACTTATAATTGTTCCAGATAACAATGTAACATGATAACAACTGTTCATTATGAGCCGATATGTGGCATGCTTAAGGTTTGAAAACAGGTGTAGGTGTATTTTGATAAGCATACTAACGGTCGATGTGTAGATGACATAATGTATGTAAATTTGTCGTTGTTTGAAAGTGAATCAAATTCAGTTTTGGGTAGTTTTTCGGCAAGTAAACTAGTTCTCTGTGTAGCGAAGTAAGAACAAGTAATTAAAAAGTGAATTTCGTCATCAACAGAGGTTGATGTACCTCTTTGACATGTGCGCTGTTCTAGTGGTATTTTTTGTGGCTTGACATGCCTTCCTCGTTCAAGTTCTAGCATATGTGAGCTCATTCTTAAATCTTGATAGTGCCTTTATCCACCTTGTGTCGGGGATGTAAAACAGATATTCTTCTAGCGAGTTTTCGAATTTGAACTTTATGTACACGTGTTCGTAATTTTATAGAGTTTCGGGCTTTGATAGACCAATCAACTTCATATGTATTAATCAAACATAATTTAACTTGTTTGATGAGACGATTGACATTTTCTTCCCTATGCTTTTCCCAAACGTCGCGGTGGCAACACTCTAGATTTTTCAAAATTAGAAAAAATCGCGCATAGATCATATACACTTTTGGCCATCTTTCAGTAAAGCAGCGGCAGTTACCTGATCAACAGGTTGATTCTGGCCTCTGAATAGTCCAGCTACACTCTAAACAATATAGGTTCTTCAAAAAGAACCCTTCAATACTATTACCATGCAACCCCAGGAGAACCCTGCTAGGGTTCTCCTGGGGTTGCATGGTAATAGTATTGATGGGTTCTTTCTAAAGAACCTATATTGTTTAGAGTGTATGTGCAAATAATACTGGCCTGAATTTCCATTCCGTGTGACACCTTACCCCCAGCCACGTCTGGTCTATTATACCTGTGTCGCCGAACGGAAGGGGATGTTACGCTTTGGTAGAGCATTTGACTGCCTCGACAGTCATGCAAGCGCCCGGGGCTCGATCCCCGCTGATTCTGCGTAGGGTTTTCAGAGAAATGTCCTTGTTTCTCCCTTCTCAATGTCACGAAGTTAGCATTTCACATGGCCACGTGTTGCTCGCTCCTTCACAATCTTGCTGAATCAGCCATTCCTCACATAATTTTCACAAAATTTTGAAGGATTATTCGTATGGTTTGGATGTAATGGATACACAGGGTTCGGGTATCATACATGTATACATGACGGCCATCGCATAGTCTTCTACTTATTCGAACCCGACGAACTGCTAAGTTAATTATGGTCGATAGTCAGCCATTTTAAATTTGTTGGAACTGAACATTTTAAGAGCATATCCCTACGTAAAACTGCACATTTTGTTTTATAGTAATGAAGTAGCTCTCCGACACGGTTTGCCAGATATCAGGCATATTAAAGGTAACCATGGCCACTGATCGGCCAATTAAGTAGGTCATTAAAAAAAGGCACATCTACACTCCCTATTGAATGTATTGGAATTTTTTTTATCCGGAAACGAAATGTGGCCAGTAATCAGGCATATTAAAGCTAATAATGATTGATGGTTGGCCATTTGAGTAGGTATAAGTTCAAAAAACCCAAAAGGCACATCTACACCGCCTAAAGGATATCTGTGTTCAAAATAAAATAAATATACCAAGTTCTGCTCCCGAAACGAAATGCAGACGGACAAGCAACAGGATTGCCGGCCAGACAGACGGATATCCAAGGCAACGCCAATACCATCCGCACAGCTGCGTTTGGGGGGGGGGGGGGGGGTGAAAGACTTGGGTCTCTCGGTTTATATAAAAATATTTGAGCGCTTTAAGGGCTAAGGCCCAGGGCCTAATGGTAATAAAAGAGCTTTTCTGGATCATCAGGGTTCTAAGAGGTACTTAGAAATACAACTGCTTCTACATTTGACGAACAAAAATGTTAACTAATATCAACTGAATATTTTGATCTAACAGATCTCATTTTATTACAATAATATATCCATATCAGCGAATGTGCTATATTTATATTCACAAGTAATTATCTCAAATTCAGCAACTGTAAGGTACAAAAACGAAAAAAAAATATGTTGTTTAATACTATTTTACATATATACATTTAAACTGCAGACTAGTCAAAGATAAAATCCACTCCAGAGCATGTGATTAGAGCATGTGATTATTTTGTAACTCGCCAACTGAAAAGGTCAACCCAGAAGGGATTGCTACAGTTATTTATCACGTCATTCAAGTGATTACCTATCTAAAATTAAAAACCTATAAAATAAAATGTAATGAAGTTTTTTTTAATATTTTGACAATTTCGTACACATTTGTATCAAATTATGCAACATATATCTAGTATATCTACTTCTCATGGTTAAGTTATATTTACAACAGAAACATATTTATTTACTTTTCTTTGGCTTAGTATCGCGAAGTACCTCTTCATTATGTACATGCTTATGTGCGTTCAACTTAGCTCTAGTTTTAAATAATTTGTAACACATTTTACATGTATATGGCTTGACACGATGAAGGTGTTTATGTTCCCTCAGATAATTCTTTGTTTTAAAATAATTGTTGCATGTGGTACAAAGATAAGAATTCGTGTCTGTGTGAGTTAACATATGCCTTTTTATCTCGTTCTTTGTCTTGTAAGTTTTGTTGCATATGTCACACGAATAAGGTCTGGCATCGGTGTGCACCGCCTGATGTGACTTCAATTCATGGGTGGTTTTGAAGCATTCGTTACAGCTTTGACATGGATACGGTTTAACGTCGCTATGAACGTCTCCATGTGATTTCAAGACATCCCGTGATTTGAAGTGTTTGTCACATACGTCACATTTATAAGGCCTAACATCACTGTGAGCGCGTCTGTGTACCTTCAATTCAGATGCTGTCTTAAAGGATTTACAACACACATTGCACTTAAAAGGTCTGAGATCAGTGTGAACTTGTTTGACATGTGGCTTCAATTTTTCTGTAGTTTTGAAGCACCAATCACATAAGGTACATTTACAAGGCCTAAGGTCGGTGTGAACGAATTGATGCGCCTTCACTTGACACGTTGTTTTGAAATACATGTTACATGTAGGACAAGGATAAGGCTTTTCGTCATTATGAACCAACATGTGGCTCTTCAAAGAGTCGCCTCTTAGGAAGCATTTGTTACATATCTCACACCTAAAAGGTCTGATGTCACTGTGTATATGTTTATGTTTATTTAGATGACTAATGATTTTGAAAGACTTCCCACACGTGTCACAGCTATGAGGCCTAACATCACTGTGAGCTAGTTGGTGCTGTCTCAATTCATTGAAGGTTTTAAAGCATTTGTTGCATGTGGTACAAATGAAAGGTTTTTCATCTGTGTGAGTTATTTGGTGCGATTTCCTTAGAACTTCTGTTTTGAATAATTTATTACAGATTTGACAAGGATAAGGTTTGTCCTCACTGTGAACTATACCGTGCAATTTCAAACAAGAAGTCGTTTTGAAGCTTTTGTTGCACACTTGACATGGGTAAAGTCTGGCATTATTGTGAGTGCTTTCGTGAGTGGTCAAGCGGGACTTTATTTTACAACGATGTCCACATACTTTACAAGCATATGGTTTATCGTTACTGTGAACGACTTTGTGATTTTTTAATGCATCACGTGATTTGAAGTATTTCTTGCACGTAGTGCAGCTATATGGCCTATCACTAGAGTGAACTCTATCATGACGCCTACATTCGCTGAATGTTTTAAAGCCTTTGCCACATTTTCTGCATTCAAAAGGCCGATCGTCAAAATGAACGAGTCTATGTGCATTTAATTTGTGTCTTGTTCCGAATGATTTTGTACACATATTGCATTTATAAGGGCTGACGACGTCGTCAGAGTAAACACACGTATGTGACTTATAATCATCTCTTGTTTCAAAAGATTCATTACACCGTTTACAAACAAAATATTTACAAGCACCATGAGTTTGTTCATGACTGCTCAGATGAAGTCTCGTCTTGAAACTCTTCTTACATTCACTATATGTATATTTTTCACCGTCAGAGCGAAGTGAATAATGTTTATCAAGTACTAATTTGTTGATAACAACCTTCGCTTGAAGACAATGCTTACATTGATCACACGTGAACTGTTCAACTTGTATGTTACTATCGTTATCTTGATTTGATGGATGCACATTTTTAAACCGTTTGTGACATGTACCACATTGATATTCTAGGAGGTTGTTCTCATTGATCTTTCTTTTGTGACAAGAGGTACATGTAAATAAAGGTGTGTCACAATTAGGACTATTTGGCAGCATTTCATTGTTTGACGTATTGTGATTGTCATCAATGTGAACTACTTCCTCCACTTTCCGATCAACTGAAACTGTGGCTAAAGACCATTGTATACATTCATTACACATGTGAACTTTATCCGTGATAGTCTTTCTGCCACCTTGCTGCAAGGGATCATCTGAATTTAAACGTTTGTGACGCACTGTATCTGATACGCTAACCTTGACAATACTCCCGGTCTTGATGCAATGTGACATAAAGTCATATCTAGCAGACAACATCACCGTATTGGTGGGCTTTACTCCCTCAGTCATGTTAAGCCATGTAACATTACTGAACATGCTCTTTTCTGAATATTCATCCAATTTGGTGATCATTCTCGCCCCGTATTCTTGGACATCCACTCGGTCACAGAAGTAGTTTACACTCGTCATGTCACATAACTGGGAGGTGACCTTTTGTCCTATGTATGCGACCTTGATCAATGTGTCCACTTCAACTGAGTTCAAAGGCATATCTATGGTATAGTGGCCGTATTCACATGCGTGAAGCTCATGTGTCAACACAGAACTGACAGCCGCCAACACAACAGCATGAGCCACAAACTGCCTGCCTTCAGTTGACATCAGAGTGACGTCACACAGGTGACCTGACTGTTGATACTGGTGCATGGTGGTTAACAACCTCTCCTCTTCACTCGGATGGTTTATCAGCTGATACTCGGGCTGAGTGGCTGACACATTCTGTTGGTCATCTTCTTCATCCATATTTACTTCTCACTGAAACATACATATTTTTTAAAGTTTATAGTATGTTTTGTTTTCCACCACTAATAAAACATTGTCTAATATCTTAATTCATGCTCATGGTAACAGGAAATGTATGTTCGGTATGGGACTTTTTTTTAGATTTGATAGCGTTTTCAAGTAGATCTGCTTAGTTAATGATAATGTAGTACCACACGTATATAAGAATAAGGACACACACGATCACTGACAATGTAAGGGGATTCATAATCATTTATATATTGAAAATATGTCAGGAACACACTTAAACTTCAATCAAGAACCCCCCCCCCCCCTTCATAGAACTACCATAGTATATAGTTCTGTTCATTATACCAAATCTGTGATCAGAATACTTCATCATCCAAGTCTTACAAACATTATCATATTATGATATGTAAGAATAGACATAGATAAAAAATGAAATGAATCGGGCTTTAGGCCACCTTTGTGCACATATAGGCTAAACTGGGCCAGGAGAACCTCCTGAGGATAGTGAGATGAATGAGATGACACTGTCCTCCAGACACAGGATTCGAAATTCGAGCGCTGAGGCCGAGCACGCTACCTCTCGGTCACGGAGGCTCCCCACAATACTGAGTTTCACACGTGGATGGGGAAGAAACATTTTTGTTTCTTTCAAACCGCCGAGACCGGGAACTGAATCCCGAACTCTAGCGTGAAAAGCAGCGGTGCTAACCGCTACCCTAGGGCCCCCGCCCAGAGAGAGAGTACCAGATATATATAGAGAGATTGAGATGATAAGATATAGTTTTAGAGGCATGAGTTATGAATGTAAAAGTGAATTTATGAACACTGTCGAAGACAGAAATATGAACAAGGTATTTTCCTTAGATCAACAGTCTACCATGTTTTGAGTTGCGAGCCTCGAACTATAATACTATCTTGTTCTTACATGTACGGCTGCCCTGGCTCCAAGCAGAAAATTGACCGCTCTTTACTGGCAGCATGACAATAACCATTTGGTCCAATTATTATGATTATTTTTCATTCATTCGTGTTCATTTAAAGCTGGAAATTTCGTCAGCAACATTATGTTCAAAAACATAATGAGTAGCCTATTATTAACGGAACCCCTATGAACGTGCTAGACATTGTTAGCGACAGGTAAATAGATAAAAAAAAACATAATTTATAAAAGGTGTTGGCCACAAATGAGATGATTCTGGTGAGGTAGGCTTAAATATGTGACTTACTGACCAGGAGGCCTTCTCACAAACGGTCGCTCTGACAGATAAGCCTTGCTTATTTGCAGACTAATGATCCTTCTCACTAATGGGCATTGACTAAGAGGCCTTCAGACTAAAAGACAGACACCGACATGACACAGATCTATATTGTGGTCTAGATCCAGGCCTAGGCTTTTCGATATGTTTAATTATTTTTTATAACAATATAGAGCCTCAGTTGGTGACATAGCATATTTGTTGGCTGACATTTCAAATAACAATGCAAAATACATTATCATCATCCGTTAGTTACGGTTACCGTTGAAGCCGTTATGGTAGGGCTGCTATCATCTGATCATAGGCATTGAGCTAGACGGCTAGGTGAGAACACGGTAGTACAAGACAAGCAATAAAAAACATAATGATAGGCCTACTACGAGTATTGTAAATAGATTAGTGTACATGGAATAGAGTAGACATATCACATTGTATGAATTAAGTCATCATGGGACGATATTTGTAGCAATTGAAAAATCAGTAAGATTAGGTAATGTAAGCCTATTATAGACTCCTATTTGTAGCCCATTGTAATTTGATAGAGACAGTCCAGCTGGTCTTGTTTTCAAATTAGTTTATTCTGATGGCTTTGTCATAATGAGTCTAAAAATAATTTTGTGTTTAATAATATTATTACAATGCTGCTGTGACGCTAGTCGTTGAAGGGTCATTTGTGGATTCACCTAAACTGGATCATCTGATAAAAACTCGATATGTTATTTCCATTTTAAATCATGTCTAATGGAATTGTTCCATTTATTTATCGATGTAGGATGGTAGGCCCACAAAAATCATAAGCATATAAAAGACATTAATTATGCTGTGACACTGATTTGTTATTAGGTTATTTCACCAAGCTAGGCCTAAACTGCGCTCGATCTTTCTTGGGTCCTACCCATTTTCATATATATATTAGGACATGAAAACACTGAGAAAAACTTTGGAGCCACTTTCCAGGTTTATCAAAAATATCTATCTGACCAACCGACTATAGTACTTAAAGTATAACATTGAGCAAAAATGCAGAAAGCCGATTTTTATGACAATAAGAATATGCTTACCTCTAAATAAATATAACATTTAAAACTAGTATGTAATCTGATAAATTTAAATGATCTAATTTTTTGTATTGCCTTTGGATCCAAGTTGGCCATTATTCATGATCTTGGACACAATAAAACATTATTTCACAAATGTATCTGTTTCAATTGTCTAGATGGGTTTTATGAATGCCTAAATGGTGCAAAAAATCTTTTAATTGTGTTTTTAAAGGAACTAATTATGTTGACAATTTCTCAACCTCAATTTTGGTTTTAATTTTATTTATGAAGTAGTGTATCCCGCAGAAAATTATTTCACTTTTTTCAGATTTTTAAAAAACATTTCATAATAATATTTATAAAGATCCATGGAAACCCCAGACATACAGTTTGTTCACCTAAAGGGTGGTTGAATGCTAGCACAGCATTGCCCCCGCCCCCACGATCATCGCGTTCCCATACCAATTAAGGGCGGCAGCTATTGATGTAACCATGTGGTTACTTTGATCATGCCGTCTGCGATCGTGGGTTTTTGTGGCAGTCTTGTTCACCTTAAAAATTGCTTTTTTGGCCTTCGTGGGTTATTTAGGATCAGTAGGCTAGGCCTATATAGCTTCATATGAAATAATTGTTCACAATTGACAAAATTAAAACTCAACATAAGGAGTCGCTTTAACTTGGTTTCTGATACATAATATTCAACATAAGGAGTCGCTTTAACTTGGTTTCTAATACAATTCAAACAGGATTACCAGTATTTGCTGCTATTTGCATTTTTTATGTAAATATGTAATCCTCATTTAGTCCCTACCGGGCTTTACAAATTCAGCATAATAACATATATACGGATTTGCCTGTTGACCCAGCAAACACCCCGCATTGACCCAATGCCAGTTTCATGTTGGACCACCGTCTGCGACGCTGGTTTTGGGTAAATGTGTCGCGTTTGTTGGGTGACCGTCCGTTAGCGATGACGACAGAGCGAACCATTCACCAGATGGGGCTATCCATAGCCTTCATGTTTTTGCAGTGACCACCAAGTGTTCATCTGTTCATGGCGGCGATTCAATCAATGATCATGGATCAAAAAGTACATGATTCATGAAAATTAATGTGTTTAAAGGATCTGATGTTTTATAAAGCTGGCTTCACATTTCTCCCTTACCTCACTTTCCACAAAACGACACTAAATTGCAAGGGACACGTTAGGTTGGCCTCCTGGACTCCTAGCTCCACATGTGAAGCCGCCGCTCGCAGAGCTCGCGGGCTATCGCCCGACTCGGGGGCCCTACCTGGGGCTACTGGACTCCTTGCGTGTTGTCTGAAGAAAGACTGCGTGCACGTGTGTACCTGGGGCCTCAAACGAGAGGGGCACGTCACCAAAGACAATATAAATAAGGGTGTTAAATACACACATCTATGGATAGTTTTGTGCTGACTAGCTTTAAGATCAAGATAACATGTAGGCCTATTTATATGAGTGTTGTATATTAATTAACCCAGCACAACATGTTGCATTATAGGGCTTAAAAGTATCAAGCCTACGGCATAGCCTAGTCGGTCAACATAGGAGGTCTAAACATTGAAATAGACACAATTAGCAACAAATCAATGTTATAATATATCTCACTTGTCATGCTTATAAATAATACACATTCCCTTTGAAACTGATCCAGGTACAACGATCAATGAGTAAATGCAATTATCTTTATCAGTTTTAAAAGATAGGGACTAATCCTATTTAGTGTAAAACAAATTTGTATGAGTGTCAACTTCACGAGCCTCGCTTATTTTGGAGGAGGGCCTACGCCTGGCCTATATTCCTACATGTGTGTGTGTGTGTGGATATGACTGTATGCTTTCAATGGTCTACGATTTCAGAATATGGGTAGGCTACGTGTAGGCCCTACATACCGGCAGGGTAGGAGTACCTTCAGCGAGGCTGTGGATGAGTGGTAACCGAGGGTCACAACATTGCTCCATTTTCGGTACTCTATAACAAGTAGTTTGAGAATCCGTCGGGTGTGGGCTACCAAATGCAATGGCTTGGCTTTTTCAAAATTCAAGATGGCCGCAAAATCACGATTTCTGCCATACGTGAATTCCAGCGTTGCGTAATCACGAGTTGAACACATTTTTTTGCGATTTCAGCTCGCACTGCCTGAAGGCATTACTAGATGTATTTTGTTCATATACACGTATGACATGGTATGACATTAACATCACCATTACCACAGCATGCATTAACCAGTTTCATTGCCCATAAAGGAGTAACATCCTCTGAGATTCCCGTTACGTTATCACATGGAAATGGAAGCGTAAAAATTTGCTATTTTGCAGATTAAAAAAACAGCTGAAATATGGAGAAAATTATGAAACATTTTTAGTCTTATATTGTAATTAATCTATTGCAGAATAAAAAAAAAACTATTTTAACAAAACTGCTCACTAACATGTTTCCTATGAATAAATAACATCGTTACGTAAGCACATTTCTGTGTGTTACGTAATCACTAGTGGTGTTTAGTAGCTTATAGCTTTACGTTGCCTTCTGTACAATCATGGCAAAATCGCTACAGAATGAAACCCGAAGTAGGGACTATGCTCAACTCTTGCTCAACTATTGAATGACTTCAATGTTTTTAATAACACTCAGTACCATGTGCAGCATTACACACATTAGAACAGTTTCGAGCACTGTGTACATGCAAAATCTTTCTGAAAACTACCCGATGTCGTTTTCGTAAGTCCCGAAGTCATTACGTAACGCCCAAGGAGTTCTTCTTCAGCTAAGAATGTAAAACCCCGAGGGTTTTCACTGACTTAAAACACATCCGACCATAATGAGGATCCCTCATAATCAACAGTTCGGTCACACCTGACTGATTATAGCACCATAGGCCTACAATGATAATTTGTCTGTACTTGATGAACGATAACTCTCCATACCAGGCTTAGATTGTTGTTGTCGGGAAAATAAAATAATGTAGTGGTGTGTTTTAATAGGCTCCCTCTCAGTGGTTGCTGTGCGTCTAAGCATGAGGCAGTGTCAGGACGCTGGACAAGCATCACACCATGTTATAGTTATATTACCTGGTAAATGTCACTGTGTCGTAGCAATTATCAAAACATATTCATCTCTACGGCTATTCTATTTTTTTTATGAACACATTCTAAGACTACATGCTTTTCTAAAATATATGTATTATAGCCAGATATGCTTACCACCAATAATCGTTATTTCTACCAAATGTATCTCTTAGAGCAGTTCCGATTATGCAAGCTCTCCCAGGAGACACGGATAATGTTAATAATTATAATATTCATGATATTATGTTGTCTGTTATAAATAAAGCAACATGTAGCACTAACTGCATCATTCCTAGAGCATACACCTTTGAACTACCTCTTCATGGCTGCTGTCCATCTATGTCTTAGACAGGGCTACATCGTTGGACAAACGACGCGTCCTTTTAGTGTTGTGTCTGCTGCTGATACTGGTGCACGCATCCTCCCATGAGGCTGCTGTATCCTGACGTATTACTGCGTAGTCCATTTATTATGTACGTTACAAACTCTTGTTTTGTTCGTATGGACCCCTCTTATCTGAAATAAACTCAAGTATCATGCTTTATTTCAGATAACAGTGGTCCATACGAGCAAAACAAGACGACTTGCTGCTCAAACCACTCATATTTAAAACGCTGAATTATTTTGTATAAGCCATGTGACCAAAGGTAATTTTTCAATTTTAAAACATCATAAATGTCTCATTTAGCTCTTTGCTGATTCATTTGAATACCTGTGTTATGGATCTATTGCCATTAGAAGTATTTATATATTTCAGCGCGGAGACCGTCTTTTTACGTCGGAATCTGAGGTCTACAGACTCAGGATTTGGACGCATAAAGACCTACCTACGGGGCACATTACAGAGCTGCATGGAACCGAGAAAACTGGACGTTGAATCACATGTTAGGCCTACCGTCTGCAACACTCACCCAACATTAAAACAACATTCGTGCAACGTATCGTGTATATGTACAACATCATTCTCAGCAAAAAACGACACATTTTCGTTTTGTTTTCTTTGTTTAATATGTTTGCGAGCCCTGTTAGGGCCAGTTGTGTCCGCCAGGTACAGAAATGTCCGCCACAAGATATGTCCGTAAAAAACACAAAAATAAATGTGCGACACAAGATATGTCCGCAAAAAACACAAAACGATATGTCTTCCTCAAGATATGTCCGCAAAAAAACACAGAAACATGTCAGCCGCACGGTAGGTCCGCAAAAAAACACAAAACGATATGTCGGCCATAAGATAGGCCCGCAAAAAAACACACGAAAAGAAATGTCCGCCACAATATAGTAGTAGACCCATAAAATAGGTATTCAAATGAATCAAAAGGAGCTAACTAAGACATTTATGATGATTTTAAATTGAAAATAACCCTTTAGTCTCCATGGTTTATATACAACCAATTCAGCGCTTTAAGGGTTAATATATTAAAATAACGCGAGAAGGTAACTCAAACATGTGTTGGCGAAATCTAGACCCCTTGAATGTAAAAGGTGGATCAGCAACTTTGTGAAGTGCAGATACAGCTTTTCACATCCAACGTGAGGATTTAATTAGCGAAAACGAAGATGGATCAGGTATTAAGAAGCAATCGATCCCCCACTGTCAACTCGGCACCGCATTGGTTCAGCACACTGTGTGAGTGTGTCAATGTCTTGCTGATTTTTTTTTTGGTAGAAATCTACAAGATGGCTATCTCTCGCATGTCGGAGAAATCCCATCAGCGTTTACAACTCAGGATCCATCAAAGTCCTCATCAATCAAGACTGGCTTAGATCGCAATTATTTCTCTACGATATGAAAGGGTGTATCTGCCACTTTGCAAAGTGGCAAATACACCATTTCATAACCGAGGGGATAGTATATTTAGTCGGCTTCGTCTGGAAATGTTTTTATGATCTTCATTAGATGCCGCTTTTCAGAAACGTGATTAAACTCTGAAAGTGTGATGTTCCGGATTTATTCACAGAGATTTAATCACAAAGATTAATCAAGATTTTAGTAGGCCTTAAAAAATCGAACCAATAAGACAGATATATTGCATACAAAATGTAAATTTTGTACTTTGTCAAAGGTATAGATTTATGTAGATTTATCTTGTGAATATTTTAAGTAGAGATGCGCTTATCCAACCTTTTACTAAACGCCTTATAATGTTGGTTCACCACTGAACTTGATACTGGATCAACATTAAACCCTACAGCTCTGGTATATTCAATTTTTTTTATTTTTGTCACTTGATCAAGTGACTGAAAATGTACGTGATTTGTACAATTTATGTCCCCATATATATCAGTGTTTAGAAAGTGGAACAAATTTCACTTAGCACAACTGATTATACATGTACAAATAAAAATATGGAATGGCTAATGTGATCAACATCAGTGCTCCAGGGGTTACGTCAACATAACTGATTTTGAGTGATACATATAACTGATTTGAGTGACACATGTAACTGATTTTGAGTGATACATATAAGTGATTTGAGTGACACGTAACTGATTTGAGTGACACATGTAACTGATTTTGAGTGATACATATAACAGATTTGATTGACACATGTAACTGATTTGAGTGACACATATAACAGATTTGAGTGACACATATAACAGATTTGAGTGACACATGTAACTGATTTTGCGTGATACATATAACAGATTTGATTGACACATGTAACTGATTTGAGTGACACATATAACAGATTTGATTGACACATGTAACTGATTTGAGTGACACATATAACTCAGTTACACTGCAACCACCAACAAGTAAATTCAATTCCACACACTCAGAAAACTATTTTTCAACTTCTACAAAATAACGATAAAACATAATAACAGTCAGTCAGACACCGCAAAACTCCGCCGATCGTAATTCGGATCATCACCAATATTTAATGGATTGTTCCTTGGCATGAGACACACCTCACACAACAGGTAAAACGTGTCATGCTTTGTAAGTAATCTTGTGGACGGACAGGTATAAACAAGTCATGATAAAGCAAACAAACCAACACGATAAAGCACATAACCTCGCTCACTAACTAATGCTTTAATAGCAGTAGACTGGGAATACTCATCACGACCAGCGTTTAGTGAAATCAGAGCAAGCTTCACTCACATACGTCTCAATTTACATATTTTGTAAATTGAAAATTAATTTTGTATATAATTATATGGTTATATTGATATGAATACCAGATCAGAGGTCACAACTTTCTGGATCACGATTTAACCCTTTACTTAGAGGTCACAGCTAATAAATTTAAATTTTCACCCACTCGAAGTTGTAGATCGAGGTAACGAGACACAACTTCGAGTGGGTGAAAATTTAAATTCATTAAAAATTAGTTGAATTTACTCAATTTAAGTGAATATGAAAAATCATACATGATAATTTTTTGAAAGCTGGCTATGTAATGCCATCAAAGCATAATAAAACAATACTAAGTCGAGTATCGTCGACATCAGTGATCTAAGGGGTAACCCTTTAAACGCCGATCTCCATTATATTACTTGTTTTTCCATTTTGCATAAGTACATTAAATACCAGCTTTTGCACACGTTAAAGATTGATGTGACATTAATCAGCCATATTTGAAAATCGTTGAACCTCGAAACAGTATAATTTTCACTCACTTGAAGTTGTGGATCGCGTCAGCGAGACACAATTTCAAGTTGGTGAAAACTATATAATTTGGCGGTTAAAAGGTTAACATCACGATATAAGCGTCCTGCTTGACTCTGTTAGATCGTGATTGTTCAAGGGAGACTCCATCACACTAATAACTACGGTAGACTCACACTGACACATACTAGTAGTATAAACTCTAAGTGGGGCTATACTTCCATCAAGGTCTAAATAAAATAAAATGCCATAGAAATTGATAAAATATTTTCTGGTAAATGCTCAGTAAATCAAGTAATTTAATTTGGTAGATGTCTATTTTTGATAAATATAATTAGGCCTATGTTTCGTGATTTGCAAATGGCAATTGACATCAATTCCAGCTTCGAATGAAAAACATCAAAAAATAATTAGGATGCGGGCTATAGAAGGTAACTTTGAAAAATATAATTAAATTTAGGAGATGTCAATTTTACATAGATAGAAGTATTTTTCGTTATTTGCAGAGGATAATTAACATTAATTCAAAATACGATTCAGCTGGACAAGGGCTATAGAAGGTGGCTTTACGTCGGTTTCTAATTTCCGTTTGTTCTGCACGATTTAAATTATAATATATATATGTACAGAATCGTTATTTTCAAGTGTCTCTCAGTCCGCCTGGCGACTACGATGTCTTATTCAGAATCTCAGGACAGAACCATTTTATACATGTTTTATTCAGTCAAGCTTACTATACCTTATAATTATATATGATGGATGTTAGACCCGATCCCTTTAATATGGTGAACCGATCACCATTTTTACATTTACAAAGTGATCACGAAGGGTCCATCAACACATTATGTAACTTGATGCTTCATCACGATGGGGTTTCTCTTTCAGCACACGCACACGCCAGATTAAATGAGCGATGGTTCTGCGCTGTTTCAATGTTGGGTCAGCAGGCCCAACATTGGAACGGCGCTGACTCAAAGTCCGATGTTACACCAAGTGTCATCCAAAGCTGTGCTTCTCTTTACCACGCACATTGAGATCCGGCCGTCACAATACTGTATTATAATTCAATCATCTCTTGAAGTATTTTTGCTTTAATACGCTAAATGTTTCATCATAAGAAATACAAATGAGAAGGTATTACCAAATAATTATTGCTCCATTTTAAAACCATATTTATCATATATACTTTGCCAATGTAAAACATTCTTGAAAAAAATGGGTTTTAGAACACATGAAAAAGCTACTACTATTTGGTAGGCCTATATAAAAAACAAAACTATGCAATGTTTATATTTCAAAACTATGTTATTTTGTGTGTGATTTGTGTCGTATTTTTATTTTGAATAATTATAATGTAATCGCCAAGAAATGTTCATACCAACTAATAGGAAGAATTGCGACCATAGTATGACAATGTCAAAAGTGGTCTTACCAGTAATGCTTAACAATACTGTAGCTTTTATTTCTTACTAACAATATTGCATTGTCAATGCAAAGAGTAGTAAATGTTTACTTGGAATAAACTATATGTTTGTCTGTAAATGGCAGAGGGCCGTGTTCCTAAAGTTTATAAGATATTTGTTTTCTGGCTGCAAATGAGTATGGCCTCGCACTTCATAAAGGTCCAAAACATGTCGGAAGGAATTAGATAAAAGCCATGTTATATATGAATCCGCATAATATGTATCACCACGGGACATCATTGTGCGTCATCCGTCTCATCATCAGATTGCGTTTCACAGCGGGATAACATTCTGTGTCATTCATATATCCCTGTGTGAAGCGCCACATGATGTCATTGTGTCGCATCCCAATCTCATGTCATCTTCCTCACTCAAGGTTGACACCCCAATTATCTCCAGGAGGATACTCTTGTTTTGTACTCTTTCTTTATCTGTGAATCATGTCACACTACATGTCATATCTAAGCCGTGATAAGAAAGTTTTTGTGACAGATAGTGTGACTGATAACCCTATAACCCTTTCAGCGCGGGGACCGTCTTCATATGTCAGATTCTGCCGTCGAGGTCCACAGACAGTCCCCGCGCTGACAAAAAATAAATAAAAAAAATCCTAATAGACCCCGTAGTACCATAACGTAGATATTCAAATAAATCAGAAAGAGCTAGGTGGTTTTGTCAAGTTAAAAAAAAATCCAAAAATCCGCTAAAAACTCGGAAGTGGGTGGGTGCGTTAAGCCTCAACTCGGATTTTTTGTGTGTGTTGTTTTTATGTTTCCAATTGTTTCCAAAATAAATAAAAAATAGATATTTGGTGTCTGGCCAATCCGAGCGTTTCTCGGATTTTTTTATTTTTTTTAACTTGACAAGACTCCTAACTAAAACATTGATGATCATGGGATTTTGGTCTCCCTGGTTTGTACAAAAATATTTCAGTGTTGTGTAACACTTAAGTGCTAAATGAAATAATTTTCTTTTTTACTCAGTGAAATATGCTGTGATTCAAATTTAAAAAATACAAACAACTGTATGTCCCATAAATTTTTCTTTTCTATATAATTATACTTATACACAAAACAAATACTTTCATTTATAACAATATAGTGTAGGGTCCTTATCACAATTTCTCGCTGACGTTTTTAAAATAGTTAATTGCTATTAAGTGTTGATCAATGTTTGAAGACTAATTTGCAGCAGTTGCTCTTTAAAGCGACTCATCATGATGACATAAATTTTCGTTTTTAATTTTGTAATGAAGTAGAGTATCTCACAGGTAATTATTTCATTTTTTTTTAGATTTTTCAGATTTTTAAAAACATTTCTCAATATATATAACAATATTAATAAGAATCCGTGAATAACCCAAACATTAAGTGTATTGACCTAAAGGATGGTTGAATGCTAGCACAGCATTGGGCCACAAGTTGATGCCGTCGGCCCAGCGTTGAGCAGACCATCGGTGCTGTGGGGGTCCGCTCCGATCATAGCGTTCCCAGGCCAATTAAGCAGGTGTTAAGGGCGGCAGCTATTGATTCAACCAGGTGGTTGCTTTGATCATTCCGTCTGAGATGGTGGTTATCCAGCGCAGTTTTGTTGACATGACAATATACGTCTTGGAAATAAAAGTGTTTTAAAATTGTTTTTGTTATGTTTTTGTATTTTATTCAGGATCAGTAGGCTATATAGCCTCACATAAATTAAATTTTCAAAATTGACAACATTGAAAATGTCTCATCCCGAGGGGTCCCTTTAAATATAGTAGCACGTATTCCTTGATCCACTTTGCCATAGGAATAGTTCTGCGGTAATGCCACATAGTTACGGCAGTAAATGTCGTAATTCACAATACAGTAATATACAATTTAAATTTATAGCTGAGAAGATCCCTATCTTTACCCGGCTAAACCAGGCTATTCACATTGCGTGGAGCCTGGCCGCATTGACCTCCATTTTTCCACGGCTCGCTGTGTAAAACAGATACTGACTCTGCCTAGCGATAAGTCCAGAGAGGTGTATAGTGTATTCAGCTAGCACGCTCTGGTGATCACAGTAGAACCATTCGATAAAACAATGGCGGTCAGTGTGGCAGAGCCTTGCGATGTGATCAGGGCACCCTATCTTGGTGTAATTTACAATGTTCTCTTGATGTAGTTTTTATTTAAACAACACTAATTGTCTTATAAGAAAGACAAATGAGCTTTCTGAGTTCATGAAGTGAACATCTTTGATCGTGATGTGAGAGAAACCACTTTTATTTTTTATCCTCAAAGAATCTAGAACTAAATATTATCAGTACATATATGATATTTACACACTATATTTAAAAATATTTAAGATATAAGATACTACAGTGTGGTTGAAATAATTAATGATAAAACACCTCAGCCTTTTCCAAATGTAGAGCTCCTTGGGCTTTAGCCTATACATTATGTCATTCCATCACATAGCTGTGACATTGTAACTGTTTACTTGGACAAAACTGTCATTTTATTGGTATATCTCGCAGATGTAGAATGACGTTGTCCTAACGTTGGGTGTGTGATGTGTTCTCTTCGATCGTCACAATCGAATGCAAATCACCAAAGTTGACCTTGTATTTCACATATCGTCCTTTAGATATGAAAGGGTGTATTTGCCACTTTACAAAGTGGCAGATACACCCTTTCATATACATGTGGACGATAAGTTCTGAGACTTTCCACCGGAAAGTAATTGTCATATTCGTCATCGTATTAATGACAGAATATATATGAGCATCTCCATGGGATGTCAAAGTAGCGATTGCATCTTGAATCCACATTTGTCACACGCCGGGGTGTCTTTGTGCGTCTAACGCTGTGCGTCATCCCCAGCCAGGATGTGGAGCAAAATGGGATGTCGTATTTCTAAATCAGCATCTGTAACTCCACGGAATGTCATTGAGCCGCGTCCTGAGATCCTGTTATCCTTATGTCTCAAGGTCGACCAGCTATTATGTATGTAAACATACACCACTCACTTTTGCGTACAATTAACGCAAACAGATGATTTTGGTAACATGGCCAATGCTTTCATATTTAAACATGTTCAAAAATTCATCATATCGTCTAATAGATTTAGCTAAACTTAGTAATTTTAGAAAATATGTCTTCTTTTTACTGCAGATACTAGTAATCATTTTCTTATGATGTTCAAGCATGTGATCGCTCATTATTGGTTAACAGGTAACTCGTTAACTAGTAATGAGAGATACATGTCTTATTAAGTATTTTTATTGATCAACTAGTTAATTTTATAACTAGTTGTTAATTATCATCCATTCATTCATTTATCCATTCATTCAGTTATTCATGAATTAATTGACTCATCGTTTATTAATTAATTAATTAATTAATTAATTAATTAATTAATTAATTAATTAATTAATTAATCAATTAATTAATTAATTAATTAATTAATTAATTAATTAATTAATTAATTAATTAATTAATTAATTAATTAATTAATTAATTAATTAGTTAGTTAGTTAGTTAGTTAGTTAGTTAGTTAGTTAGTTAGTTAGTTAGTTAGTTAGTTAGTTCGTTCGTTCGTTCGTTCGTTCGTTCGTTCGTTCGTTCGTTCGTTCGCTCGCTCGCTCGCTCGCTCGCTCGCTCGCTCGCTCTTTCGTTCGTTCGTTCGTTCGTTCGTTCGTTCGTTCGTTCGTTCGTTCGTTCGTTCGTTCGTTCGTTCGCTCGCTCGCTCGTTCTTCGTTCGTTCGTTCGTTCGTTCGTTCGTTCGTTCGTTCGTTCGTTCGTTCGTTCGTTCGTTCGTTCGTTCGTTCGTTCGTTCGTTCGTTCGTTCGTTCGTTCGTTCGTTTGTTTGTTTGTTTGTTTGTTTGTTTGTTTGTTTGTTTGTTTGTTTGTTTGTTTGTTTGTTTGTTTGTTTGTTTGTTTGCTCGTTCGTTCGTTCGTTCGTTCGTTCGTTTATTCATTCATTCCCTGATGTATTCATTCATTCATTCATTCATTCATTCATTCATTCATTCATTCATTCGTTGACTCATTCATTCGTTGACTCATTCTTTTATTCATGAAATTATTCACTAATTTTTAGGTATTATGTAATATTTTTGTATGACAAATGTATTTTTAACAATAATTATTACCAAACTGTCTATTTATCATTTATACATGATATATACTATGTGTATTTTATGTTTGAATGTCTGTTACAACTCATTTCTCAGTGACCCTTTTATTTGGAAGAGAATAAACTTATCCAGAGGATTGTGTAGATATCGCCGAAACTTTAAGATCTAAACAGATCGCTTTTATAAGGCCGATCAGTTTATCAAAAAGATAAACAATGCATGACTGATCCGGTTACCGAAAAATACCACATGGCCGGCCAACCATTCAGCCAGTAAATCATGCAATGAGAAAGGCACCTATCCAGTCAACAAGCCAGCAATATAGCCAACAAGCAGCCAGTCAGCCAGAAAGCCAGCTAGCAAACCATTCATCTAGTCAATCAAGCTGACAGCCAGCAACACAGCCAGCAAGTTCCAGCCAGCTAACCATTCTGCCAGCCAGCCAGCCAAACTGTCGGTCAGCCAGCCTACAGTGCCAAGCAGCCGCTCAGTCAAGCAGAAGACTAGCCAGTTTGACAGCCAGCCAAACAGTCAGTTAGCATGGTTAGTAAGTCAACCAATCAGCCTCTCAGTCAAGTCAGCCATCGGCCAGTCTGTCAGTTAGCCTGACGAACAGCTAGCAGCCTGTTTGCCATCCATCCATCCCGGCATCCAGACAACCAGTCAGCCAACCAGTCTGTCAGTTAGCCTAAAAATCAGCTGACAGTCAGCCAGCCAACCAGTCTGTCAGTTAGCCTGATGATCAGCTGACTTTCAGCCAGCCAACCAGTCTGTCAGTTAGCCTAACAATCAGCTGACAGTCAGCCAGCCAACCAGTCTGTCAGTTAGCCTGACGATCAGATGACAGTCAGCCAGCCAACCAGTTTGTCAGTTAGCCTGACGATCAGCTGACAGTCAGTCAGCCAACCAGTTTGTCAGTTAGAGTGACGATCAGATGACAGTCAGCCAGCCAACCAGTCTGTCAGTTAGGCTGACAATCAGCTGACAGTCAGTCAGCCAACCAGTCTGTCAGTTAGGCTGACAATCAGCTGGCAGTCAGCCAGCCAACCAGTTTGTCAGTTAGAGTGACGATCAGCTGACAGTCAGTCAGCCAACCAGTTTGTCAGTTAGCCTGACGATCAGCTGACAGTCAGTCAGCCAACCAGTTTGTCAGTTAGAGTGACGATCAGATGACAGTCAGCCAGCCAACCAGTCTGTCAGTTAGACTGACGATCAGCTGACAGTCAGTCAGCCAACCAGTCTGTCAGTTAGCCTGACGATCAGCTGACAGTCAGTCAGCCAACCAGTCTGTCAGTTAGGCTGACGATCAGCTGACAGTCAGTCAGCCAACCAGTCTGTCAGTTAGGCTGACAATCAGCTGACAGTCAGTCAGCCAACCAGTTTGTCAGTTAGGCTGACGATCAGCTGACAGTCAGTCAGCCAACCAGTTTGTCAGTTAGCCTGACGATCAGCTGACAGTCAGTCAGCCAACCAGTTTGTCAGTTAGCCTGACGATCAGCTGACAGTCAGTCAGCCAACCAGTTTGTCAGTCAGCCTGACGATCAGCTGACAGTCAGTCAGCCAACCAGTTTGTCAGTTAGAGTGACGATCAGATGACAGTCAGCCAGCCAACCAGTCTGTCAGTTAGACTGACGATCAGCTGACAGTCAGTCAGCCAACCAGTCTGTCAGTTAGCCTGACGATCAGCTGACAGCTAGACAGCCAACCAGTCTGTCTGTCAGACTAACAGCTAACAGCCTGTTTGCCATCCAACCAACCAGACAGACAGCCAGTCAGTCTGTCAGATAGTACGTTAATACGTGGTACTTGACCCTTTTAGCACGGGTACCGTCTTTATTTGGCGTCGATGATTCGGACGTCTAAAGTCGATTTTCCACTGAAATATTAATATTTTTAATGGGCGTAGACCCAAAACATAATACATTTATGAGGATTTCAAATTGAAACAAATTATTTGGTGTTATATAAAACCATTTATGCGTTTTAACCCTTTGCCTGCTGATCACGACAACAGTTGTTTTAAATCCATTTAATTAGCCGATTAATTCACTGTTATGGGGAATGATATGACTGTTCAAAGTTAAACATCAAGATTTGTAAATGTTTGGTCTCGAATTAAACAAATATGAATAAGTTTCAACTACTTGAGGTTGTGGATCGCGTTAAAAATCAACTTAGCAGGATAAGGGTTGCGGGTTAATTGGGACACTTTGCAAATTATGAAGGTGCACCTGCTATGATAATGGTGCTGTTTATGATAATGGTGCTGTTTCTCTCTTGATTGGAGAAACATACCAATTATCTGTAATTACTAGGGTTTCCTTGACCCAGTTCGAAAATACGTGTTATTAGCTGCCGTCGTCTATCGAGTAACTTTTCATAATTATTCTTTGGTCTCCATCTTGGATTTAAAAATGACTCACCATGCACCTGGGTCAACATGCGGTGTGGTAAAAAAAGTGGTGATTTAATTTTCAAGAATACGAGTTTTTTTTCCCACTTTCCGTGGTGTTATTGCCTGAAATAACATAGAGCCCCAATCATTCAATTGACACCACAAAGTTTCCGACTTCAATAGGATTTTTTGGTAACGGAAAAAAGATAATCTGCCAGTTCCTTTTTCATCAGCAGCTGAGATGGTCGGCACTTGGCGCTATCAAAGAGATGATACATATCAATTGGAGTTATTTACGGAGCCGTGAAACGAAACCTTCACAGAAGACCGATCATTGAGCTGCCATAGAATGACTCACGGTACCCTCGCCACCTTCATATAGATTCGTGACTAAGTCACCTCTGCTTTTAAAATTTAGGTAGCCTCCACCAGGAGAGATATGTTCTTGGTCGTGTTTGTTTGTTTGTTTGTTTGTTTGTTTGTGTGTTTGTGAGTTTGTCTGTCCTTCTGTCCAATCCTTTAAATGTTGGGGATGATCCGGATCCTAGATCCGGATTACGATCCGTATCGCCCGGATTTTCAGAGGTTTATCTCGGACAAATGAACAATTTATACATTTCGGCGAATTGCATTCGCTGACTGACTGTACAGTGTTTTATATGTTTTTTCTATGTCTGATTACGTGGTTTCACTAGACTGGATACATCAATCCAGTGATAATAACTTATATGTACATCTTAACCAGAATTGATTGATTGATTAATTGATTAATCGATTAATTGATTGATTGATTGATTGATTGATTGATTGATTGATTTTTTGACCGATTGATTGATTGATTGATTGATTGATTGATTGATTGATTGACCAATTGATCGATTGATTGATTGATTGATTGATTGATTGATTGATTGATTGATTGATCGATTGATTGATTAATTGATTGATTGATTGATTGATTGATTGATTGATTGATTAATTTGTTGGGTGGTTGGTTGGTTGGTTGGTTGGTTGGCTGATTGATTGATTAATTGATTAATTGATTAATTGATTGATTGATTGATTGATTGATTGATTGATTGATCGATTGATTGATTGATTGATTGATTGATTGATTGATTGATTGATTGATTGATTGATTGATTGATTGATTGATTGATTGATTGATTGATTGATTGATTGATTGATTGATTGATCCATTGAGTGATTGACTGCTGTATTGATTGATTGATTTCCGTATAGAATACTTCCCCCACATTGCACATTATATTATCATTCCCACGAGCAAACGTTCTGTTGATTAAATTGTGTGGATAAACACAGAAAAGATGTTCATCGTGATCAACCTGACAGATAAGACCATCATTTAACATTATCGTATCATATTCACCAGCGAATGAATTTTTTTGTTGATAGTGAATATTAATAGACACAGAAAAGACATACATCATGAACAGATAAGTTCATCTTGTTATTGCATCTGCTGCTGAAAATTCAAATAAAAAACATTGTCGCTTGATAATCCGCTGAAGCTACTAGTAAACCAATCACTATAAGTATGATAAGCTGGTAATTGAAAGTCACAAAGCTCCTACTGCAATAATGAGACAAAAGAAAGCTTCTTCTGCTGTAAAAACAGTGATGAAAGGGAACACAAGAAATCAATTAGTCTCGTTTTTTTGTACTTTGCTGATACAGCTAGGATCAGCCAATCAATTAGCCAGTCACTCTGAGTAAAGTCTCTCATAATAGAACAATTCATTTTGCCACAAGTGAAATAAACGATCAATGCTGTATATATTCAATTCACTGATAGATGGCCAATTGACTCATAAATTTTTTTTTGTATGTATGTCAATGTATGCTCAGGGTAAAACATTGTCACCAGATACATAGTAAGCAGGTACACCAGAAAAAGTAAAAGGTCAATGTCATCAATATTTTGACATTGTATCTTACTTGGATTATTATCCATTTATGGGTGCAGTCTGGGAGCAATTAATCATAATTACCATATACAAAACAGAAACAAGGACTTCTGAAATTAGAGCAATATGACAGTTTCGGGCTTTAAACACCAGTTCAGACGTTTAAAAACCACAAATGAAAAAGATTCTGCACTTAGTCCATGAAGCAGATTTTTTTTTTTCGTTTCGTATTTTCGTTGTTTTGTCCAATTACATTCTCAAATATGACAGGTATGAAGCATAACATATGGCAGCGTATATAAAAGGACAATATCGTTCATACAAAGAATATGTTGACAGATGCCAACATGCTCAACATGCTCGACATTCGTTTACCTTGAACTAAGTCAGGCCACAGTGTTTTGGTTACAAGTCTCTTTTTATATGTTTCACTGACGGTTGTTGAAAGGTGAATACGGCGTGTGATTCAAAGACACAATATCTCCAGACTAATACATGTATCGTGTCATTCCATATCTCACTTGTCTCAGACACGAACGGACACTTGCCTAACTGAAACAACTTTATTTCTTTCATTTTCACATAATTCATAGAGGAATGTTTACTATCATCTTACCTTGCGCAGAGTGTTGACATGATTGGTAAAGATTTGCTGAAGTCAAATTGAGACGTCCCCTATCTTTTCAACAAAAAGATCAACATAATAAATACATACTATAACTAGGCTACGTACATAACCTCTATTGTTAAGCATGTAATCAAACCGAATGAAACACCACATAGACCTTAACTAAAATCTAAAATTCCTCTTGACATTAAAAAACGATCTCGGCATTATCATTCTGAAAGTGATTGTAAGTGTGTAACTACAAGTGAATGATTGGAAATATGAAACGCAACGACCTTAATCGTGTTAATTTCGCTAAAAATACAAGAGGCTCCCTGTTAATTGATAAAAAGTATTAAAATTGACATCTGAAATATTTTCGTATAAACCATGGAGACCGAATAATTTTTAAATTTGAAATCATCATAGATGTCTTAGTTTTATATTTCGGCTTCATTTCAATACATATGCTATGGATGTCCGGCCATTATGAATATTTGTTTAACCCTTAACCCTTTAAGTCCTCACGATGCATTAAAGCATCATCTTACACCCCTCAAAATAGAATCAATTTCCTATAACTAAGGGTTTCAGAACGAACAATTCCATGAAACCGGTTCACCAATACATGTCAGTTTTCTGTACTTTTTAAACCACATCAAGTCATCTTCATCCACTACAAGTCGAGAAGTGCGACAGCAATTCGCGGTTTTTAGTGGATGTAGATGACAATGGTAAATTCAGGCTTAAATGGGGTAAAGCGCAGAACCTTGGAGACCAAAGTGTTTTTTTCAATTTGAAATCCTCATAAATGTCTTAGTCAGCTCTTTCTGATTCATTTGAATACGTATGTTATGGGTCTACGACCATTAGAAATATATTTTACCCTTACAGCGCGGTTATCGACTTTAGTCGTCAGAATCTGACATCTACAGACGTCAGATTCTGACGACTAAAGTCGATCCCCGCGCCGTAAGGGTCAACTGACCTTTATTCTGACAAATATGAATGTATCACACTCAGGTGAAGCTTTGGATCGCGTTAACACTGAATGAAAAATACAAAGATTGATCAAATGACAATGCTCCCCACCCAAGTGTAAGTAATACAAATATATACAGTTGAGGTATATATATATTATCCTCAGTAAAGAAACGTGGTCTTTCTGGTTATGATTATCATTATTTATTTTTATTTATTAGGCTTTATATACACAAATATATACAATAATCGTACAAATATGCAATTGTAAATAAAATTGTGTACATCAGGATGTCGAATACAGGTGACCAGCACCCGAACTAAGTTCGACATCCAGGATAAAATTTATATACATGGTAATTACATTTAAAATTACACTTAAAAGTAAAATTAAATATAAATATATTATACATATTTTTTGTTTCCCGCGCTAAAACCAGAGATAAAATAACTACATATTAGTATAAAGTAGCAAAAAATGCCTCTGGAAACCGTAGAAAATTATAAAACAACAACAAGTAGAGCAAGTTTTAAAAGCAGGCAACTTTGTACATGGTAATTACACTTAAAAGTAAAATTAAATAAAAATATATTATACATAATTTTTGTTTCCCCCGCTAAAATCACTTTGTTCTCAACAAACAAACATACGTTATTATTACGCTACACAGGATCAAATCAATAATTTAACATAATCAACTAACATAGTCAATTGATGGTGATTCTGGGGTTTTTCATCATTATATAGATGTGGATAAAGTGGATGTTGTTTAAAAGCCAGCTAATTATAGTGTATCAAATACAATTACAATTACATATCAATGAACCGAACACCGTGGAATCTAATAACGTTAAATTGCTTTGCTTTTAAACATCATTAACGCAAAATTTAAGGCATTTAATGTTTTTGCTGAGCGTCTAGAATAAGCAAATTATCAGGGAGGGATATATTTTTGCTTGAAATAATTCAATTAGATATTGATAGATTTGCTTAAGATAATTAAATCCACGGCAAAAAAAAGCTCCGTAAAAACCTGATGTCGCTTGTGTATAAAGCCTAGCGTCTGTGAACGAATGTATTTCATCAGATTCTTCCTCTGTCTTAGACATCATGCATCTCACGACGCTAACAATGAGATCTATCTGTGCACTTTGTGGGCTAGCGAGGCTGATGGCAATGCTATTATTCCAAGTGACATGGTTTGCCATTGTTTGTCAGGCATGAACTATTGTTCTTTTAGTAACAACCAAATATAATGTTATATGATGACATGTCACATGAATGGGAATCATTTATAGCAAAGGGGTGAAAGTCGGCTCTTGTCATCCTGTAGTCTTCAGTATTCGTTCTCACTCGACTAGGGTGTAACGAAAAAAAACGGTCATGGAGTATGATATCATGGCTTGTTGAAAAAGCCTATTTGAAAAAGTTTGTAAGACACTATTAATCGTAATTCACTATACACTATTCTAGTATGATGCTTGTGAGAACCTGTTCTTGGATTTTTTTTTTATATCTAAGTGCTTCAGGTTTTAAGCCTGTGATACCTCTTGCTGAAAAAAAAACCCATTAACAGTGATGTGGGCGTATGTCTCCAAGCTATTACTAGAAAACACAACTTTTTGCCAGGTCAGCAGCTGTTCAGAACTAGATCATTCAGGATGTCTGATCATGTATGTATTTTTGTTATCCATGAGAACATCTAGCCTTCTTTATTCTAGCTATATTACATACATACTATAATTTGCTTAGTGTGTGTAAAATATTATGAAAAAAGTGTACATTTTGTACATACAGTTTAGTCACTTATTACCAGCTGCCAATATTTAGTTTTAACAGTGACAATCCCAGAATGTGGCCTTATGCACATGTATCAGGTCTATTGTGCATTTGCTAATCTCTCCCCCAAATGTATGAAGATGCAATTCAATATTTCTGGTGACATATAATTATCCATTCGGCAAAATATATAAAACTTTCAATTTATAGCAGGTTTATTTTTTGACTCTAAAATAATTGTTGAGAGTTCTTTGTCTATAAACGTTAGAGCAGTTGTGAACATGTGCATAGAAAGAGTATCTTAAAAACGAAAAAGGAGGATAAATAGAAAAAATCTACACATATGCGCCAGAAGGTGTTCCGTCCCCTTTGTGATAGGATATTATTTTTTATTTTTTATACAAACCAACATTTTTTTTTTTTTGATTTTTAAAGCATCATAAATATCATAGTTAGCCTATTCCTCTTTATTTGAATACCTATGTTATGGTTCCACTGTCATTGTCAATTAAAGCATCATAAATATCATAGTTAGCCTATTCCTCTTTATTTGAATACCTATGTTATGTGTCCACTGTCATTGTCAATATGTTAATTCTTTCAGTACGAGAGGTTTTTTATACGTCATAATCTGGCGTCGATAGTATAAAGACTTTTCTGCGCTGAAAAGGTGAAGTGAAAAAGCACAACCGCTCAATGGATTTATGATCTTGTTAATACGTCCGGTAAAGGTTGTCATTCAGCTCAGTGACGGACGCACACTGTGATTGCTTGTCCTTTTTATCTGGTTCCAAGAATCTGACCTATAAAATAAAAAAAACCTGCTGCCTGGAAATTCATCCGCCTGAATGGTGGTAATACGTACATTAATGAGAGGCAGGCAGGCAGGCAGGCAGGCAGGCAGGCAGGCAGGCAGGCAGGCAGGCAGGCAGGCAGGCAGGCAGGCAGGCAGGCAGGCAGGCAGGCAGGCAGGCAGGCAGGCAGGCAGGCAGGCAGGCAGGCAGACAGGCAGGCAGGCAGGCAGGCAGGCAGGCAGGCAGGCAGGCAGGCATGTAGACAGGTAGACAGGCAGGCAGGTAGATAGGCGGGCATGCAGACAGGCAGGCAGGCAGGCAGGCAGGCAGGCAGGCAGGCAGGCAGGCAGGCAGGCAGGCAGGCAGGCAGGCAGGCAGGCAGGTAGATAGGCGAGCATGCAGACAGGCAGGCAGGCAGGAAGGCAGGAAGGTAGGCAGACAGGCTGGCAGGCAGGTGGAGGAAACAGGATCGCATGAAGACAACCACCGCCCAATGCGCCCAGCCAGATGGGGATAAAATGAATGGTCACGGAATGAATGAATGATATAATAATCATCTCACGCGGCCTCTTTGTCTTCTGTGCCAGCAGCACGGCCAAGCTGATTTAATACCAATATCATTGTTATCCATCCATTCACAATACGCTATAGTGTAGTTACCCAACGGACACAGGACGTTGAATCAATGTTGGTTAAGCGTTGACGGTGGACCAACGTTTAACCAACATTGAATCAACGTCTTGTGACTGCTGGGTAGTGTAGTTAAGCCTTACAACGCTGAAATATTATTTATAAAGCATAGAAACCATGGCGTTTTTTTCAATTTGTAATCATCATAAATGTCTTAGTTAGCTCTTCCCGTATCATTTGAATACCTATACTATGGGTCTACGGCTAATATAAATATTCTAATTCCCTAAGTGTATAAGTGTAGGGACCGTCTTTAGACATCAGAGTCTGACGTCTATAGACGTCAAATTGTGACGTCTAAGGACAATCCTCGCCCTGAAAGGGTTAATGTAGTTAGTATAGCTAGTGTAGCTAGTGTTGTTAATGTAGGTAATATAGTTAATGTAGTTAGTATGGCTAGTGTAGTTAGTGTACATGTAGTTAGTGTAGTTATTGTAGTTATTGTAGTTAGTGTAGTTATTGTAGTTAGTGTAGTTAATGTAGTTAGTGAAGTTAATGTAGTGAATGTAGTTAGTGTAGTTAGTGTCCACATATAGGGCATTCCGCATTGCGCGTATACTCGGTCGAATTACGTTTTTGTTGATTTTACACTTCTCACATTTTCACACAAAAATGAATTAGAGGCCAACTAAAAGTAAACAATTAACATATATGTAATCATATTAATGTGCTCTACACTGTATTGTTTAACTATTAAACCATGATAATATACACATTTTGGTTGCACAGTTTGCTTAAATTGTATGTACTTGATGTTATAATTGATTGATTATAATTATTGGGGGTCCTCCCAGTGGCTGTTTATATGTAGTTTTGTTATGTTTATTGTTATTTTGCAATTTTAATTTACAATATAAGAGCGACTTTGACTCAGAATATGCGTTGGAAAATAATAAATATGAAGCATTTAATGCCATTTCCATGTCGATCTTTATCACATTACATGTCTGTTGGGTAAAATTCAAACATGATCATCTTTCGTTTTACAGAAAAGTAATAATATACTATATTAAGATTGCTACGTTGAAGATGAAAACATTAAAATCTTAGTCATCACAGCTTTGTGAAGTTATTCTTAATATGATTTATCTAGACGAACACATACACTTTAGGGGCCTACAGATCTAAGAAGCCTTTCGAAAGAAAAGACTGATTGCCTGCCTGCCTGACTGCCTGCCCGATGGACTCTCCAGCTCTCCAAATACAATCACACAGAAAGTTCACCCTAATCATTCAATCCCCTCAGAGCAAACGTGGCAAATTACAATAAATTCGCTCTTCCCTCAAGTCAATAGGAAAAGGAAAAAATATAAATTGGTAGCAGCACCTGAGAAGTATCTCGGATGAACCAGACTGGGACCAATCAAAGGGACCAAAATACCCAATTATCCTGGCAAACACAACACGTTTAACCATTTCGGATGATTAATGGGCAAATAATTAGACTTTTAAGGATTTACCGGCCATTCTGGACAGGATCTTGAGTATTATACTTTTGTATGGCTAGATCTTGGTTAACGTTTGATATGTTTTAAGCACACCTGAAACTGCAATAACCCAGCAAACACAAAACATCTGTATAACATGTGTACAACGTCGGCTCAGCGTCTTCGACGAGGATCCAACATTGTACAATTTCTAAACACATGTTTTGTGTCTGCTGGAAAACCGTTGAGAATCCTTTTGCAGCATTTTTTCAGGGTCAGACCATATATGCCGACTATATTGCGTGTCGAATATTGTTAGTACAACAATATGGTCAACATGGTGGTCACTTTGTTATTGTTGTACACTTTCCTGAAAAATATGGATGAACATATCTTTAATCTGCCGGATTACAACATAGCATGGTGCGCAGTATTTATTACCTCCGCCCAGGGATTCTTAGAAAACAATTTATAGAAATCGCTTAATGACTTGTTGAAATATATGAATATGGCTACGAAGTCCATGTCAATAGGTCATTTGTGTCAGATTTGACGTGGATATTGTTAGTTTGTTTACAGGTAGGCTTCACAATATATGAAAAAAAAGTTTTTTTTATTAAACTATTGAATTACTCATCGGATGGCTCCACACTTACTCTTTTACAATCCCAGGGCGGGGGCCCTGGTACAGTGTAGTTAAAGCTGCCTGCTTGGAACCCGACTCTAGCCTTCAAGTTTCAAAGAACAAAATGTTTCTTCCTCGCTCACTCGTAAAGATTCAATAATGTGGGGGGCCTCCGTGACCGAGAGGTTGTGTGCTCGGCCTCAGACTGCCAGGACTCGAATTTCGAATCATGTGTCCGGAGGTGTTTGGACATTTCAACATAAATACGTCTATACTTTAAATAATATACGTTGAATAAAACTGTCATAATCCATTACAATAAGGGAATACTCAGCTTCAACCCTTTATGTGCGAGAAGCGAGTTTAAACGTCAGCACATGACGTTAATAAACAATGGTACTTGTGTCGTAGAGACTGCTTTAAACGTAGTTTTTTTTAATGAATAGTTCTTTACCATCTAATGTATGGCATATTACTAATTCTTCTTCTTTTATATCCAGTTTAAAGCTTTTTATGTGTGAAAAAATGATTACCAGTTTTGTCAGTAGTGATTGTTGTTCGTGTTTTTTTTTTAAATTGCTGTAATTGTGTGTTGTAATTGCCGGTTATCATAATCATATTATAAAGGGCTGGTCGAAAAGAAAATATATGTTTGGTGGAAACTATTAGCTAAGGCTCCAATGAATCCTGTTTAGCTTCTCTCCCAGGTGTACATTAACTTTTTTACATTCGAGTGGTATTATCAATTATTATTATGTACCTCATGTATATATTTGTATATGTTATTTGTATATGTAATAAAACTGTTATTAATATTGTATCTTGTACACTACTAAATCGAATAAACGTCAGATTCTGACGTGTAAGATCGATCTCCGCACTGAAGGAGTAGAATATATATAATGACCGTAGTAATAACATAGGTATTCAAATGGAGCGGAAAAAGCTAGCTAGGAGATTTGTGAAATGAAATGAATCGGGCTTTAGGCCACCTTTGTGCACATATAGGCCAAACTGGACCAGGAGAACCTCCTGAGGATGGTGAGATGATTGAGATGACACAGTCCTCCAGACACAGGATTCGAAATTCGAGCCCTGGCGGTCTGAGGCCGAGCACGCTACCTCTCGGTCACGGAGGCTTCCAACAATACTGACTTTCACACGTGGATGGGGAAGAAACAGTTTTTTCATTCAAACCGCCGAGACCGGGAACCGAACCCCGAACTCTGGCGTGAAAGGCAGCGGTGTTACCCACTACCCTAGGGCCCCTGCCCAGGAGATTTGTGATGATTACAAACCCTTCCGTCTCTTGGCTTATATACACATATTTTAGTGCCCTAAGGTTAATGTGAGGTGTTATATACTTAGATATGTGTACACCGAGTACGATGTAAAAATGTACAGAATGGGGTTTTAGGCCACCTTTGTGCATAGGTAGGCTAAACTGGACCAGGATAATCTCCTGAGGAGGGTGAGCTGGATGAGATTAGACTGACCTTCATATAGAGAATTCGAAAATCGAGCCTTGGCTGTCTGAAGCCGAGCTCCCTATCACTCGGTCACGAAGCCTCCCCAAAATATTGAATCTTTACGAGTGAGCGTGGAAGACATATTATGATTCTTTAAAACTTGAATGCCAGAGCGCAGTCCAAAACCGCGAACTCTGACTTTCCCAGGAGGCAGCATAACCACTGCACCAAGGCCCCTGCCCTCCGAGAACGATGTGGTGGGGTTAACTATGGTCGGGGCTCTGTAGGGAGCCATACCGTTTATATTCACCTTGATTTGGGGATTGGGTATCAATTCCCGTCTCAAGGTGAATATAAATCATCTGAAATACGTGGGTTAAAATCAGAGTAATAAGTTATCTGGACCAGATAACTTATTAGTAGCTTCCGTACACGACATATGGATAGTGTCCTACAGTCTTTCCGACGGTGGGGAATGGTCCAAAATAAAAGTTAGCTTCTCGGTATCCAGTCAGTCAATTCTCAAGCGATTTTCATGAAATTTTGTTATTCCTATTTGCTACTTATTTGGCATCGATCCTAAAAATTTCGTAATAAAATATTGGATAGTTCAAACGTTACACCATTTGACATGTAGTAAATATCCATTTATGACGCTCCTCTAATGTATAAACCCATTAACTTCATTCCGGTTTATTCTCAGAATTGCGTTACATGTCAAATGGTCTAACTTTTGACATATTAAAAGGAATTTCGCGAAATGTTTAGGGTTGTTGCCAAATGACTAGATAATAATGGCTTCAAAATTTCTTGACAATCGCTTGAGAATTGACTGACTGGATACCGAAAAGCTAACTTTCATTTTGGACCATCCTCCACCGTCGGACAAACTATAGAAAGTGTCATAAACTTGTTTAATTGCCTTCCCTGAATTCTTTATTAACCACTGGTTAATAAAAAATTTAGGGAAGGCAATGAAATAAGTATAGTACACTATCTAGGACACTGTCGATATGTCGTGTACTGAAGCTAATAACAGCCTTATATAGTGGTGTTTATATATTAAGTGTGTAATATTTTATATATAGATAGATTAGTTTATATGTTATAAACAGCAGAGTGGCCTTCGAGAACAGCCATAGCTAAATAGGCCTGGCTGCTCTTGGTGTTAGAAACTGTAAGAGTGGCCTCTGACACCAGCCATAGCTAAATAGGCCTGGCTGCTCTTGATGTCAGAAGCTGTAAGAGTGGCCTCTGACACCAGCCATAGCTAAATAGGCCTGGCTGCTCTTGATGTCAGAAACTGTAAGAGTGGCCTCTGACACCACCCATAGCTAAATAGGCCTGGCTGCTCTTGGTGTCAGAAACTGTAAGAGTGGCCTCTGACACCAGCCATAGCTAAATAGGCCTGGCTGCTCTTGGTGTCAGAAACTGTAAGAGTGGCCTCTGACACCACCCATAGCTAAATGGGCCTGGCTGCTCTTGGTGTCAGAAACTGTAAGAGTGGCCTCTGACACCAGCCATAGCTAAATAGGCCTGGCTGCTCTTGGTGTCAGAAACTGTAAGAGTGGCCTCTGACACCAGCCATAGCTAAATAGGCCTGGCTGCTCTTGGTGTCAGAAACTGTAAGAGTGGCCTCTGACACCAGCCATAGCTAAATAGGCCTGGCTGCTCTTGGTGTTATAACGTTATAACCTCAGCTAGACCCGTTATCCGTCTAATTTATACAATATACATAGTTTATATTCCTAGCATATATATATACAATTCCACCAAAAATGCAAACAAAATATGTATTATCGGTTTGTAAATATACACTATTGCTGCAGCCTGATAGATTTTTATAGCTTTTTGAACAAATGGACTTGGTTGAAATAATTTTAATTTAATCCGGGCCTAACGGTACTCAAAAATTCAGCAATAATCATATTTGGATTTCCAGCCATGGCTCCTCGATAAACCGGTGATTTGTTGATGACTATATGCTCTGAACATGATGACATGGGTGCGGTTTTTTGATTGATTGATTGTAGTTTCTATAAAGAATGGACTAATTTGTCTGTTAATGTACGTTTAGTAAAGTTAGATATATAGGAAAAAATATACTAAAATATCTGAGCCAATTGATATTTTCTTCAATGGTAAAGTGATCCAAGTCCATCAGTTTATATGGGGACATTTTGAATTGGCTCAGTTTACCTATGAGGCATACCCAATAAGGCAGCTGAAATGTTATTAAACACACCTTGTATGGAACAGCCTATGCTATGCCAATCATTACCATTTTTACTACAGCAAGATAATGACCACTGAACAGTTTTATACTAGTTGTTTACTTTTATACAGAGATTGTTATTTATAATTTTCAAAGGTTTATTTTTGAAATACAATGAATGAAAATGGCCAGAATGGGATTCACAATATCAGGAACTATACACTATGTTATATATACCCGCCAGTAAAAATGAATAATAAACTCCAATGCACTTCTTATGTGGTTTTAATTATTGACGTAACACCTTTGAAAAAAAAAGATAAATACAATTTTGTCATTTGAACTTTAAAGTCTTCCATAGGAAAAGGAGAAAATATGGACTTAGATCACCTTACGTCTAAGGCATTCACTTTCCAGTTTCAAAATATAGAGGGTACGCTGGCCTCTTTCTAGTTTCAGTGTACCGGGAAGCTATGTTAGCTGAAACTAGGTTCACATACCCACGGTACCCTTAAAGGGGGTACCCTAAAACATGTAAAACGGCTACATCCGACCAGACACTTGCGGCGTCACTAAATCATTCGAAATTAAATGAATCGGGCTTTAGGCCACTTTTGTGCACATATAGGCTAAATTGGGCCATGAGAACCTCCTGAGGATGGTGAGATGAGTGAGATGACACTGCCCTCCAGATACATGATTCGAAATTCGAGCCCTGGCGGTCTGAGGCCGAGCACGCTACCTCTCGTTCACAGAGGCTCCCCACAATGCTAAGTTTTACGAGTGGATTGGGAAGAAACATTTTTGTTTCTTTCAAACCGCCGAGACCGGGAAACGAACCCCGAACTCCAGCGTGAAAGGCAGCGGTGCTAACCACCACCCTAGGGCCCCCGCCCACTAAATCATTCGACGCTGGCCCCACAATATATTAACATTAGCTGTATTATTTTTTCAGTTGAAAGAAACAAGACGGGATTATTACCTGATTATGACCTATTATGACCTAACGCTGCAATAATGCTGGACCATCGTCTGCATTAATTCAACATTGGATCTCTCTCGCCATGTATCCGGTTTCTAACTCATTGTATACTGGATCGGAATAAACTATCATCTGATGTAAACGTGTCGCCGACCTTCACAGTCTTTATTAGGCCTCGCGATGCATTAAAGCATCATTTTACATCAAAGTAAAGACATTTGATTTTCCTACAACTAAGGGTTTTATGATGAAAATTTCATGAAAATACATGAAAATTTCATGAAAATACATGGCAATTTTCTTTTACTTTTCACCCACTTCAAATCATCTTCATCCACTACAAGTCGAGAATTCACGGCTTGTTGTGGATGAGATGACAATGGTAAATTCAGGCTCGAAAGCGTTAAGGCCAGATTGAAGACGTCGGACTATTTTCTTAACTGTCCATCCAAACCTCTCCCCGTGGCGCGATAGCACACAAAGTGCTCCTGCCACGTACCTGTCAGATTCAGATTCAGATAACGACATAGGATGACCAGCTCCATATCAGTCCGACCTGTGAGGCTTCCTGCTGCTGGCTTTGTCTCGTAATAAGATGAACCTTTTAGCTCATCAATGGCGGGGTGAATCTGAGATGAGAGCAAAATGTGAGCCCACAGACCCAGACAATTATGATGAATTCAAATAATTTAACCCTTTCAGCTCTAGGACCGTCTTCATACGCAGAATCTGACGTCTGTAGACGTCTGATTTTGACGTATAAAGACGATCCCGCACTGAAAAAAATGCAATATTTATAATGGTCGTAGACCCATACCATAGGTATTCAAATGAATCAGAAAGAGCTAACGAATACATTTATAATGATTTCAAATTGAGCAAAAGCATTTGGTTTTTATGATTTATACAAAATTAATTCAGCGATAATAGTTTGTCGATTGTATACTGAGTGCACTGTGTGAATGACGGGCTGATGAGATACTTGTTTTCATACGAAAATATTTAGACTCTTTCTTGCTCAGAAAATAATAGTCATTTTTTGTGAAGTAGTATTGTTCACACCGACTTTTGGTTTTAAAGCTTTATTGAAGGTTTTTCAATCATATTATTGCAAAAATCACTCAATCTATCACTCACTCACTCACTCACTCACTCACTCACTCACTCACTCACTCACTCACTCACTCACTCACTCACTCACTCACTCACTCACTCACTCACTCACTCACTCACTCACTCACTCACTCACTCACTCACTCACTCACTCACTCACTCACTCACTCACTCACTCACTCACTCACTCACTCACTCACTCACTCACTCACTCACTCACTCACTCACTCACTCACTCACTCACTCACTCACTCACTCACTCACTCACTCACTCACTCACTCACTCACTCACTCAATCAATCAATCAATCAATCAATCAATCAATCAATCAATCAATCAATCAATCAATCAATCAATCAATCAATCAATCAATCAATCAATCAATCAATCAATTTTATAACATATAAAGCGCTCTTCGTAAAAACTGAGCTCAGAGGCAAACAAAATTCAATCATATTCGATATAATGTCCAGGTTCAGAATATAATTGTCGTCGTTTATTATAATGTTATACATTACCATACATTATCAATGGTAATTTTAATCACGTATATATCTGCATAGATTTCTCGTCGGCGATAGATAAATATCTATCTTTCTACAATTCTTTTTTCTCTTATTGGAGATGAGCTATCGTTTATATTGTTATTAGTTAACTAACGCAATTTCCAGCTGCAAATTATGAAAGATACGTACACTATCTCAAAGTTGTCCTACCATAGTATTTTATTTTTTATTTTTTGTTCATCTATAATATTTTAGTTTTTTATTATAAGTGATATATGCTGATATTTTATCAGATAATTAACAGTCATTGCAGCAATATCGCAGCAATTTGTACACACTTAAATTTGGGCTTGGCGAACGATACACAGCTTCAAGTTGGTAGAAACAATAATTAGATCTTAGCGCTCTAGAGTCAGTTTTTATGGAGCTATATTTATAGCTTGCAAGCATATTTCCATCAAAAAAAGTTGCTATTTTTCTTAATAATATATTTTGATTTTTTTCTAAACAGGAAATTAATATTTGTAATCGACTGTTACGGCTACATTATATACAATAGATATATATCTGTCTGACATATTTAGTTCTAAAAGTAACGAAAAATATTGATTAATTGGTGAAGTCATGGAAGATGTCAGACACATAGATTCCATGTCAGTTGCATTGTCTTAAGAACATATAACAGCTGTAATTAGGATTGATAAGAAGTAACAAAAATTAACAAAAGGTAATTTGACTGCCAAATGCGTTGTAATAATATATTGTGATGCCAGATATATAGCTTGTCATCAATTCTTCTTAAAAGTATAATCGCAATGTAATTTGAGATTCCTTCTCAATGGAGTATCAGGTGAAGGAACGGTGCTGAGCGGTCGACCAGACTAATCCTTCAGCTGGCTCTTGTTAGATGGATGCATTAGCAGCTGCTGGAAGGTGATTCCAATCAGGTATAGTTTTATACAGGAAATGTATTTTTGTCCAAGCGTTGTGTTAGTTCTAATTTGTTTGAATGATTGTTAAAGTTCAAGTTGGGAGGGGTGCTAAAACTTGCGTTTTTTTGGCTTGACATGTTGATATTACATGTTGATATTTATGAACATAAAGCTATGTAATTGTCAAAAGTGAAAAAAAAAAATCTCCCTATTTAACAAAAAAATAAAAAAGTGTGAAAGTGTGGCCATGGGCCCTAGTTATCCTGAGAGTGTGACGTCACTCCAGGCTCAGATTTTCACTTCCTGTAAAGCTAGCCTGTTTGTTTACATAGGAATTTTGGGCATGTTTTAAAGGACATGACCTATTGTTCCATTTATTATGCTTTATTTGTCTGATTACAGATATATCTACATTTCTGAACATTCTTGATTTTACATGTTACAGCTGTAGGCTACGCAGTCATGGATTATTGCGTTGTCGTGGACCAGTTAAAGAACCAGGCTTTGGTTTGTCAGTGGTTTTACTCTTATAGTCATACCAACACCATTTGAGAGTGGTGAGCAGTTGGCAGAAAATTATTTGTTTTATTAGAGATCCACTTTTTTTTGTGTGTGAAATGTCGCTCTCAGCTGGTCGTTGCTGAAAGGTGAATCGGAGGAGGAAATAAAATATCGCATTATCCTTAGACAGATATATGTATCCTGCAACTCAATATGTTAGCTGTCACACACATAAAAATCTCCGGTAACACTTTACCCACAGGACTAAATTGTCTAATATCATTTGTCCAATTGTCTATTCATGTGAACTTTAGGTAGGCGTCCTGCGTAAAAAATCTGTAAAAAATATAAATATTGTTATGAAACCGAATGTTATTTAATAACTGCACATAGCATAGGTTTTATTTACAATTTCAGCCATTTTTGTCAATGCACATACAACTTTTTCCCCACGGTATATACTTTTTGCTTAGTGTCACATAATGTATGTCGTGTATCCGCCATGTCCTTACCTGATCACTGGATGGGTGTATCGGTGAATTTGTGATGGAAATATTAATGATTCATCAACAGAATTATAAATCTTTGAATTAAAACATTTATCATATTTATATGAATTTCGTTCATAATTACAACATATATTAACTAAATGATGAAACAAGACTAAAAAATAAATGTTAATTAATACATGGCGTTACCTTTTTCTAGCTTAAGAAAAACGTAATGACAAATAAATGTGTGAAAATATATAATGTTGTTGATGTCGTGTCCAGATGCAATGTGTTCTCCCATCGGTAAAGAAAAAGTGGACCCAGTGTTTGCAGCCTCCAATTTGTTTGGCTTTATCCCCGTATTTACCATGTCCGCAGTCCTTTATACAAGTGACCTTGGTGTACTCTCAAAATAGTTTCGAGGAGAGTGTGTAATTTTATACTGAAGCTTAGCAAGATATGAAGATTGCAAATAATGGGCAAACGTGATGTATAATAAAATATGTGTCAATTATAATATCTAAGTAGCCCTATGTGTTCCTGATACATCCATGACGTCTTTTCGTCATCTCTTATCATACAGCTTCACTAGTCATCTTTCGTTGTAGCTGTATATAGCGATATAGATATATACATGGGAACAAGACGAATCAATTAGGATTTGTCGCAAATAATTGAAAACACATTTTGGCATTTCTACTTTAATCTGATCATTCACAGGTAGATTTTGTGATAAAAAAACATACACTTATAAGGCGTATTATTTTAGTGATATCAGTAAAATAATTTATATAATATATTCAGTTACAACTATAGAAGCATTCAGCCGAGGACCGTCCAATATAGGAGGACAATCAACGAGCCCCAATCCAGTACATCGTTTTCTCTTGGTAATATGTCTATAATTATAAAATTATAATATCATATTTAATTAGATTGTTCTCGGATATTGTTTGTGATTAAAGCTACAAGTAGTAATACTACAATAACTGTCAACTGACTTGAAATAGATGTCTTTCCTGTCTGTAAATTGTACGTACCGACTGCATTATATTAATTGGTGAGGTAAATATGTACATCAGTAATGATATCACACTTGACCAGAAGGTAAATCACACATAATAATTAAACCTCCAATTTTAACGTATATACAATTTCTCTAAAATATTAGTTCGATTATAGTAAAGCTGTTATCAAAATAATTATAGTCATGTCACAGATCACTTGATGTGAATATTTCCACGGATACCAAGAAAGACAAGTGTAATGGTAGTTTCGGTTTATTTTTTATCCATCGATTTATTACTGATTATATATAATCAGTTATATATAAAATCACCTTTATCTGCGTCCAGGTCCTAACTAAACTCACACAAAATAACATCGTTTCTTTTTTATTTATGAAATATCAGAATTTTTTGGAAGTAATTATCTTCTATGAAGTAGGTTTTATGTTTTTGAATGGTGGATTTGGCGACACACTGAACAATGCAGTATGTGATGAGACGAAGAAAGAAGGGGATGAAGAAGGGGATGATTGCTTAGTGGTGATAAACCAGTCAGGCATGGACAATGACTGTCATCAATCTATAAAGTACCAATCACATAATGAACTAAAGCTGGATAAGATAATCATAATATAAGCTATGATAAAGCCGTCTCGACCAATCACATAACTGATAACTAGGTCAGTCGTTTTGTGAATCGGCCTGGATTTCTCTGGTTATTATTTTCCACATCCAGATAACAGGTAGGCTACAGCACGGGAAATTGGGATGTGTCTATGCGGTGACAATCACTGCCATGTCTATACTTCTACTTAGGGAAGGGAACTTTCAAGTCATCGTCATTTTAAAATGAGAAATAGCCTATGTAGACTTTTGTTTTCTACCAAACAAATGCTACCATGGCATAGCTAGTTCTTGTAGCAATTTATTGATGGGTTTTCAAACGGAAATCTCATAATTTACGTGCATTAATAATCATTTTACGAGCTTGATTCTGACAGAAGCACTATTTCCAACAAAATGACACATGTCGTGAATAATACACTGCAGTATTCAGCTTACTATTATATTGAGAAGTTACTGCCTTTTTGGGTTTACACGATAGAATAGTGGCGTTGAATAGCCCCTATGTTGAGTGTTCGGGTGTGAACAATAGGCGTAGTATGTTGAGATTGCTGCTTGATCACTTGAAGTTGTGTATCGCTGACGAGATCCACAACTTCAAGTGAATGAAAATTATTCAGATTTGACAAAATGGAGGTCAACAAATTTCAAATCTTGCTGATTAATGTCAAGTTTTATATTTAACATGTTTAAAAGCTGATATGTAATATGCTAATAAAAAATGTAAAAAACGAATATGGACGGCACCGGCGATGAAAGGGTTAAACGAATTCCAATAGCCATGTCTGTCCAGTTTATGTGCACATAATTAGTCCGAAAGTAGTGGCAGATAGAGCATTGATTATTGTCAAAAATAATAATTTTTCGTGGAGCTGTCGCTAAATTTAATAATTATATAAGCGGTTGTTGTGAACTTGAAAGGCTTCCTCTCCTTGTGCCTTCAGTCTAGTTTATTTGCACAGAAGTCCCAATGTGATGATATCACCTGATCACATTACCGCTAATTAATTGTCAACATGAAAAAGTATCTAATTATAATTAAATATTGTTGAGCTACATGGGCTTCTTCCTGTATGTCGGTCCAGTTTGCTTGGAAATATTTTTCGTGGTGTTTACTTTACTGTATCTCTTACATATTTGTCTTCAAAGCTCTGATACACAACGGTGCCATCGGAATACAAGCTATAATAAAGCCGTCTCAATCACATACCTGATAACTAGTCAGTCACTTTGTGAATAGGCCTAGATTTCTTTGGTTATTTTGTATAGTGGCCACTCCCATATAACCAGGTCCAGTATTCAGTTAGCCGATACCGTTGATGAAGCCTATTTACTGCGTGATACAATCTCACAGTAATAACAAAGGTTATTATCATATATATAAAAAACACAATAGCTTTCAACATATTTATACAAAGCATGCACGAATTTCAAATGAGCAGTGAGAAACAATTTCGAGCATACAATGACGTAATGCTGGTTTAATGTTGGGCCAACATTGTAGACGGTGGGCCGACATTAAGTCAACACGGGTTTAATGAAACATATTTGCTGAGCATGCGATGTTGCGATGGCTTATAGTACCAAGGTGGGTTTGTTTGGACTTAGTCCTCATCACAATTGAGGTGCAATAAGGCTCTAATGCATACGTAATTTGCTTGTCCTTGAACTGCCAAACAAATAACTTGTTGTGTTGAGATTCTTATTGAACCTTGATCCAGTCTGTATTCACAGAAGTGGGTCTATCCCAGCTGATTCCCCAACTTATTGTAAACAATATGGCGTTTTATTTTGTAGCTGTCGTAAAATCTACTAATTATATAACTGACTGTTTTAAACCTCAAGGGCTTCAACTGGCGCAGTCGGTCCAGTTTATATAAGTGAACGGGCTTCCCCAGCCGCCTGCAGTCCAGTTTGAATTCACAGAAGTTGTATAAGCGTAGTCACATATAGCTCATTCACTCAGTTGTTAATGTCAATAATACGTTTTAGCTAGTAATTTCCAAATGTTATAATGATTTAAACGACCGGTTGACATGCATGTAAGCAACAATGTATTTAAATAAACCTCTGTGATACAATACCGCCCTGTGGGTATTGTATCCTAGTGTTAATGTGTGAATAAAATACTATTTGACAGATTTAGTTCTTGAGCTAGATCATATACGATGGTCCAATATCAAAAACGACACTGGGTCAAAGTCACTATTCTGCTCTCTGGGTATCATGGGTATGTTTCATAATACTAACCCAGATACGGTTCACCATCGTCACAGAGGTTTATTTATACAAGTGACTCTGAATGACATGCCAGAAAACACGGGATATACCCACAATGCCGGTCCAGCGCTGGGTCAGTTTATGAGTCAACATTGGACCAGCATCGCGCCCATGTCTCGCGTCTCTAGGTATGTTTATATAAAAGTGTGGTTATATAATTACGTAATTATATAATTACAATAGTTTTGAGGTGTGAAAACGCTTTTGTTGTCAAGGTCAGGTCTAGCCATTGACTGTAGCCTGTCGCCCAGACTGTTATGTGGACCACACAATCAAGGTTCTGACACACTTGATACTGACCCCCCGAGATCAGCTTTTGTGACCTCAGCAATGTTATGAACAAGGTCATGCCTTGTATTGGTGACAAAAAAGAGGGATCACAACTAAATATTTTGCTACTTACATGCATGTCAACCGGTCGCTTATATGATTATTACATTTGGCAATTACTAACTAAAACGTATTATTGACAATAATAACTGAGCGAAAGAGTTATATATGTCACTCTTATGCTAGTTTTGTGAAGGCAAACTGGACGGCAGGCGACTGGGGAAGCCTGTTCACTTATATAAACTGGACCAACGCCGCCGGTGCTGGCCAGTGTCCATTCAACCCTAGTCAGTACTTCATGCTGGCGAAAGTGCGTACACATAGTATACACCGCCCCAATGTGTTTAAATGCTGGCGTACACTGCGAGACATAGGTTAAAGCTGTCTGCCGGAGGTCGCAGGTTCGCGTCCGGCACAGGTATTCGGGTATCAAAGTAACATTAGGTCTCGTCCTGCTAGTCCGAGCTTGGCGTGAACAGCATGGTTCAACGTCAGAGATTGACAGCATAGCTAAAGCTGTGGTTTTCTATGCTGGTGGTCAGTGTACGCTGAGACCAAAAAATTCATGAAAAATGTGAGGGTAACCCTATTTAGATGATAATTTCACCTATAAAGACAGGGCTTTAAGTCCCCACGTTAAGGCATTATTCTAATGAGATGTACATCTGTCAATACAGAATGATATAAAAATAATTGATCAAACACTGACGCAATGCGCAATCGCTCGGATGCGCACCGTATTTTTGGGGCACAACTTTACGAATAGCAATGATTACAGACTCTGAATCGCACACAGAGTCTGTTATTACTGACTACGTCCTGCCTACTCGTAAAAATTCAGTATTGCAGTCACCGTTCCGGCCTCACACCACCACCAGCAGAAACAACAACTACAACAGCAAAAGCCACTATCAACAACTGCAGCAACAACAGTACTTTTTATAAAGATTTAAAACTTGTATTGACCATTTAGATGTCAGTTTTGACATATTGGTCATTTATTTTATTTTTTATTGGGGCGTTCATTGATTATTAATGCGGTTGTCGCTACTTCATGTATTTGAACACTGTATGAGTGCGCGCCACGGGAAGAATGTGAGCCGCAGCGGTACTCGAACCAGGTACCCCGGGCTCTGAGTCGACCAGCTATCATGGCACCATATAATGCTTAACCCCTGAAGTGCTGACATAATTTAATATGAACCAAGAGACCAGAGTGTTATTTTTAATTTGAAGTCATAATAGGTTTTTCCACTTCATTTGAATACCTATGTTATTGGTATACGACCATTATACATATTTTACGCTCTTTCATTGCGGGGATCGATTTCAGACGTCAAAATCTGACGTCTATGAACGTCAGATTCTGACGTCTAAAGTCGGTCCACGCGTTGAAAGGGTAATTTATTATCTGTAATTGTATTTTCCACCGTTGTTTCGCCGCATCCATCCAAGGACCACAGGGGATCAGGATAGTTTTCCGTTTTTATCTCAGAAGTCAGAAAATGATATGTGGCTTTTACTATGCTTATTTCATGTACATCTCTTGTCACCCAATAAACCTATGTATATGTATATATAGCATAGAGAAACATTATTGTGTGTAACGTAAAATAAATCTTAGCGAAGTAAATTAACCATAATATCTGAAAATCATTTGCAGTCTGTTTGTTATTGCTCAAGCAATTTCCAACTTCAAATGACGAGAAAATTATTTCAATATATAAAAAAAATTGCTTGAAGTTGAATTATATGATTAACTAAGCGTCTACACATGTTTTATCAATTCCAATATTTTAAACGTGTTCAGCTTACACGTGCTAAAACACTATTCAGAAAATGACGATAAGTGAGATCAAAGCGTGATGAGAAATAGTAATTAATATAATACCAGTGTCACATGTGGAAATGGAGAAATTAATTACAAGTGATTAAAGCTGATAATTATAGACCTGTTCAACTAACACAATAAACATCAAAAATCAACCATCAAGTTGGATAATTTCCTCCATGTTTAATTTTTATTTAAGATAAAATACAATTTGGAATCAAAATCGCTTGTAAACTTGAAATTAAAAAAGTGAACATTTTTCTAACTAGCTTTCAGAAACATTTGTTATCATAACCTTCATATTAAGTACTCTGTTTGATTTTGGGTGCTGTTATACCTAATTATGTAGACCTGCTTTTGCCATTTTATTTGTATTTTATTTTTTATTTTATTTAGATTTTGACCAATACATATATATATTTAAAAACAGATACAAAAAAAATATACACATTATATCATTAAAATATTATATACAACATTGGTCGTGCTGCGCTAGAACAGGCTTATAGAAGCCTCTGCAAGCTAGGCAGCAACTATATTCATGTTCATCTATGTACAGGAAGTATAAGCATAAAAGTATAAACAAATAATATACATAATAACATGAGCTTCTCGATCCAAAACCAGAGATAAAATAACAACATATTATTATAAATAGTAGCAAAAAACACACTCTGGAAAGCGTAGAAACCTATAAAATGAATACAAGTAGAATATTTTTATAATCAAAATATGCAAGTTATAATAATTGTCATGCTTTTAACATATACATCCCTATATAAAATTATTACGATTAGTCTAAAAACCATCGGCTGGCGTCAGCTCGTAAAGCCGTCGCGCTACCGAAACACAATGTATACATACCAATGAAAGTCGGACACGGTGTTCGTTCATCAACTGCCAACACCTACGTTAGCATCAGAAACATCCGTCGACCTCGCTGTCGAGTTTTTGGAAAAAGTCGGACACGGTGGATCGTCGACTGCCAACACCTAAGTATGGACATCAGAACCATCCGCCAACCTCGCTGTCGAGTTTTTGGAAGCGTAGCGAAAAGCTTTCCCCCATCAACTCAGACAGTAAAGGTTGTGGTGATATCAATGTAGAGCATATGTTTCTCAGACCAAGTATTATCGTACATCACACCCAGAGCAGCAGCAGATAATACCCCATGTACAACGATTGTTGATATCGAAATCAATTAAATGTGACTTATACAAAACACCCAACCTTTTTTAAAATGAGCCTAAACTATCTGACATGCGAATATGTTGTGGAAGCTTGTTCCATAGACGAGCTAATCTGTTAAAGTTCATATATTGCGCTTGTACAGTTTTTGTCATGTTTAAATGAAATAATGTTTTTTTGTTGGCAGACCGTCTCCTGGTATTTGATTGTACAAATTGTAGGTATGTATTAATGTTAATATCAATTTCGCCATGTAGACATTTAAACAGAAAACACAGATCGAGAATTTATCTGCGGTAACACAGTGTCAGTATACCTAAAGTTAGACATCTATCTCTGTATGAGACATCAGATAAATATTCATTTAAAATACATTTTGTAACATGACGTTGAACCCTTTCAATGCGCATAATTTTATTTACCTGGTACGGAGACCACAAAGGTGTACAATATTCAGATGAGCTTCTAACATGAGAAAGATACAACAGCAATTTTATTGCCACAGGGGCATTAAATCCTAAAGTACGTTTGACCAATCCTGGTAATAGGTAAAATGATGGCTGATAATAAAATTATCGTGTCGTCCTCCCCGAGGCCGTGGATGGATGTAGTTGCGTTACCCTTAAAATCCAACATGGCGGTGACTGAGCGCGATCCCGACCCCAAGGTCCGAAAAATGCCCATAACTTTTTAGTGACTGTGCGACCCCTATACCTGAGCATGCGGGCCCCGGGATGCGGACATGGGACTGAAATGTTACTGATTCTAAAAAACTATGTTTGACCGGATTACTCCCCGATATTTTTCGATATGACAGTCCAAAGAAATGTCTCACGATTTTGTACGCGGTAAATCTGTGGCTGATGTTTCAGCCACCGGGGCTAATAATAAACCATACATACTGTAGACCTTTCCCTTTAAATGTCGTTCACAATTAACGGTTAAACCATTGATTCAGCGTATCCTGTACCATTGTGTACCAGGAACTGCACTCCAGCAAGTACCAGACGTTGAACCATAGTTGGTTGAGCGCTGGGCTGACGTCGCATACAGTGTGCCAGAACTAATCTGACTGCCGCTAAACGCTTTTCACTTGCTTGGATGTAGCGGTTCATCAGAATTAATGCACATCACCACTTATTATTTGTTGTCCGATCACTACCGTTGAAACACACCCCTACATTATTTTCTTTGTCCGACCACGACATTCTAAGCCGGGAATGGAAAGTTATTGTTCATCAAGTACAGACCAATTATCATGGTAGGCATCTATGATCAGTCAGGTGCGATCGAGCTGTTGATTATGGGGGATTTTCATTATTTGATTATGGCCGTATGTGTTTTTAGTCAGTTAAAACCTTCTGAGCTTTACATTCTTAGCTTTGAAAAAAGCATCGGCCTTTGGCCTAGGCCTTTTTCAAAGCTAAGAATGTAGAGCCCTTTGTGTTTTATCCTATACTGTATGCAGAGTTATTGTTGATCAAGTACAGAACAGTTAACGTGGTAGTCCTATGTAATGGTATAATAATGAGTCATGTGTGAACGAGCTGTTGATCATGAGAGATCCCCATTATGGTCGGATGTGTTTTTAATTCAGTTAAAACCCACGTAGTTCCCCCTTAGCTGTGAAAAAAGCCTCGACCTCGGCCCCGACCTTTTTCACAGCTAAGAATGTAGTATATAGAGCTTCTCGGTCTATTATTTTTATTTCTTTATTTATAAAAATATCTTTATACAAGGTGTATGCATATTAGCAAAGATGCTATTTTTTAAATATGTGCCCTGTTATACATTCAATAATACAATACATTTCTAAAATATGTGTACAAGATATATGCAGATTAAAATATCCACAATCTAATCATAGCTACACTTAGAATCAATTTAATTAACACTTTCATAGAAAACTTTTTAAAAGTACATGTTATTATGAAGATATCAGATAAATGTAATGTTAAAAGTGACATTGCCATGATAGTAGTGTGAATACCATTTTCCATCACCAACAACCAGAGATAAAAACACTTTTTTGTATGTGGTAAAAAATCAAAAAGCATAGAAACTTAAGTAACGTTAGGACATCTTAACATTTACACAGGATATTAATACATATGTAAGCACAATCTTTCTATAAACAATCTAAAAAGACGACATTCGAAGAAAAGTTCTTTAAATGGCACAATATTTGTAATACGACACCATATGAGCATAAAAATATAGGAAATAAAATATAGGTTCATATATAGTCCCATACTTTATCCTATAGTAGACTATCGTACCCAGCCTATACGATGCACACTGACCCAATGTTGACTCAATGCTGGACCTTTGTCTGCGATGCTGGCCTAATATTTGATTTGTGTATTATGTTTACTGGGATATAGAATGACAATAGACCTACCCGGTGTGTTTCTTTTCAGATATGCATTATACTGATTACAACTCATTACATCCTAAGTATAATGCACCTTCAAGCTGTGTATAGGACAATGAAAGAAGCCTCAAAATAGCGTATTAATACAAATCAAATTAAATATAAAAATGCGCAGAATTGCTTAATTGTTTTACGCCATACTAAACACATTTTCCGCTGACCTGCTGTATTATGCTTCCATGTGAATTTATTATTGATTTGAAAACACCCCGAAATGTAGTTTAAAATACTGATTAAAAACAAAAATCTCACTAACAAGCTTCCCAGAAAACACAAAACATTTGTATAACATTTGTACAATGTTGGACCAACGTCGAAGACGTTGGGCCGACGTTGTACAAATGTTATACAAATGTTTTGTGTTTGCCGGGTTATTATTTGTATTATCTTAGTTGCGCATTCGGGATGCTGTGGGTATTATTTAGAGCAAGCGAGACAACCATGACTGGCTGATTCAGATGTCAGACATGATAGTGATTGGTCGAGATGCCTATCACAACCAATCACAGGTCTAAGATATGGTTGTGTCGCCTTGGGAAATCCTCATTTATATAAGCCTACAGCCACTTTTAACATACAGGGTTGTTTTCATAGAAAATGTAATTACGCCCTGCGGACTTTGTCCGGAGAAAAACTGTGGGCAACAACAACATGCTTTGCTCTGGACGTGGGAGATGTGTATTTGGCTTCATGTCCCCATTATCTGGATTGAACCAGATATGTAAACCGAGCACAAGAGGTTGTTTTCATAAGGTTGTTTTCATAGGAAATGTAATTATGCCCTGCAGACTATGTCTGGAGAAAAACTGTGGGCAACAACAACATCGTTTGGTCTAGACGTGGAAGACATGTATTTGGCTTCATGTCCCCATTATCTGGATTAAACCAGATACTTAAACCGAGCACAGGAGCATGGGAATCATGATATGTTCTCTTTTTTAATTCCACGAACCACACACACAGCCAAGCCAGAGTAGCAATAGATAGAAATAACTCCCTTTTAGAGTTACAAATTGGGTAACCAAATAGGAATCAACTCAGTCGGAAGTTAAAACAATTTTAAGAGAGGTGAGAATACTTCTAATTGAAGCCCGTAAACACACAATATTTATGTTGTGGATAGAATTAACCGTGTGTGTATGATATACCTGTTTCTGTCGTTGTCAATTCAAAATCCTTTCTATGCATAAAACACGTCTTTTGATTGACTCCCAGCCAGAACGAGTGTAATAAATAATGTATAATGATAGTGAATATGTATTCGTTCGAAGAACATATTACACATATTATATAGTTATGAACAAAAATTGTATGAAACAAAGTTATATATGGGAATTTATCAATCAACGTAAGCACCTTTTCCAACAAATATAAATTTATATTTGTTTATTTTTCGAAATTGTGTTTTTTTACCAGGTCTGAACATTAATTGTTTATGAGAAGTGCGAGACTCCGATAGTTTGCAGAAAAAAATGATTTTTAAAACAGCTCATGTTCGCAGAGTGGTAGGTACAGTACTATAACATGCATAACGTCCCAGCAAACACGAGACATTGAACCGGTGTTGGTTCAATGTTGGGCCACCGTCTTCGACGCTGGCCCAACATTGAACCAACATCGATTCAAAGTCTCGTGTTTGCTGGGGTGTTGTTGTCCAGTTCAGGGTTGTGTGTATTGAAACGTTCACAATGCAGACTGGCTGTTCCATCGTTAGATCGCCCCCCATCCCTATTGCATGACTGCGTGCCAAAGTGAGGAGGGGTTGCGGGCAATAGACAGGCCTTTTTCTCACAATGATTCAGCTCTAGCAAATATTATATGGCAGTATGTGCTTGCTTTACAAGTAAGCACATACTTCCTTTTGAGTTTTGTACACTTACAAAATAGTAGACTACAGTGTATATTGAATAGTGTCGATTCTATTCCGCTTTATTGAAACAGGATCAGCAATTTATCTTGTAGGCCTAATTATCTGGAATATAAATTGTGTAGATATCGTGTTATAATTTAAGCAGATTATTGCAGATTTTTACCTAATTTTAACTTACAAAAAAACATCTTATAAATGTACTAATCTAAGATGGAATTATAATTCAAGCATATTGCTGTAATTATATGACGAAATAGCTCATCAGTATGACATGAAGCGAGAATAAGAAAACAGTATAGTCCCATCATCAGACCGTGTGCGTAATTACCAGAGACCAAATTCTTATCTGACATTGCTGTAATTATATGACGAAATAGCTCATCAGTATGACATGAAGCGAGAATAAGAAAACAGTATAGTCCCATCATCAGATCGTGTGCGTAATTACCGGAGACCAAATGCTTATCTGACATGGCAGGTAATCCTTGTCACTTTTATGTGGCGTCGCCCCAACATTACATGATCAGTGGGCCGTGATTCAAATACTGTCTTATTGCCAGTAATAAGCAGACATTTTACTACTGAAATATCATATCTTAAAAACCCTTTTAAGCCATAGGTGCTGTTTAATATAGCCCGGCATAGAGAGTATGAATCCGGATAATGATACACTGTATGATACACTTGTCACTTTACTGTGGCGTCGCCCCGACATTACATGATCACTGGGCCGTGACTCGACTTATTGCCAGTGATAAGCAAACATTTTACTAAAGAAATATCATATTTAAAAAAAAACTTTTAAGCCATAGGTGCTGTTTAGTATGAATCCGGGTAATGATACACTGTACATGTACATCTTTCAAACATAGGCCTATATTATCCACTAGCATCCACGGGCTCACCAGACATGACACACTGCCCAGACAGACACTTGTCTGGCAAATCCCAAAAGTTCGTGCTACACTGGTTCGATGTTGAACCCACAGAAATACATGTCTGTGGTTGGACCAACATCTTCGACGTCGGCCCAGCACTAATCCATCTACCAGAAATACATCTATCTGGGCTAAATGTCTCCAGCACCTACTCTGAGCCAACCAGGTGAATGCATCTGTCTGGGCCTAAATGTCATCAGCATCTACGCTGAGCTAGTGACATGAATGCATCTGTCTGACGTAAATGTCATCAGCATCTACGCTGAGCTAGTGACATGAATGCATCTGTCTGACGTAAATGTCATCAGCATCTACGCTGAGCTAGTGACATGAATGCATCTGTATGGACATAAATGTCTCTAGCAAAGACAAATTATATAATGTGCACATGTTATAGTTTAATATGTTAAATGCTCGACAATATATACTTTCGACTCTCGGTTAATTTTTAATTCACTATCATTGTGAATGAGTGCCGATTTGAACTATCAATGTTAATGTCTTGATCATTTATATACAACAAATTGTTATGACCTTGACTGATTCCTGTATATCATAATGGATAGTGTGTTACAGGTGTGAATTATCTAATCATAGGATGATCAGTCCGTATTTTACAAAATAATCGTTGGCATATGTCACTGAAATGTGTTTGTTTATTCAAACTAATAAAAAAGAAGACCTGTACATATTCATAAATATAAATACTTTAGTTTTATAAATCATTTATTTAGCTAATTACATTCGTTTGATAAAAACTCACATTTACCTAACATTGTATGTCTTGTCATCTACAACATCATATAACAAGATAACTGTCTGCCCGGTATGACTGGGCCGCCTAACTCATTTACAGCGCGAGGCCCAGTCACACTGACCTCCATTTTGTTTACACAGCCAGCTGTGTAAAAACAACACTCACGCTGCCTACCAAAAAACTCGGATGCCAAGAAATTGAGACGAATATTTCTAGTGCCTATGAAAACTAGGCCATTTTCAGCAGGCGTGAACTTGTTATCGTATTGGAACTATTACATTTAAAAATGGAGGTCACTGTGTCAGAGCCTTGCGATGTCATCATGGTAATAACTGTCCTGCTTATTATTAAATTTCTGTATCTTTATTAGTCTGATGTGGGCGACTTCCATGTGGCGTGTTTTTGTCAGGTGACAGTCACGTACGCGGTGGGAATGTCAAAATGAGCCAGGCATGAAAAAACATATTATTGTAATTTGATAGAATATTTACTGACCAGCGCCAGAATACTATGAACAGCTTGCCAATGTACTTATCTCAACATAAATCGTTATTTTGTTGTATCTGAAACTGAGTCATACCGAAGCGTGTGGAGGACATCGTGTTAACTATTTATTTAGTAATATGTCATGAAGTGTTAACCCTGTGCCTGCTAAGCACGACAATAGCTGTTTATAATCCTTTTTATTAGCCGATTAATTTACTGTTACTAGAAATGAAATTACTGTTTGAACATCAAAATTTGTAGATGGTTGGTCTCTAATTATACAAATATGAGTAATTTTCAACCACTTGAGGTTGTGTATCGCGGAAGCGAGACACAACCTCAAGTGGTTGAAAAAATAATAAAATAAAAATAATAAAAAATAAATAAAATTACTCAGTATATAATAAAAAATAAATAAAAGTAGAATAAGGGTGAATTATTTATTTAATAATATTTCAAGGCGTATTACGTAATTTGCCAAGGTTAGTTTCATAATCTGCCGATGCGAGTTGCGTAATTTGCCCTGTCAAGCTATGGAATTCGCCCAGGCGATTTACTGAAAAAAACGTTGTAGCATTTAGTTCGCAGCACACAGCCTCGCACCAGCATAAATTGAGAGGGGTGAGCAGTTGACAGAAACCTTTTTGATAGAGCTCCGCCGTTTTTTCCGAGTGAAATGTACCTGTCATCCGGTCGTTGATCAAAGGTCAATCCGAAAAGGAATTAAAAAAACACATAATCCTGGAGTTCCAGACGGATAAATGCATCCTGTCACTCATCTGTCACAAATATTGAAATCATCGAGAGCAATTGCCCACCGATTACACTTCTAGCATGTTTGGCCAATTCGGAATCCACGTGAACTTTAGGTAGGGGTAGTTTTACTTTTGTTTTAATGATATTGAGAAAATATGTCATAGTGAAAGCATGAAACATTGATTGTATGTCTATGCGCTCCTCAGGGATGGGGTAATATGTAATAGAATATTAATAGTAATAGTAATAGTAATTGTATTAGTGATATAATAAATGTAATAGTTCGCATGTCTGACGTTCATACCAATCAACACACTTACAAAATATATCCAAATATGATCTTCAATATGTTTTTACAAAAATAAAATCGCTTTAAATATGATTTAAAATATGTCATTTTTAACTATATGCCATGCATTTCTAATTCAACACATGTGCATTAAATGCATCAACAATTGACATTTGACGGGACACTTTGACCTAAATCGTCAGGAACGGACTGATCCTGTCAACGTTATATCGAAAAGAGGTCTTACACGTGTCTGCTATGTCATCTGGACTGCAAGTTAGATCTACACCACGGGCACTGCCGCCATCTTAGATTGATGCAAATTACAACGTTTGTCCAGGTGTATCAATCAAGCAAACCAGCTAAATTATTTTTACATATCCATCTGATTACGAAACCATAAAAAAATGCACTTCTCACAACATCTTTGCCGAGCACGCTACCTTTCGGTTTCGGAGGCTCCTAGCAATATTCATTATTTACGAGTGAGCATGGAAGTTGTTTCTTCCAAACTTGAATGCCAGAGCGGGGGACGGACCCGCGATCTCCAAATTTCAAATCAGGCAGCTAGCACTGCAACAGGGCTTCCCCCCTATTTATGTATTTCAAGAGCACACAATACAATTAAAAAGTTTAGACCAAAACGGCAAACTAGATTATATATATAGAATTTCTTATGATTATATAAAACATTTGTTGACCAAATCTGGCGTGCTGAACCTTAAAATGTTAGCTGTCCCCAAATCGAATAGTTATATAACCAGCTGTTTTGGACTTGAAGGGCTTGGTACTGCACATTCGGTCCAGTTTATTTGTACAGAAATAGCACAAGCATGCACCCAGTTAGCTCTTTCTCTCATTTGTTGTCAACAAAGTCTTATTTTGGAGCTGTCGCTAACCTACCAATTATATGATCGGATATTTTTGTCTTGAAGGGTTTCCTGCTGCGTCGTCGATGGAAAACTGGACCAGGAGAAACTAGATAAGATAGATGAATCAAATGAGACTGACCAAAAGTTAAACTGAGCCTTAGTGGCGTGAGAGTGAGCACAGTACTTATCGCCGCAATACTGAATCTCTTCGATCGGGTGGGTTGTTTGTAAGACTGGACACCACAACCGAGAACAAACCACAAGCACCGACGTGACAGTCAGGTAGCGGTAATCAATGCACCAGAAACTCATTGCCCTTTTTTCTGATATATAAATTGAAGAGAACAATTCTAATGCTGACATTAGTCATCATTTCCGGGAAACATTTCCCGGCTTCTTAGGCAATTGACTCCGGAAGAGATATTACATAAGTGTGAGCAGAATACAGTTTTTATTCCTCGGGCAGACTATAATATGTGAATAATTGTGACCCTTATTAGGCTTGTTTAACGTGTATTTCTTTTCATCAAATTAGTCTATCCATCCATATCTAACATATATACATCAACATGCTTGTGTTTAATCCTCTCAGCACTGTGACCGATCTTAGGCGTCAATGTGTGACGTCTATGGAAGGCAGATTCTGACGTCTAAAGATGGTCCCCGCTCTGAAATAATTTACAATGGCCTAAGACCCATAACATAGGTATTCAAAATAAGCTGAACGAACTGACTAAGACATTTATGATGATTTCAAACTGAAAGAACCCTTTGGTATACATAGTTTATATAATTTGTCATTGTTGTAGGGATTAATACACGGGTTAGTGGCGTTGTGAGCGTTAGTGGATGGATCAACAATGGCTTAGCCCTGTATGATAATTATAACATCACACTGTAAATCACTTGGGGTATTTGTAAATCAACGCCGACTTATGTGTTCATTAGAATAACAATACAATGTAAAATTATTGTCGTACTGAATTGTTTCTCATTGTTTTTCATTCATTTGAACCATTTCCTTCTTCAGTATTTCAATATATTGAAAAAAACATATTCTAAAATATTTAATTAACGGAGCATCTACCAATGTGGGCGGGGAAATGAAAATGAAATGAATCGGGCTTTAGGCCACCTTTGTGCACATATAGGCTAAACTGGGCCAGGAGAACCTCCTGAGAATGGTGAGATGATTGAGATGACACTGTCCTCCAGACACAGGTTTCGAAATTCGAGCCCTGGCGGTCTGAGGCCGAGCACGCTACTTCTCGGTCACGGAGGCTCCCCACAATACTGACTTTCACACGTGGATGGGGAAGAAACATTTTTTTGTTTCTCTAACCGCCGAGACCGGGAACCGAACCCCGAACTCTGGAGTGAAAGGCAGCGGTGCTAACCATTAATGGGTTAGCACGGTTGTCTTTTACGCTAGAGTTCGGGGTTCGTTTCCCGGTCTTTGCGGTTTGAAAGAAACAAAAATGTTTCTTACCCATCCTCTCATAATACCCAGTATTATGGGAAGCCTCCGTGACCGAAAGATAGCGTGCTCGGCCTCATACCTCCAAGGTTTGAATTTCGAATCATGTGTCTGGAGAGCAGTGTCAGTTCATCCATCTCTCTATCCTCAGTGTCCCAATTTAGCCTGTATGTGCACAAAAGTGGCCTAAAACCTTATTCATTCAATTTATCCATTATTATTATCTATTTTTATCAACGTTTTTATCAATTTCAATGGCATATAATTTGGTTTGAAACCTGATATTTAATGACATTATACACGTGAAGATCAGCTTCCATCAGAAATGACTTGCTTGAGTTAATTACAAGTGATGAGAGCGGATACAAATTAGCATATTCACTTACCATGCTTACATGTTATGTATTAGGTCTTGTGCTTCTGGGAGTGTATACATTTTTTAAGGCATGCTTCTAAATAAAATATCTGTTAAATTGTAAATAGCTGGTCACAGATGTTCAGCTCATCAAATAATTAACATTTTTCATTGATAAATATATTTTTCATCATTTGAAACTAGAAATTGCGTTATTATCCATCCATCCATCCATCCATCCATCCATCCATCCATCCATCCATCCATCCATCCATCCATCCATCCATCCATCCATCCATCCATCCATCCATTCATCCATCCCACCATCCCACCATCCCTTCATCCATCCATCCATCCATCCATCCATCCATCCATCCATCCATCCATCCATCCATCCATCCATCCATCCATCCATCCATCCATCCATCCATCCATCCATCCATCCATCAATCCATCCATCCATCCATCTACCATCCATCCATCCATCCATCCATCCATCCATCCATCCATCCATCCATCCATCCATCCATCCATCCATCCATCCATCCATCCATCCATCCATCCATCCATCCATCCATCCATCCATCCATCCATCCATCCACCCACCCACCCACCCACCCACCCATCCATCCATCCATTCATCCATCCATCCATCCATCCATACGTCCGTCCGTCCGTCCGTCCGCCCGTCCGTCCGTCCATCCATCCATCCATCCATCCATCCATCCATCCATCCATCCATCCATCCATCCATCCATCCATCCATCCATCCATCCATCCATCTATCCATCCATCCATCCATCCATCCATATGTTAAATTATATCATTCATTCATTAATTCATTCATTCATTCTTTCATTCATTTTGGGAACTGTTTAGCTTGTTAATTCTACCATAGCGTCCTAATATAAAGACCTTAAAATAGAACATCCCATTTCCCCCAGGTCTATTTTTAGCGCCGTGTACAGCGTAAAGTTACGGCCAGTCCCCCAAGCACATTTTATTTATGATAATGGTCGCCGTTGTGAAAGGAACGGGAATAGCAACTTGGATATATTTACAAAGCCGTGATAAAAACAAAGCCATAAACATCTGTGAAAAGATGTCTATAAATTGAGTTAAATACTAGTTAACGTGATACTATGAATGACGTCATGATTGTGATTGTCAATAAGTATAATGAAGGCCATTTTGGATTTTACACTAAACCAGAAAAAGAGTTCCCAAACTCCGAGGCCCGGCTTTAGTCTGTTTGGGTGCTATGGACAAAAAATCAGTGTATTGGTCTTCCTCATGGACCAGAATCCTAAATGTCCAGGATATAATTTAGGAAAGAACCAAAGAGACAAGTTCAAATATATTTGCGACGTGTATTCCTTCCACCACCATCGCCGGTGCTGGCAAGCAATCATTCGACACTTGCCTATGATGTACCTCGTACAGGGGATGTAGGCCTACCCAGCAAATTCCGGTTCAATGTCGGGCCAGCGTTGCAGCCTATTGCTGGTTCAATGCCGGTCAATCGTCTACGACGCTGGCACAACACTTTAATCAATCATGGGGTCTGTTGTATAATTTGCGCAAACACGTGGCATTCAACCAATGCTGTTTCAATGTTGACCCACAGTCTTCGATGCTGGACCGTCATTAAAACAGCATTGGGTGATGGTACCATATTTAATTACTGCTGTATTATGCTCGTGACGCTATAACATCCCGGCACCACAAAAATACAGATAACACGATACATTGGCCCAATGCCGATGTAAGGCTGGGCCACCGTCTGCGACGCTGGGCCAAAATTATTCTAGCCAAAACCCTTTAAACACCTAACCACAAATATAAACGTGACTATTTTTTTTACACTTGGTAAAAACAAAAGTACTCAACCTAAGGACCTGAAACGTTATATTGCACATGTTCACAAGGACTGGTGTACAGGAATGTGAACCGTTTGCCACACACAGCACCCCTCTTTCCCTAAATAGGACACAGACTAAGTCAAAATAAAATTAATAGGATACCGCCATAGGCCGGTCCTAAATATAGGTCTGACCATGAAAATATAAAGTAGAAATGAGTATTTCGACCCCCAAGTCATGCAAAAAACATAAATAAAAAATCCCTGTGCGAGAAACCAGAAAAAGATATGGTCATTTTTAAGACCATTTACTTTTTTGTTCATTTTTAGGTGAATGTCGTGGCCATTTTTTATTTTTTATTTTAAATGTACTTGGCAGTATCGTTTATTACTGGATCATTAAGCTACAGCAAATAAGTCATACTATTGTTAGCATGTTTAGCGGTAGCAGTTTAGTAACAGTAAATATGTAAAAACGGGCGGCGTCTTGGATTTAATGTCAAAAAAAGTCCTTTTTTCCAAATACACTGGACCTATTTTTTTCCAATACAAGTCTTGCGGCCTGGAGTCAATTGTGCCATCACGTGCAACAAACCATATAAAATACGGGGTTGTCCTTACATTTTGGCGGTCATTTTGTGTTTTGCTAATGTGAAGGTGAAGGTCACCAAATATCGAATGCTATCAGACAGATTCGAGCTCGGCACACGCAAATTATATAGAACCAAGTGTATAAGGAATTATATACTAAGATGCCAAGCAAAGCTCGATGTGTCAGATTTCAACCCAAGTTAAATATACACATATTTATAAAAAAGGCTGATCATTCTTTCACGAAACAAAATATATGACATTTATAAATAAAAGCAACACTCATTTACAAGCATACACATATTTGGTTATGGGCATACATGTATCCATGTCAAATGGTTTCAAAGTGAACGCGAGAAGATCATTTTCCGGCAATGACTGCCTATTTTGCATTATAATTAATTATCTTTCACATTTGTATCATTTTCATTATATATCCTATTCTAATCCTTGACCACCAAAATGTGCGAATAGACACCATATAAATAAGGGTAGCACCATTATTTTTAAAGTTATTGAATGCCTGCCTAATTTGCATAATAATCAATGAAACATCATTTTTCGGCAGTGGAAACCGCACATTTCTGAGTCCATGAGTATTGATACTTCTCAAAAATAGGTTTCCGTGTGGTAACAAAAATTACCCCCCACTGAGAAATTTTGTTATTTGGCCACCAGGTTTTAAAAAAACCAATAACAAACAAACAGAGGCCTACTATGATGGATACATATTTTGATGTATCTGACACAACTTTTTTTCTGATAACTGTAGCTTTGGGAAGTACATAAGCATGCCTCGCACCTAGACGTATTTCTACTCACTTAGGAACTTTTGATTAGGACATGATTGGTGACATTTCTGTTTAATCTCAGCAGATGTTGATCACGCATCTTAACACCCTGTTCAAAGGAAGATGCCATTAAAGCTTTTTCTACGTTTAAGTGACTTTGTAAGTTAAGTGCAAATATCAGGAATTACGTTATTTCTGTGAAAAAAGTGCTCCCTGTGAGACATCTTGACAAATACAATGACAGGATGCATTTATCTGTCTGGAGGATAATGTGTCTTAAATTCCCGCTCATTCATCTTTCGTGTCTCATTCATATTCACTGTGCTGTTTTGTGTTTTGCTGTACTGTGCTGTGCTGCGAAACCACACACTTATATGACTGTGCTGTGCTGTACTGTGTTATGTTGGGCGGTGCTGTGATGTACCCAAAGGATAAAGCCGGGGGATAATCCCGAGGAGCTCTACATTCTCACATTCTCTTAACTGAATTAAAACACATTCGACCATAATTCAGATCCCTCATAATGAACAGCTCGGTCACATCTGACTGATCATAGTACCATTAGGCCTACCATGATAATTGGTCCGCACTAGGTCAAACATAACTCTCAATTCCCAGCTTAGAATGTCGTGGTCGGACAAAGAAAATAATGTAGTGGTGTGTTTTATTTTGCTGTACTCTGTTTTGCAGTGCTGTGCTGCGAAACTACAAGCTAATATGACTGTTTGTGTGCTAGTAGGGCCTACATCTAGTTAAACTTAGTCATTGGCAGCCGCTCAACAAGAACATGCCGGCTTATTACTGTATTATTAACTAGGAGATTTACCGTTTTTGTAAACAAAAAACTGGAGATGTCTCCCCTCCTACAGCTAAAAGGTTGACAGCTAAAACCCAGCAAACACGGATCACTCACCCAATGCTGTTTTATTGTTGGACCAGCGTCAAAGACACAGCATTGTGTGAATACGTACCCTGTTTGCTGGATAGCTAAGTCGACCCGTATCAGCTGTCCAGCTCGCCTACCACACTATGCCCGGCAAACACGACACATCAACCCAATGTCGGTTTAACTCTGGTCCACCGTCGCCGTCTCTGGCCATCAACCATTCAACACTTGGCAGTGTTTCCTGTTGGCGGTGGTGTGTCCACAGCGTACAAAATGACACCGCACCAATATCTGTTAAATGTTGGGCCAGCGTCGCTGGTGCTGTCCATTATTCATTCAGCCCTAGTCAGTACTTCATGTTGGCAGTAGTGCGTACACATAGCATACAGCACCCCATTGCCGTTTAAATGTTGGCCTGCGTCGTACACAATGGACCGCCATCCGACTAAAGTATGTTACACTGACATATGGCTGAGTCAATAGTGGGCTTCTGTAGCATAGACTATACAAGCAAAATGCTTTGAATGAAAGCTGGTTTAATATTGGCCCGCCATCTGTGATGGTGGCCCACATTCAGTGTGACACCAAACACGACCCTCTGTGACTCAATACTGGGCTAATGTTGGGTCAGTGTCGTAGACGGTGGGCCAAACTTTTAGCCCAGCACTGGGTCGACGTCAGGTGTTTGACTGCCTGCACGAAAGAAAGCTGGATCGAAATGAGCGGATACAGATAAAGTAACATGTCCCCACCTCTTCAAAAGGGGAGACATAATTAGATTGTTGTATCGTTTTGAGGCTTCCATACAAAATGTTTTGACCTTTTATTAAATAAGTGGAAAGATCTGAGACACAGAAAATTTAATAGAATATATACCGACCCCGGGGAAATGGGGAATATTTTATGTGAGCAAAATGGCCATATTTTGGTCTTAATAAAACTGCTCAAAACTGAATGAACATGTTCAATGTTGTGAAGTTGGTTGCATTGAATCCATTTCCACAGACTATGGGGTCACTGACTAAGCCAGAGTGTTTAGCATTTAATTTATTTCAGATAAACAACAATATTTCAAATTTTAATTTCAACCGGGCTTGTGTCCAAATACCCAGTACTTTGGTATTTCGGTACTCGAGTAATGATTTTACAGGACTCGTGGTTACTTAGTACTCGTACTTTTCAAAAGTTTTAATTTGCGTAGTTTAAAGAAGAGTATTGAGTACTTACAAGTACTTTACGTTACGAGTAACTGTCATTGGTAATTTATTTAAATACGTTACAAAATAATGCATGTATAATTATTCACAGGATATGGAGTTTTATTTTGATGTAAAGTGAATAATAGTCTATCCGTTCAGCTATTATATGAATTTGTTTTATGTAATCAACCAGTTTGTTGTAAGAAGCGTATTTTTTTGATGGTTCGATTGTAAATTCTAATCCAGATGACGTAATAGTGGGCCGTATATCTTAAAACTTCTTACAAATTTTGATAAAAAGATGAAATTTGGCGCAGATATTTTTCAAATTATAGGTTTCAAGAATATGTTGAACATTAAAGCTTAAAAAAATGGCGTCAAAATCCTACATGGCCGCCATTTGTGTAAGTTCATATCATATTGACAGAATAAAAACAGATTCGTGATTTCAGAATCCATCATAGGGTTTTCTTGTACGCCCGACATAGTGGTGTGGCCAGAAAGTACCTTAGACATTGTATTGTGGGTAAAATTCGGAATGGCCCCTATTTGTTCAAGGTCAAGTAAAACATTGATTTTTTTTTTTGATAAAATAGGAGCAGATTCGCAATTTTGGTGTCAGGGTATACCCGACATATTAGTGTGACAATGTGCTAAAGGTTGATTTAGATGTGTTAACAGTGACGGATATGCCTTAAGGGCAAAGAAAAGGCGTTAAGTGTAGATGGGGAGAGCTTTAAAATGCGACTGAGATTTTTTTATTGGAAATGGAGAGGCATTAAAAAACGACAATAATGGCGTTAAAGTGCGACAGGAGCGTTAAATGCATTAATGAGCAATGATGAAGTATTGAAAAGTGATAGATATGCGTTAAATGGTGACGACAAAGGTCAGGGCGACACAGACTCGTTAAAGGGCGATGGAGAAGTGTTAAAAGCTATAGAGATAAGTAAAAGGGTGACGTCGAAGCATTAAAGGTCGACGGGGAGGCACTAAAATGCAATGGGGAGGCTTTAAAGGGATATGGAGATGCGCTAAGAGGCAACAGGGTGCTATTACTCTTATGTATCTCTATATGTTTCAAAATGGATCATTCCTTGTGTATTTTATTCAGATAGTAACACTTATTGTGACATTTAATCATTTAATCTTGCTGTTTATTGATAAATAAAATCAAATACCCAGCAAATGGATTGTTCATGCTATTTGTGACGAAGATGCATTAGACAGCGATGAAGATGCGTTAAAGGGCAACCTAGAAGTATTAAAGGGTGATTGAAGGTGTTAAAAGTTGACAGGAAGGCGTTGAGGAGCAATGCAAAAAGTTAATTTAAAGGGTGCCACACAAACTTTAAAATTCCACGAGGAAGAGTTAAAGGGCGATGGGGAGGCGATATAGGGCTAACTTCGATACAACAATTCACATCGCCTTTTGAATAACAGGTAAAACTAATACCAAGTTATGTTATTAGGGTTCACAGGTGACAGTCATGAACAATGACTACATTTGAACTTCAAAGTCATATTATAAGTATGCCCTGCAAAATCAATAATCATGATAATACGCACATTTAAAAGTAATACATATAATTAAATATTCGAGAAAACATGTTTATTAGTCACCAATATGCAACTTTAAAAGTCAGTTCTCAGAAGAATTATTTAAAAAACCAATATGCCAAGGTTAGGCTGTTAAATCACAAATCAATTAAGTGATAACAAATTTAAAAGGCTGTTGAAAATATATTTTTATTTTTTACTAATTACACTTGTAATCTCAGAAGATTTTTTGCTCTTCTTTAATCAAAATTACAAATAGTTTGCCTGCTGTTTTAACATGTGTTTAACACAAACATTAAGAGCACGATGCTTTGAAAAGTAGATTGCTGCGCCCGAGTGTGGAAAAACAGACATTCGACTACCTCTCATAATCCCTGATGTATAAATGGTTATGTTTGAAAAAACTTTGTGTCAATGTAAGGCCAATGTAAAACAATGTTAAGACAATGATTAATAGCACACGTCTTTTCTGCCAGGGTCCTAGTAGTTCTACAACAACGTTTTTCTTTGATTTCCCGTACTGTGTTGGCAATAATTACTTTTTCTACCACATCTAATTACTGTATTCTGCTACCCCTTTTTGTTACTGATGAGTTGTTAGATATTTGTGCAACTTTTTGTTACACTCCACAACCTTTAGGCGACAATATTTTGGCATTGTAGTTTCTTCTATGTTTTTATATTTGTATATGCATCTATCTCAATGTAGTTACTTCTGTGACATCCTGGTCTTCCACTATATACCACATGATGATAACAATGTAAACGCAATGGATTTATTATATTCGATTATTAAATCAAATATCAAAAGTATGTTTTAGATTCCCATGCCATATAGGTGCACAGTGTTTTCTCCCACAGTCTGTTGTTTAAAATTTGCTCTGCATTTACTGTATAATCGTGCACATATTCTAAAAAAAAATTGATTTTTGTTTTTTTAAATCATACAAAATTCCAATTGAATAAATTTCGATAACATTGTGAATTAGGCTTGTGTTGCAGCAGAAAGCTTGTAAATTATAAAAGGTCAACACATAGTATGACATTGCATGGTGTTGCACCAAGCCCATCAACGCAGATCATATTTTATAAAACAAATTGTTACATTTAATTTATTGTACATGTATATAGCGGAACGTAGGAAAAACTATTTCAAAAATATATAGTCTAACCCTGTTCTTCTTTTGTCATTTTGTTTTGAATAAAAACATTCACTCCAGATTTATGCATAAGACAACGTTAACAGGGTTCACTGGGTTATGTTGATGTACAACATGAGTAAAAATGCATCACGATATTATATTATGAAACAAAATATTACTGATAGAGAATAAAACGATATGTGAAAAAAAAGTGTAACAAAAGTGTAACATAACTAAAAGTGTAACATAACTGAAACCCCCGGAATGCGGTGAAAGATTGTATAGAGGAGACTCCCAGAATGTAATGAAAGAGAGTATAGAGGAGACTCCCAGAATGCGCCGTAAGAGAGTATAGAGGAAAATATTACTCACAACGTACTGAGAGGTGAATGCATTTTTGTGAATTTGCTTATTATTTGATTGGGGATATTCCTATTTCTTAATACGCAGCCGGAAGCAAAAAAAAACATTAACTAGTTTTTTTTCAAATGAACAGTTACTGTTTTTTTGTTGCCTATCGAAACTTTTAAAGCAGATCTTGCTTTTAAAACCTTTACTGATAAAAACTGAGACATTTAAAAAATCGTTTTTTCATAGAATTGTAAGTGAATGGAATTCTCTTCCAATACAGATCCGGGACTCAACTTCTGTTGACTCGTTCAAACACCAGCTAATGCTTCACTATAAATTAAAATTACAACAGTCATTTAATGTTAACGATTTGTGTTCTTGGACGTCTACTTGCAGATGTCATGTGTGTGCAATAGAATGAAAAATATGTTACTGTGACATCTTATTGCAATTTTTAAATACATATTAACATTTAAACTATATTAATTTATTAGTCATTATAATTTGCTACGTTATTTTAATTGATATTTTACTTCGAGCATTGTTTGCTCAGCTTTTTTACTTTTTAACACTGTATCTGTCAAATTGTTTAGGCATGTTAATAGTGTATAAACAACCTTTTTTACATTAAGGGAAGTGGCCTCGTATAGGTGCTGGTCACCTGTCGCCACTTGCCTCTGTATGTACAGTTTTATTCATGTATATTTTACACACATGTACATGAACATGAAGTCCGGGATAATTGAGCTAATTATGAGCTTATTATAGTCATAGTCATTGTCCAGTTATACAACTTAGATTTTTATGCATAGTCTTTAAACATTTTCCAAATATTATACATGTATGGATGAGCAGACAACACTATGATGATATGTTTCAAAGGGTAATCCCGTTAGAAACTTGAGATTAGGCAGCTGTAAAATATAGTTTGTAACATTTTAAAAACGAAAAATACGAAATATCGATGATTTCTTTAAAACTAATATTTACCCTTTTAGTTATGTCGTCGCAATTATGCACAATATAAGAAATTTAGATTTACATTCATCAAATACAAATCATTACCCATCACAATAAGGATTTTATTAATTTTTATTTAATATATTTTATTTAATCTCCTTGGAGTTGGAAGGTGCTTAGCTGCCAATTTACAAATTGAAAGCTCAGCACCTTCGAACTCTAAGAGGACGAATTGTGATTTTGTTAAAATCTGGTTGGAAATTGCACAACAATTTACATTTCAAGCCGAAGAAACATGAGAGATAATATCTGTGTGCTGGCTCGTATTCTCGTACAAGTTTTGATATATCGTAGGCTTCAGATTGGTCGAGATGGCCATCTCGACCAATCAGAAACCTACAATATATCGTTATTTGTACGATAATACAGGACTGGGGAGTAATGTGTTCGTGCAATTAATCAAATCAATATAGCGACCTTGACACATAATATCAATGTAATGTCTTGCTCTCTTGATCTTTCTCGGTGCTTAGGAAATTATCCCAGCGAAACAGGGAAAATGATTGGCCATTGTCGCAGACATGGGGCTCTGCAAAACAGGAGAACACTATTCAGCGCTGGGCCAGCATCGCCGACGTTTTTCAAGCGCTGAGAAGATGCTTAGTATTAAATGCAGTAATCACCCTATTGGATGATCTATTGATTCAGATCTATCAGGTTCAAGGTAAGTGCAAAGTGGACTGGTGTAAACTATCAATCAATCAATCAATCAATCAATCAATCAATCAATCAATCAATCAATCAATCAATCATTCAATCAATCAATCAATCAATCAATCAATCAATCAATCAATCAATCAATCAATCAATCAATCAATCAATCAATCAATCAATTAATCAATCAATCAATCAATCAATCAATCAATCAATCAATCAATCAATCAATCAATCAATCAATCAATCAATCAATCAATCAATACAACTTCTACAGCGCCTATTTCCTCAGCGGACCGAGCTCACAGGCGCACAAATCCTTAGCGTGATCATGTGTCATAATCGAGGCCAAAGCAGGTTCATCAACAGAGAGCCGGGCTGCCGAGGGACTAGGGTGGAAAAGCCAGGTCAAATAGGTGAGATTTAAGTAATTTCCTGAATGTTAAGATTGTTTTTGCATCACGTATTGGCACAGGCAGGGCGTTCCATAAGGCTGGACCAGATATAGAGAAATCTCTTGACCCATATGAGATTCTTTATCTGACAGAGCGTCTTTAATTTTTCCGGATTGGTGCATATTTTGCAAATAAGAAGAAAACCAAATTTGAGCCTGGCCAGATATTCTATACCAATCGGAAAGTCTATCTGTTAATGTAGTATGGTCAATGGAGTCGAAAGCGGCCGACAAGTCAAGCAAGGTCAGAGCCGTAACCTCACCCTTGTCCATAATAATAATGATATCGTTATCTACTTTCAGTAGAGCCGATTCTGTAGAATGATGTTTCCTGTAGGCCGATTGTGATGGATTAGATAGATGATTATTTTTTATATGAGCTTGCAACCTATTGGCTACCATCTTTTCTAAGATTTTGGAAATTAAACTTAAGTTCGATACAGGCCTGTAATTTTTGCAGCTCGTTTTTAGGAAAAGATGGTTTTTTCGGTAGTGGTTCTACATGAGCTTCTTTAAATGTTTGAGGAAATTTACTAGTTTTCATTGAAATGTTAATTATGTCAGTGATGGAAGTTATTAATATGGCAAGACAATTTTTCAACACGCTTGTAGGAATGGGGTCCAGATCACATGATTTTGACAATGGGCTCAAAATAAGCTTTTTAATTTCATCTTCTGACAAGCGTTCAAAAACGTTCATTTTGGATCTTATTTCTGTTTTTTGTACTTTAGGAATATTCTGTACTTCATCTGAAAATTTGGTATGGATAGTTTCAATTTTATCCACAAAATACCTAGATAAATGATTGCAAAGTGATTTTACTGATGTGAATTCTGGCAGACCAGGAGGTGAAATTCTATGCAGAATGTTATTTGTTGAATTCCATAGGCGACGGGGATTGTCCAAATTTTCTGAAATAACATCAGCTAAATATTTCGATTTAGCTTTTGTCATCATTCTATTACACTGTTGGCATTGATGTTTGTAACGAGAACGATGTGTGCGAGATCTGCGCCACGTTCGTTTGAGATTGTGGCGAAGGGTTATATCCTTAATTATTTTCGGAGTCATCCATAGAGTTGGTGGTTTTCTGGGCAGAGTCTTTATACTTACAGGAGCGTGTTTGTCTAAAATAGAGCTAAGAACAGAGTTATACTGTTGACATAGTACTGAGAGATCTTTCTCTGGTTTCTTTATTAGATCCGAACTGAGAATATCCGAATGAAACGATTCATAATCAATATAAGCTTTGACGGTCTTACCCTAGCATATGCCCATGGTCAATGTGAAATCACGTGTTTAATAATACTCACGCGGTAAACATTGCGTAAAACAACAAATAAAGTCGTAAGAGTGACTGCATACCCCCGATCCCTCCCCAAGGTCAATGTTGACACGATATGGACAAGACATAGAGCTATAAGAGTGATTACATGCCCTAGATCGCTACCCAAGGTCACTGTGAACAAAGGATGAACAAGACATAAAGCCATAAGAGTGACTGCACCCCCCCCCCCGATCTCCACCCAAGTTCAATGTTAACACGAGATTGACAACACATAGTGCCATAAGAGTGACTGCATACCCCTATCTCTACGTCAACGTTAACACGATATGGGAAGCACATAAAAAAAGGATAACTATGATCTTAAATGCCAATGTCAAATTAAAAAAACATGTTCCAACTTAATCAGGTGAAGTTGAAAGTGTGACATTGACTGCTTACCTCTTGTCTCCAGAGTCAAAATGAAACCTGGTAAATACGAATTTAGATCCAATAGTGATCTAATTTTGCTTTTGGTTTAACATCTACGACGCTGACTCAACATTAAATCAACATTTGGGCATATGTTGATGTCTGTTGGGAAGAACCGTTTTCAGATGTCATTGGTTGAACTGGAATCGTCTTGTGTGTAATAATGCAGAATACTAACCTTTACAACGCTGAAATATGTTAGGGAAACCAAAGGGTTGTTTCAATTTGAAATCACCATAGATGTCTTAGTTGGCTCTTTCCGCTTCATTTGAATATCTATGTTAGGAGTCTACGGCCTTTAGAAATGTTTTAATACTTTCAATGCGAGGACCATCTTAAGACGATCCCAGCACTTCAAGGATTATAGATGATATATCACCCCTTATATAGTATGAATAATTTTGTGACAAATAAATCAAAGCTGTCACAAGATGGGGCACAATTGTTTTCTTATATTAGTCAGGAAGAATATGCTTCATATGGCCCAACAGGTGGAAGTGGAGTACAGACTTTTTTTGATGATTGATTTGAGTTTATATAGGTCCCAACCAACATTTTCCGGAGGGTGTGTAAAATTTTATTCATTGGCATTTTTTTAAGTCCAAGATGGCCGCCACGACTCATAAATATCATACAAATGGTCATAACTCCCCAAATATTGGGGCTAGAGACACAATTTTTGGCTCTATACCCGGGTTTTTATGCCCAATGAATCTATTGGATGGGTTATTCTTGTGATTTGACTATTCTATAAATATTAAAATTCAATATGGCCGCCAAATAATCTTCCAAAACCGAGCCATTGCATATTTTCTTGTGATAGACCTGCATTGGGCTTGGGGAATACCACATACCTTCTTTCTTAGCTTCCCAAGCCATAGCTGTTCAAAGAGCAGTGGAGAATGACTTCGTCTTCCTACAGGACATACATACTGAACCAAAATGTCATGAATACAATGAGTTCAATACTAGACTATGTAGGTAAGTCGGCATGCTTCCTCAATCCAAGACTGACGTTGCTTTCCTACCACTTATTGACCACCCCCCCTGCTCACCATGACACCATTAAGACTGCAATAGATAAGGGGTTGACACTTATGAGAGCAGCATGTGACGATATGCTTATCTTCACGGCTGACCAGCAACTTTACAAAATCGTCAAAGACATAATGTTCTATCAACCCACCTATTTTGAATCTGTAATACCAGTGCTTGGTGGAATGCATATGGTCATGAATGTTATTCATGCCACAGCTGTCATCATGGCTGGCAGTGAAATGAACGAAATTCTAGCCGGAACATTTGGAAGTGTAGAGAAAATGTTGAGTGGCAAGAAGTACCCACAAAAACTTCCGAGCCATCAGAATGCTAGTAGAGGAGTTGCTCCAGTGTATACTTGTAGGAGTTGACTCGTTTCCCCATCTCATCATAGTGCTTGATGCTCGAGCTACAAAATTGTGGTCTGACAATTTGGTAAAGACAGTCATCATCATGATGATCTTTTCGGGTGCAGGACACGAAGGCGACTGGGCTCTTCACCTCTATGCTGCAGAAGCCATGCTGCCTTTTAAATTTCCGTGCAGCTGGCTGCCACACGCTATGCTGCATACTATGTTCATCAGATGAAAGGCCTCAATCCAGAGATGATGAAGAAATTACAGCATGGTGCATTTGTTCGTCACATCCCAGGCATCTATAACGCAACTTGGACAGATATGTAAATAGGAACAACGTACATGCGGCTTGGACACGGACCAGCTGGAGCTACAGACTACCAACAGATGGTGAAGTGGGCCCTTAGTGGAGAATTATCTCAAAATGTTCGAGCTATGAGCAATGCTACAGAGAATACTTCCCATACTCACCATAAGGAAGATGCTAATGGGCGAATCAAGGCACGCCAGGAGGATCATCTGAGCCTTCGCAACACCCTGGATGTCTGTATTAACCCCTTCGATAACGAATCCCATCCAGATGGTGCACTGATAAACATTATGACAGGACAAATTGTTCACCCTGATATGAATGCTAATAATGCCCTTGTTCTTGGACAACAGGCAATTACAGACTTCAAGAGTGGTTGGCCAGGAACATTATATGAACCTTTAAACAAACTATTTGTTCCAATGGATGTGAAAAAAAGCATGTGTCAGTTGATATGGAGCGTGTCTATGATCAGGAACTTATTTATGCACGTGTTATTGGTCTACTTGCCAGTTCACGTGACATAAACTTCGATGATGAATTGGCATGTGAGTTAGCTGCATATCCTCTATCGATGTTCAATCCAGACGGGGAAATAAAAATCTCAAAGTTCAAATCTACCTTGCAACAAAAACTCCAAGTGACTATCAGAACGCAATTGCCCTGTACAAAACACCATAATATATGAGCATTACTCTGGGTCATCAGCTGGCCACTTGACAAACTTCATGTGTATGTTGATGCATTTAAGAAGTTTGTCTTTCTAGCTCTTTAAAGGGCAAATGTGATGCTTGTGTTTGACAGATATTTTCCCAACAGCATCAAAACCTTCACGAGGATGCAGTGAGCTGGGTCAAGTCGCGCACACAAGCTGACGCCAGAAATGCCAGCTCCTGCTAAGGAACAAGTTCTTACTAACACTA
>OZ024916.1:67738282-67743282 GCA_964017125.1 Flabesymbios commensalis
CACTGTATGGCCTATGTGTATGGAAGAAGAGAAAGACGATATACACTTCATTCTTCATTGTCCAGTTTATCATGATTTACGTCTAAAATACCTTGCTCCGTTTGATAGCCCACCAAATGTAAATAAATTCCAACTGTTGTTACGTAGTGTGAATGAAAGTTTAATAAATCAGGCATTTAAACGCAGGGAACAATACTGTAACGTATGATAATTATCACTCTCAAAATTGTACTTTTGAATGAATTGTATTTTGTAAAGTTTTGTACGGGCCGATGCCCTAAGAAATAAACTTTTTGTATTCGTATTTGTACCATGAGGTCTGAGACAAACCATATATTATTTACAGCATGCTCCATTCTGTCGTGTTTTGCTGAACGCCCACCTTAATGATGACAGGCTCCGATTTAGCACAGGACCCCCGCTCCGAATGACTGACACGCGCAACTCCTCCTGTGTCACGTAATTTACGTGAGCTAAATACATACAATGCCACTACAATTGATGAAATATGTTAGGGACACATTTTTCAAAGAATTTTTATTCAAAAAAATTGCGTCAGCCCTAAATCATGTAAATAAATTAGAAATAGCAACACAAACTTGGCAGCAGAAAGGCTAATCTATTTAACGGCCTATTATATTGGAACTCCCCTGTTGATAAATTCTGAATTTTATCTTTTAAATACAAAATATAATGATAAAACTATAATAAGTTTGAAGTTTAAACTTTGTAATAATTAAAAACATCGAAAACACTTGAAAGGCAATTATAAGGAGATATAAAGATCGACAATGAGCACATACTAGTATACAAATGTGGCAATAAGATAGTTTGATAGTCTGAAATGAGAATATTTGAAAGCATTGATTGTTTGATTAATTAAATAATCAACTGATTGTTTGATTTCTTCGATCGATCGATCGATCGATCGGTTGATTGATTGATTGATTGATTGATTGATTGATTGATTGATTGATTGATTGACTGATTGAGTGATCGAGTGATTGATTGATTGATTGATTGAGTGATTGATTGATTGATTGATTGATTAATTAAGCTACACGTGGGGGTTCAATAATATTTAAAATACTGTGTAATTAATAAAGCCGATGAAATCATTCAAGGAGAATAATAAATGGCCAAGTCAACCATCCAGCCAGCCAGTGTGCCAACGAGCCAATCAGATAGACAACCAACCAGTAGCCAATCTATAAGCCCCTTAACTAATTACTACACATAGTGAAGTCAACATAAATATATTTGTCTATATGGTCGATGCGCGGGACAATGTTGTTTTGCTGTAAAATCAAGACACTTGATTCGAAGCTCGTTGTGTTGAATGTTTGCTCGACATATTTTGAAGGCCGTATTTAAAAAAAAAACATTTTGGATTAGACATCCTGTTTTGTAGCTGATAGGGGCCTAATTGTTGACAAGATAATCCGTACAGATAAATGTATCATGCCATTTTTAACTTAGTATAAGTCTGAGCTGAACATGGCACAGAACATGTGCCATGTGAGATTTTAAGATACATCAAATTACCAAATTTAATTGCACTCTAGACAAACCTAGGTCTTTCAAGTCAGAGTATGTCAACTTGAATGTTTCTGTGTGCTTATATGTATAATACTAGTTGTATCGTTGCATCTGTTGAAGAAGCAGCTTTTTACACAGAGCTCACGCTCCCTTGAGAACATACCTTACACATGCAGCTCTGCTTGAGCACGTCAAAATATTATTCCCACATGCTTCCTATATGGAAGCAGGCAATGAAGTCATCAGGTGGTACCTGACTTTTCCAATTGGGAATGGGAATTCGATGAAAACAGGTGGTTGTCATTCAGGACGAAACTAGCTGATGCTAATACGTGATGTTCCTAACTAGTACTTCGAAGTGCACCTCCTTATGTCAGCGTCAGGAAGGTTGTGGGAATAATGAAACTCCTGACCAGTAACTAAACACATGATTGCACTGAAAACTTTTATTTGGACCAGTCATGAAATATCATTAGTTTTTCATTTGTTTTATTATTTTGTATTAATTCCATGACATACGATTTATGCAGTTCCATTTTCATGAGGTTATACAAATATTTTTTGTTATTGAATTGTCTCTGTCAATTTTTCATGAAAAAAAAAGAATTTAGCAGGCTTTTTTGTCATGTCAAGCTTTGTGATATTATTTATTTGGAAAGGCCCAATAATAACGACAGTAATTTTAGTCATTGCTTCCATTGAAGGCATGTGTATATTCTTGTTGCCCTGGTTGGTAATTCATGTGCAGAGTTGACCTACAATCAAAATCATCTATTTTTACTGTTAAAGTATTATGCACCATTCCCCAACCCCACCCCCATGGAGGCAAGCTCTTGCCCAGCCATAGCTGTGTTTGGTGATAAGCACGTAGTGAGTGTTATTTTGCTGCTGCTGATGTAGGTGGAATGGTTGCAAGCGGCATTTGCGTGTGAATTGGACATTTTGCCACAGCTTTCGTAAAGAAATGGTGTCGATATGTATCAAGGGAGGCAGTGGACTCTGGTGCTCTGTATAATGCAAGCAAAAAAAATACTCCAGCTGCTATGACCGAATCGGCTAATGAAGAGGCGGCATTGAATACTCCAATGGGCTCTGTCAGTTCTGGATGTTTCTTAATTACCTCTAATGCTCTCTTCTTACCTTGCTCATATAGGGCTGATGTGCTATCATATCTTGTGATCGCATGTAGGAACAAGAGGACTGAAGTCCTATATCATCCCCCGCCATAAATTAGGTTAGAATTTGTTGTGGTCACAAATATTTAAAAAGTCGACTTGTGGTGGCCATTTTAAATTTCAGTAAAATCACCTATACATTATTTCTGACTTCAATTTTAGAGTTTTTACGCCCACAAAAAAATATGAAATTTATACATGGCGGCCACTTTGAATTTCAGTAAAAACCTGAAAAAATCATATGCACATCTCCATATCGTGGGGAATGTGATAGTAAATTTTAATAATTTACGACTCAAGTTTTCGAGTTTTCGCGACCTCAAAAAAATCAAAATTGATCCGTGGCGGCCATTTTAAATTTCAACAAAACCTCGAAAAAATCACCCATGCATCTTCATATTGTGGGGAATGTGATTGTAAAATTTGAATAATATCAGACGTTGAGGTTTAGAGTTTTTGTGCCCACAAAAAAATTTGGAGTTGACCTCTGGCGGCCATTTTGAATTTTGGTAGCATCTTTTAAAAATCACTTGCACATCCACATGTTGCTGGGAATGTGATGTTGAAATTAAAAAAAATTAGCAAAAATTTTTTTTTTTGAGTTTCAGCGCCCACCAAAAAAATTAGGTTGATCCGTGGCGGCTATTTTGAATTTCAGTGAAACTTTGAAAAAGTCACCTGCACATCTCCATATGGGAATGTGATAGTAAAATTTGAATAATTTCTAATTCCAAGTTTTAACGTTTTTGCGCCCACAAAAAATTTAGAAGTTGACTTCCGGCGGCCATTTTAAATTTTGGTAGCATCTTTAAAAAATCAACTGCACATCCACATGTTGCTAGGAATGTGATTTTAGAATTAAACAAAAATTGACTAAACTATTTTTTTGATTTTTTCGTCCCCCAAAAAATTTAAGTTGGTCCGTGGCGGCCAATTTGAATTTCAGTAAAACCTAGGAATGTCATGTTGAATTAAAAAACAAAATAAGCAGTAGTTTTTGAGTTTTTGCGCTCGCAAAAAAACGTGACTCCGGACGCCGGCGCGACTAAAATCCCCCTTCCCCTACGGGCGGGGGATAATAATAGGCTGTTATTGAAATATTGGAGACTGTAATGAACGCGTTGAATGTTATATATTGTATCAGGAATATTTCCAACTCCAGGTTTACATAGATAAACATTGTTGTCTGGGTTAGAAAGTGTTGTCAGCAGAATTAGTAGGTCTACATCAGTTCCTATTACAACTACCACATTTGCTGTATCTGATAGTTCGATTGCTGTATTAACAATTAATGTGCCGGCATCAGCTTCAGCATGTTTCACTCTTATCTCAGCCTTCTCCATGTACTCTGTCAATGCTTGTATGAGACTGGCCTTGTTCTTTCCATTGGCCAAAAATCTATCTTGACGAATAGTAATAGGCATTTGGCTAGACAATTGTATTTCTGTAGACTGAAATTTCAGGGCTCTGCTCTCTTCTTGTTCTGGGAGCATCACTATATCCAACGAAGATGACATAACAGTTTGTATGAAAGTGTTTTGTGATGTATGATACATATGCTCTACACTATATAATCCATGGTGAGGTCAGCTTGGTGTTGCCATGGTGAGGTCAGCTCGGTGTTGCCATGGTGAGGTCAGCTTGGTGTTGAGGATGTTTTAACCATGAGCCACATGCCCAAAGGATACATGGTAATTTATTAACTGAATTAGTAATTGTATTTCTAATATCGTGTATTTATTTTACTGTGCCACAATCTTTGTTACAGCAGTGTATGTCTTGAGCTTAAAGAGGATCTATCACCCCTTATATAGTATGAATAAATTTGTGAGAAATAAATCAACGTTGCCACAAGATGGGGCACAAGTGTTTCCTTATATGGGGTGATTGGCTATCATATGACCCTCTGAGTGGAATCGTCAATCACCCCCATATATGGGGTGATTAGCTATCATGTGACCCTCTGAGAGGGTCACATGATAGCCAATCACCCCATATAAGGACATAATTATTCATACCATATAAGGGGTGATAGATCACCTTTAACTTTACAGTCTTTTGTGGATCGCTGAGCTGATGGTTGTGATTTTATTCACTCGATGACATGTATTTGGCCAACTGCATTCCCGGGTGTGACACACATAATACCACTAATGCTATGAAATGTGCTATAACCGTACGAACATTAAAGTCAAACGCTAATTGTTTGAATGAATTATCATCTATGTGTGGCTGTTTCTGTACCATGGCAGATTCTTCGTAGCGTCTTGTTTCATTATATGATGC
>OZ024916.1:67745782-67787236 GCA_964017125.1 Flabesymbios commensalis
AACCAACCAACCAACCAACCAACCAACCAACCACCCAACCAACCAACCAACCAACCAACCAACCAACCAACCAACCAACCAGCCAACCAACCAACCAACCAACCAACCAACCAACCAACCAACAAATCAACCAACAAACCAATCAACTCACCGACAACATTATAATATTCAGACCAACCAGCTAACTAGTCCGCTATAAAGCCAGCCAGTCGATCGGTCAGTCAGGAATGTCGTCGTGACGAGGGTAATAATCTGAAGATCGACTGGAGGGAAGTACCTTTGTCTGTGTATAAAGAGGTACAATATGTTTCAACCACAGAGTATTCGTTGCAGAATCTAGACCATCTATTCAGCGTTTGTTGACCTTAACGTGGCACAAATACATTTTGAGAGAGCTGTGTAGTTGGACAAAACCTGATCAAAATTGTTTTAATCATATTTCTAGTTTTTTTCTCTTACACATAAATAGGGAATTTAGGACACATCCTCTAGACAGATAAATGTTTCGTGTAATTCTATGTTAGTATGTATGTCTCAGACACGAACATTACAGGGATAACTTTCCTCACAGAAGTAACGTAATTCCTGATATTTTCACTTAGGGTAGAGGAAGCTTCAATGGCATCTTTGAACAGGATGTTGAGATGCGTGATCGACTTCTGTTAAAAGTATACGAAAACGTAACCATTCATGTCATCAAAAGTTCCAAAGTGCCAGTAAATGATGTACTCTCCAACGTTACAGCTCTCAGAAAAAAGTGTTTGTCAGGTAATTTAAAATATTTATCCATCATAGGATTTGTTTGTTATTATTTTCTGGTTATTTTATAAAGTCCAGGAGTGGGATCAAATATTTTTGGAGCGTTACAAATACAGCTACAACAAATCAAAAATATGTAATTAATTTTCATATTTGGTTGATAAAACTATGTTTCGTAGCCTCTATGAATTGTTTTTACACAGATTCGAATACTAAACAAATTTCAAAATTCCATCCCGTTAGATTAAGTAATTTAAATGTTTACCAACTTAAAGCTGTGTCTTGCCCACAACTTCAAGTATGAGAAAATTATTCATGGCTCATTAATTTAAGACCGATCATTTGCAAATCTTGCTGTTTAGGCACTCGTTTCAATCCCAATAACAGGGATTTAGACAGCTAATAAAATAGGTAAAACACAATTATCGTCGTACTTAGCGCTTAAACTCTTTCAGCACAGGGGCCGCCTTTATACGTCAGAATCTGACGTCTGTGGACGTCAGATTCTGACGTATAAAGACGATCCCTGTGCTGAAAGAATTAAAATATGTATAATGGTCGTAGACCCATAACATAGGTATTCAAATGAAGGGGAATGAGCTGAGTAAGGCATGTATAATGAATTTTAATTGAAAAAAAATTTCTACTCCATGGTTTGTACAAACATAATGCAGCGTTGTAATAATAAGGATGGACTAAGAGTTAAAATGTGCAGAGAAACAGAAAGCGTCAGCGTGTGAGGTCATGGACAAGGTTGATATATTACTCTTCTATATAAATATAAAAATCATCTCGGCAAATTAAAAAGTTTAATTTAAAAAATGATCATCACCATGTCCATGAATAAGTGATTGGGAGTATATGCCATTGAAACGCCTCGACCTTAATCATGTTAATTTGGCTGTAATGACTCACGGTCGGCCAACCAACCAACCAACCAACCAACCAACCAACCAACCAACCAACCAACCAACCAACCAACCAACCAGCCAACCAACCAACCAACCAACCAACCAATCATCCAACAAATCAACCAACAAACCAATCAACTCACCGACAACATTATAATATTCAGACCAACCAGCTAACTAGTCCGCTATAAAGCCAGCCAGTCGATCGGTCAGTCAGGAATGTCGTCGTGACGAGGGTAATAATCTGAAGATCGACTGGAGGGAAGTACCTTTGTCTGTGTATAAAGAGGTACAATATGTTTCAACCACAGAGTATTCGTTGCAGAATCTAGACCATCTATTCAGCGTTTGTTGACCTTAACGTGGCACAAATACATTTTGAGAGAGCTGTGTAGTTGGACAAAACCTGATCAAAATTGTTTTAATCATATTTCTAGTTTTTTTCTCTTACACATAAATAGGGAATTTAGGACACATCCTCTAGACAGATAAATGTTTCGTGTAATTCTATGTTAGTATGTATGTCTCAGACACGAACATTACAGGGATAACTTTCCTCACAGAAGTAACGTAATTCCTGATATTTTCACTTAGGGTAGAAGAAGCTTCAATGGCATCTTTGAACAGGATGTTGAGATGCGTGATCGACTTCTGTTAAAAGTATACGAAAACGTAACCATTCATGTCATCAAAAGTTCCAAAGTGCCAGTAAATGATGTACTCTCCAACGTTACAGCTCTCAGAAAAAAGTGTTTGTCAGGTAATTTAAAATATTTATCCATCATAGGATTTGTTTGTTATTATTTTCTGGTTATTTTATAAAGTCCAGGAGTGGGATCAAATATTTTTGGAGCGTTACAAATACAGCTACAACAAATCAAAAATATGTAATTAATTTTCATATTTGGTTGATAAAACTATGTTTCGTAGCCTCTATGAATTGTTTTTACACAGATTCGAATACTAAACAAATTTCAAAATTCCATCCCGTTAGATTAAGTAATTTAAATGTTTACCAACTTAAAGCTGTGTCTTGCCCACAACTTCAAGTATGTGAAAATTATTCATGGCTCATTAATTTAAGACCGATCATTTGCAAATCTTGCTGTTTAGGCACTCGTCTGTGGACGTCTGTGGACGTCAGATTCTGACGTATAAAGACGATCCCTGTGCTGAAAGAATTAAAATATGTATAATGGTCGTAGACCCATAACATAGGTATTCAAATGAAGGGGAATGAGCTGAGTAAGGCATGTATAATGAATTTTAATTGAAAAAAATTTTCTACTCCATGGTTTGTACAAACATAATGCAGCGTTGTAATAATAAGGATGGACTAAGAGTTAAAATGTGCAGAGAAACAGAAAGCGTCAGCGTGTGAGGTCATGGACAAGGTTGATATATTACTCTTCTATATAAATATAAAAATCATCTCGGCAAATTAAAAAGTTTAATTTAAAAAATGATCATCACCATGTCCATGAATAAGTGATTGGGAGTATATGCCATTGAAACGCCTCGACCTTAATCATGTTAATTTGGCTGTAATGACTCACGGTCGGAATCTCGGTGGATTATTGTATTAAAATAGACTTCTACGATCTCAATGGTATTTTCAAGAAGAAAATGCATTATAAAAAAAATAATTAAAATACATTATAATAATTATCACTGTTCAAGCATAGACTATAGACATGTTGTAGGTTCTTGTTCATCCCAGATATGTGCAAACTTCTTTTTTTATCTACCCGACACCAGACATGGTACGTGTTGTTTGGTCGGGACACTTTGCCCTTTATGGATCAGTACCTGCAATACATGTGAATTCCTTGCCAGTCATGTTCATTGCAGAGACTCCTTGACCCAGTCCCAAAATAGATGTGACAGTCAGCAAGTAATACCACTTCAATGATTCACCATAAATGTAGATCAGTTTAGCGAATAATAAACATTGACGGCGGCACATTTAGCTGATCCAGAGCTGCATATAGGAATTACCATAGTAATGCTATTGAAATCTGCAAGGTGGCAGGAAATAGAAAATAATTGATCTGCTTGGCCAACCGTAAATAATGTCGACACAATAATCTCCCGATATAATTTCAGTGCAGACACGTGCTAAACATTCAAGATGTATATCAATCGTATATCAATACATTCACGGCGAACACGATGCGTTGATTCAGTGTTGGTTCAGTGTTGGGGTAACGTCCTAGACGCTGGGCCTCGTCTCGTCTTGTCTCGTCTCGTCTTGTCTCGTCTCGTCTTGTCTTGTCTCGTCTTGTCTTGCCTTGTCTTGTCTTGTCATGAATTAAAGCGCTAGCACTAAGAAAAATAGTGAGATTTTGTTGTAGACTTCCGCGTTGTGGGAAATGTGTTGCACTGTGATAATTGCTATAGCGATTAATATTACTTTTCAATTGTTTCTGCTAATATGTCAAACGCGTCACTGGCGAGGACTAGAATATTGTATATCTATTGAACTTTGCTTAATAATCGTTCACATATCGACAAAAATACATACATTTTAGACTGAAATAATATTTATCAACAACGACAAAAGGCTCATTAATGGCGCCAAATGCAGCACGATGCACGTCACTGCTCACAGCAACACTCACGACTGCGAGGGACACTGAGATCATACCCCAAGTGACAGCCATGACACTTCTTGGTGTAGTGATTCAGAACAATTTGAAGTGGGTCCAACGAATTGACAATATGGTGGCCAAAGCCAACACGCGCAAGTATTTCATCACTATCCCTAAGCGCCCCGGTGTTCAGTTCGGCGATTTGGTGAGGTGCTATTGTACTTTTGTTCAGCCTTTGCTGGAGTTTGCTTCCCCGGTTTGGCACCCAGGACTCACCATCCAGCAGTCTGATGTCCTGGAGCAGGTACAGCGGCAGTGGACTTGCAAGAAGCACCGAGTTCAACCACCGGTTACCACCTCGCAGGGGCAATAGTCCAGGCTGTTAGGGTTTTTTCTGTGCACTTTTGGAAGAAATTGACATTTTAGCCCAGATGATCAGTAACATATAATCTTTCGATACTGATATAGCGCAGTCAATTCTGACACGATTAACACCTAATGAACCTGTAATTAGTATCCATAATTAGCAAAATCTGGACACTAATTCAGAGAAAATAATATCTCAAGAATCGGTGGATCGATTTTAATGATGTCAAGTTCTGTTGTCTGTTTGATAGCTAATTGACACAACAAAAATATTTTTGAGATCATTTATTGTGAAGGTCACGTGATGTGTCGAGGTCAAAGTCGAAATCGAGAAAAAATTGTACAATTTCGGACATTAAATAGCGCATTTAAAATGTTTCAAATTATCCAAAATTATTTGATAAATTATTGAAAAAGCCCATTATCTGTAACCTTTTATTTGAGGGTTTAATGGAGTATTTATCTAATAACCGGGGTCGTAATTGTTTGGACAAGTGATCCACCCATAAGTTGTCTTTTCCGCACATGTATCGTAAACTGATTTTAATTATTTTCTTTTAATACACTGTGCATTTTAATGATGCACAAAATGTCCTGCACTATTATATATTGCATAAAGGTCAAGGTGAATCAAAAACTTCAAGGTCAAAGTCTAGATATTATTCGAAATATATTTGGAACCTGGTAGTTTTCTTTTGTGATGGGCGTATATGATATGGAATTAATCAATTTACAATTAAATAGCAGAATAGCCCACGTGGTGAACTTGTCAATTTAACAATACAATCGTTGATGCAAAATTTTGCTCGGTTATTCAAGCAAGTAACATTGTCCTACCGAGACGTTTGTCAATATTGTGCATATTTCTGAAAAGCAAATATGACAGCTTCCACAAGCTCTGGAAAACAGCACTACAACTGAAAATCCTACTCAAAATTGTGCAGCGTTTAAATTGAGTCTTTGTGCAGCATTCTTGATAATCGTCATTATGCTCAATGATTCTCGGTTCATAATATTGATTTCTGATGCAGACCTACAGGGACAGTTATTATTGTTTTAAATCAATATTTTTAGTAATAATAACTGATATACACGAGCAAAGTTAGCTTGAAGGATAATTGTGTACTAAGCAGCCTTGATGGAGAATATGTCCTTACTGTGCATACTGACATTGCAGGACTAGGAGAAAGTATGTTTGTATGCTGATGAGTGTGAAAAAAAGTATTCAAACATTCGGCATGTTAAAGCGCCATGATATTATTCCAACAAACCATCCAGAGAAGCTAAGCAGTTAAGTTAAAGTTAATGTTAATGTAAAGAACTCGTTGATACGTTCAAAAGCTTCCACCTCTTCTCCAATGCCCAGAAGGTGTGATAAATTTTACCTGCCAAGCAATGAGTTATAGCTGATATTAAAAATGTACATTCACGTAGAGTCTCGTGAAATCACTGCCGATTAGCTCCCCAAGTATGAAATGCATACAAACATTTCCAAGACTGACATGAGATTAACCGAAATCCATCTTGGTTGCCAGTTTGGATGATGGTGCATGGGATCATATTAATACATTCCTTAACAAGTCGATGCTATGTTGATTTATTAAACTGCAATGGTTCACGCAACACCAACATACACTATATACAGTATAAAGATTTCAATGAATATCTACCAATTACTGTTATTCTCCTTATGTCATGTATGTTGAGCGAGAACTCTCTTCTATAAAGTGTGATGGTGTTGTTAGAGATACTGAGTGAAGTATCAGGGCTACACCACTTTCTGCTACTAACACTTATACAAAAGACAATCTTCATAGAAACTGGGATACATTTCAGAGTAATTAAACCATCATTTGTTTTAAATCTATATCTCTTATCATTACTTGAAGAAACGTATTATCTCTTTTAATAAAAAATAAACAGTGGTCAACTCTGACAAGCTGCATGTATCGCTTGGAGTGGACACGACTTTCCGCTACCTTGCATTACATGAGATATGTCAGATTGTGTCATCTCCCATCTTCCATGTTATTATATGAGATATGACAACACCTCTTTCATGGTATGATAAGTAAAATGTCAGCATAATAGAGATGTTGATCTCATTTCACCCCACACCGTCCCTCTGCAGTCCCGTATTTAAAACTGTGTCATCATTCAAGAAAGTAACACAATCATATCCGGAGTGTATCTGTTTATTCGCCATCGCAGTCCAGCGTGTGCGGCCGTAGTGTTATATTCAGTTTGTGTAACCCTGACACTGGCATCAGGGGCGGATCCAGAAAATAATCTAACAGGGTTCCAATTTACTCATATTATATATACATATATGTATCATATATGTGCCTATGTGTATCATATATGTATCATATATATATATATCATATACACGCTGGTGTTAGGCAACTCTGGTGTTTAGCGGCGTTTGCATCATTATATTATATTATAGGCCTATAGATAATAATTTAGGTCCAAATTATAAATAAAGTGATAAAGGTGAATGGACAAAAAAGAAATAAGCGATAGAACATCAAAAAATGTGAAAATCGTAAAAAAGTCAGCTTTATAGTATATAATTATGTAGGTGGTAGGACTGGAGGGGTGGTGTGGATGTTATGTAATGGTCAAGGTGAGACCCTATACTCTGACCTATTTGAAAATGCTGACAGGGTTCTGGAACCCTGTCAACCCGGTCTAAATCCGCCCCTGGGCATGACAAATACAATAAACTTTTACATAATTCACCTTCACCAGTGGGAATTCTCAATCTCTTGCTGACCTGACATCTCGATATGCCTATGTGAGAGGAGCTCTCACACCTAATCAAAAGTGATACTGACAAATCAGAACTACGAATTTAAAATCAGTTTTGCCTATTTCAGGCCAGTGTTGCTCGATGTGTGTGTTCCGATTATTAACATGGCTTAACGTGACCTTGACCACTAATCATATGAATAATATTTTTATCGTGTAGGCTATGCGTTAAATAAATAACACAACCAAAGATCATTAAATTGATCTACCGATTCTTCAGATATTATTGCTTTCGTATTTTTTCGTGGTTCTCTAATTATGGATACTAATTAGATGTTAATTAGGTGTTAATCGTGTCAGAATTGACTGCGCTATATCAGTATCGAAAAAGTACATGTTGCTGATCATCTGGGCAAAAAATGTAATTTCTTCCAAAAGTGCACACACTCGCTCTATTTCGACCCTAACAGCCTGGACTACAAGTGTCATCGTCACAACCTACGCAACAACAACAATCTGTCCACTATGCCTACCAAGTCTGGTCGTTTCAGCTCTAGTTCTATCATGTTTTTTATTAAATTATTAAATAATATTTAATGCATATAATATTTTAACCCAGTCATTGTGCCTGCCTGCAGATCACGTGTTCCCATAAAATGCCTGTTTAACTTACTTAAGTTATATAACTTATCTTATTCAATTTTAATATATCATTATGTCTATGTTGTATTTATTTTTTATGTGAAATGACAACTATTCAGCCTTTTCGCTGCCATGTCTTTTTAGTTCAATAGACACCAATTACTATTATTATAGAAACGCAATAAATTAATTTAAAATGCGTCACATTGGATATTTACATGGTTATGTTGAAAATCTATGTCATGAGTATGATGATTACCAACCCAAAATATTTGTTACAATAGAAAATTACTTCCCATCCCAAAATCTCAACCATCTTTAAAGTTAGCCTTCCTGTTGCTGCTTTTTTTATTGCGGGTGACATTCTTGCTATCACAGAGACATGGTTAAAACAGACACTCTTCCATGCCTATCTGACCTTACTCCCCCAGGATTTCCTCTTTCACATAAGCCTAGACCTTATGGAAGAAGGGGTGGGGTAGGTTTTCTTATCTCAAAACAATTTAAGGTAACAGACTACACCATTCCATCTTTTTAAACATTTGAATGCATATGTTTGAAGGTTTCTGGCCGTTCATTTGAAGGTTTAGTACTTTGATTGTACCACCCTGAACCTTCGCATTCTGACAATTTTTATCAGGAATTCCAGGAATTGTTCAATCTTCATCTTTGTAAAAAACAAAGTTCCACTAGTATTAAATTCTGCGATATTCTTGAATCTTTCAATCTCGAACAACATGTAAATTTTCCGACACACATACATGGACACTGGCTTGACTTACTTATCACTAGGACATCCTGCCCAGCAGTTTGATCAATCTCAGCCTGAGATGGGCTTTCTGATCATTTTTTATTTTTTTTCAGAAATAGAATTTCTTAGACCAAAGTGTGTTAAACACACTTACGCGGATTAACAAAATTGATTTAGATAATCTAAAAAGTGACATTTTGAACTCAGATTTAAAAACTAAACCCGAGAAAAAACTTCCAAAACTGTTTAAACAATATGATACCATTCTCCAAACTATTTTAAACAAACATGCTCCACTACTCACTAAATCCGTTTCGGAAAGATCCCCTACCCCTTGGATGACACAATAAATCTTAGAAGCAAAAGTCCGACGCTTGGAAGTAGTTTGGCGCAAAACCTATTACAGGCGCGATAGATCACGTTACAGAGCTCAGTGCAATCTGTGCAATCGAATTATGGAGAAAGCAAAAGCAATTTTTTATGCTAACATCATATTAGAAAATTCTGAAGATTCAAAGAAGCTCTGTAAATCTATAAAGAACATCTTTCATAATTTTTCTGCTCCCTCTTTGTCTGAGAATCTATCACTCAAGACAATTTGTGAAAAATTCTCAAATTTTTTTGTTGATCAAATTATTATTATTCGCTCACAATTTCCAGACGATAATGAACTCCGAAAGTTTTATACCAAAGATATTGGAGAAAGTTGTCGCATCTCGCCTACTTTCCCACATGGAATGAAATTCAATGTCTAATAATTTACAAACAGCATACAATAAATTTTACTCCACTGAATCAGCTCTTTTAAAAGTCGAAAACGATGTTTTACTCAATATGGAGAAGGGCAGAGTGACATCACTCACCTTCCTTGACCTATCTGCTGCTTTTGACACAATTTACCACCTCACGCTAATTAGCCGCTTGTCATCGTGGTATGGAATTTCTGGTACAGCTGTTGACTGGTTTACATCGTACTTGAACGACCGATGTAAACAGGTAAAAATTTAAGATTATATTTCTGATCCGGTTTATATATCATTTGGTGTACCCCAGGGCTATGTTCTTAGACCTATACTATTTACCCTATTTACTGTTTCCCTCAGTCACGTCATCGCTGAGCATGATGTGGAACATCATCTCTATGCCGATGACACACAAATTCATATATCACTATCCGGATGTGAAGCTTTAGAATCCCTAACTGATTTGAAATCCTGTGTTACTGATGTTTTCACAAATTCGAAGCTAAAGCTAAATCCAGGTAAAACTGAGTTTATCAACATCGGTTCTAAAAAACAAATAGGAAAGATCTACTCCATTTATTATTACTTGACCATGACACACTTCCTAAGGCATTCGTTAGAAATTTGGGATTCATTTTTGATGGTGATTTTAAATTCAAACGACAAATCTACCAGACTTGCAAAATATGATTCTATTACATCCGGGACTTTCAGCGTAATAGAAAGTACCTTAGCCCATAAGCTGCAAAATCTGTTGCATGTGCTCTAGTTACTAGTCATCTTGACTATTGCAATTCCCTTTTGTACAATCTTCCTGACGGGGATATTAAAAGATTGCAGCGGGTAAAAAATTGTCTGACACGTGTAGTCTGTAAAGCCTCTCATTTCAGCAGATGTAAGCCTTTTTTATATTTTCTTCATTGGCTATCAGTAAAATACCGCATACGTTTTAAACACTGTAGAATCACTTTTAAAGCCTTCCGTTTTCACCAATCTTCATATCTCTTTAATTATTTAGTCCCACTTCAAAATTCAAGATTGCTTAGATGTTCCAACACAAATATGTTAACTGTTCCACGTTTTCGAGCAAACTGGGGATCAGTGGCTTTTGCAGTTGCAGCTCCCTCCACCTGGAATTTACTGCCGGTTAATCTGAGAACTGCGAGTACAGTCACCTCATTAAAAAAAATGCTGAATACTTTTCTTTTCGATTCGGCCTTCCCCTCCCCCTCCGCCTAATTCCTCGGAGATTCGACACCCAGTTGACGACTAAGCTTTGACTCTCGACATTAAGCTGATTTCGATTTGGATTCTGCGCCTCTGAGCTCGTATCTCCCATAATTTAGGCGCTATAGAAGTTACCGAATTGATTGAATTGATTGATTATATTATAGTTCTCAACAAACAAGATACATTCATTTACAGCGCAGTGATAGACTTTAGACGTCAGAATCTGCCGTTTGTAGATGTTGCTGAATGCCCGAGGAGCTCTCCATTCTCAGCTGTGAGAAATGTTCGAGGCCAAAGGCCAAAGACTTAAAACACATCAGACCATAAAAACGTTCCCTCATTATCGACAGCTTGGTCACGCCTGATTGATTATAGTACCATTAGGCCTACAATGATAATTGTCTGCACTTGGTCAACATTAGCTCTCCATTCCCGGCTTAGAATGTCATGGTCAGACAAAGAAGATAATGTAGTGGTTTGTCCTAATAAGTTAGCATGGCGTGACTGCAAGATGCGATCTCACCAGGCTGCAGACTATTTGGCAACATTGACAAATGCCAAAATGTGTGGAATTTCACACAACTATTGGGGAATACTGATATTTGACCCGAAATCACCAAACACTGTTTTCCCTGATTATTCACCCAGTTGCTGCAACATATTCGCTAGGATAGCCATTTGTTCACCAAAAAGTGCCTAAGCATTCTGGAATTCGTCAATTGATCGTCACGCTTTCTAAATAGTCGCCATATGCTTTTCCAGAACAATTTCAAAGCAATCACCTTTTGTCGCCAAAAGATCGTAAGAATTGTCTGACTGTAAGATGCGAAAAGTTGACTTTTTATAGATAATTCAGGGACAAAATATGAATGGCATCTGCGATCATTTGGCAATAAAAAAGGTGACTGTTTTTTAGGTCGTTTGGAAAACATTTATCGACTGACTGGCGAACGTGACGATCAATCGGCTAATTGGAGACTGTTTAGCAACTGCTTCGTTAGCGAATGGCGCATATGGCGTTTATTACGTGACTAAGCAACGAACATTCATCGAAAAATTCAACAAACGCCCCCCTTCCTCACATATTTCTTTTTTGGCAAACTGCTCGCCTAATTTCTATATTAATTGCCAAATATTTTGGGTTCAAGGGCAGGGTCCCTAAAAAGTCACGATAATTTTGGACACTTCCAAAACTTCGAGAGAACGTTTGGCAAACATGGAGATCGCTTGGCGAAATATGAGAACGTTGGGGAAATATTTGGAGAAGAATTGGGAAATTTAACAAATTTGACATTGGCCAATGTCGTCAAGGAGTTGTCAGCCCGGTAAGATGCCGCTTTCTCCCACTAATGCTGTTGGCTTTCACTACGAGACGTATGGTGAGATCAGCCCATCTCACAATCTCTCCTAGATGCTTCACTGCACAGTTTGATTTTGTAGTTTCGGATATATTTTCATACTAGAAAATGCATACGGTACGGCGAGATGGGCTGATTTCAGAACGAGTCACCACAACGAGCTCTCGTCTAAAGGCTCGGGTTTGGTGTGGTGACTTGTGCTGAGATGAGCCCATCTCGCCTTCACAACGATGCCCTATGCATGTATACATTATCCTCTAGAAGACTGACCTTCTCTCTCATTATGATTACACAGTTCTCAACAAACAACATTTGTTGGCCCAGCATCAAGTTAGCGTAGTAAACTCACAGGGCGGGGGCCCTAGGGTAGTGGTTAGCACCGCTACCTTTCACGCCAGAGTTCGGGGTTCGGTTCCCGGTCTCGGCGGTTTGAAAGAAACAAAGAATGTTTCTTCTCCATTCACGTGTGAAAGTCAGTATTGTGGGGAGCCTCCGTGACCGAGAGGTAGCGTGCTCGGCCTCAGACCGCCAGGGCTCGAATTTCGAATCTTGTGTCTGGAGGGCAGTGTCATCTCAATCATCTCACCATCCTCAGGAGGTTCTCCTGGCCCAGTTTAGCCTATATGTGCACAAAGGTGGCCTAAAGCCCGATTCATTTCATTTTTTAGTAAACTCACGTAGTCAATGGATGATGTGATTACAGGGTTGTACTTCAAATTACATATATGAAGATAAAGCGACACTTTTAAAAACAATCCCTAATTATATTGTATTAAATCAAATATTACGTTTCAAAAAAATATTCTTTTAATGATCGTACGACGTAGAATAAATATATTGTTAATATTAAAACACCTGATTTAACACACTCGATGTTTTTGCTGGGCGCCAATGCAATATTAAGCACAGGCCCCGTTTTGATGTTCATCATGTTATTGCTGAACATTACAGACACGTTATATTGTTAATACATGAAACAGAGCGTTTCTGAGCTAATGAATTTATCACACTCTTCCTCTGTCTTTAGTCATCATGTCGAGACAGCTAAAGTAGTGGAGTTGATAACTCTACGTGAAGCTTTTCTAGGAAATTTAGGGACAGCGCGTGTTTTTGCGTCTTATGCATCTTTTGTTGTCGGCTAGCGAGTTGGAGGACATTTCCAAGTGACAGAGTTTGCTGGGTATACCATATTGGATTTATACGAACAATCAAATATAATAACATGGAGCAATCATCAACCATTTCAACTTAGGACATGCTGTGAAGTTGGGATATGTAAAAATCGTGTGATTCACTTTACTCAGGTTTAAAACACACGACTACATTACATTCTAAGCCGGGAATAGAGAGTTATTGTTGGCGAGGTACAGACCAATTATCATGGCAGGGCTATTTTCAATTTAGTTCATTTATTTATGCTTGAAACATACATACATGCAAATAATTTAAAAAATGCAAAGGAGACATGCAAAAGGCTTATGATAAGCTATGGTGCTATAATCATTATGGTCGGATGTGTTATAAGTCAGTTGGGCGGGGGCCCTAGGGTGGTGGTTACGTCGCTGCCTTTCACGCTAGAGTTTGGGGTTCCTTTCCCGGTCTCGGCAGTTTGAAAGAAACAAAAATGTTTCTTCCTTATCCACTCGTAAAACTCAGTATTGCCGGGAGCCTCCGTGACCGAAAGGTAGCGTGCTTGAATTTCGAATCCTGTGTCTGGAGGGCAGTGTCATCCCACTCATCTCCTCATCCTCAGGAGGTTCTCCTGGCCCAAATTAGTCTATATGTGCACAAAAGTGGCCTAAAGCCCGATTCATTTCATTTTATAAGCCAGTTAAAACCCCCGGAGCTCCATTTTCTTAGTTGTGGGAAAAGCATCGGCCTTCGGCCTCGATCTTTTCCTCAGCTAAGAATGTAGACCTCCGAGGGTTTTATCCTATACGTTAAAAAGTAGGCCACATGGTAAAAGTCGGCTGATGTGTCCAAGTGTCTATATATTATGCCTTTGTTTATAGAGAAAATAACGTATATAAGAGTATTAATTAAGTGATGTGCTGTCCATAAACATAATTTGGTAAACTGTTTGAAACAGTTAAAAAAATGAGGGGACAGCAAATAATAGACCTTCCCAAATTATATCCCTGACCATGACTCTATCGACAAAAATAATTTGATGTTAAATTATTTGTCTTGTTTTTAAATCAGGAGAGATTGACGACTACTTAATATGATGATGGGGAAGTTTTTCACCTTTTAAATAGTGAGGTAAAGGTGTGTTCAGCATAATGGAAGACGATAATAGTATAGTCCAGGAAAGTTAGCTTAATACCTGGAACAAATCAGTAACAAGCTGACAATTTCATATCAAAAGTCCCAAGGTATCCAGGGGGTGGAAGTGTCCTAAATTCAGATCACAAGACGACAAAGGTCAAACTACTAAAAAATCATACAATAGTAGGTTCCTAAACCATGATTCCATGACCAACCTATTGCAAGTAAAATATTTGTCAAAAAATAACCTTCTAAGCTTTTCTAGAAAAGGTAGGCGGAATGTTGTACAGCGCAAAATTAAAAATCGGTCACAGTGAAAAGCGATATTCACTTATTTCATTCACTGGTCTATCAGTGGACCTGCTTTTTTAAAGCATTAAGGTAGAAAATTGATTGATGGAGGTCACCAGTTTTTATTTTAAAAGATGCATTTTGCGTTTGGCCAAAAATCACACAAATCCAAGATGGTTGCCAACAGCCTTTTGAACAAAATAGATTTTTACCTAAAAATCACATAATCAACTGTAATATGTCATTTTTAATTTCTAATTTTGGGACGTAGAACCCATTTCTGTTCATCAGATTACAATTATAAGCTTCTGTGACATACAAGCATCACACGGAGGTCACAAATGATCATAGCAATTATATAGTGGTCCAATAGTTACATGTGATATGTCCGTTTCTGATAAACTGTGTGGCACATCATCTAATATCAATAATGTCATTCTAGGCATCGCTGACCTTAAAAATATTATTTTATGACCTCCAACCAGCTGTCATAGAAAAAATGATATGTTTTTATGTTTTATTGATTTAATATTACATGTCATACGTCGTTTCTAACTGACATGTGAGGCATCAATAATGTCATTCTAAGCATCGGTGACATTAATAGTCTTAGTATGTGATCTTCAAGCACCATATCAAGGTAAAAATGTGCAGAAGTTGTCACAGTGGAAATACAACTTTGGATGGGTGGTCCAATAGCCACACGTGATTTGTCGTTTTTCATCACCTGTGTAGCACAGTATATGTTTCTCGTGATATGATCCTAGGCATCAGGTATAATTTCAGAAAAGCCGCAATACTTTATTTTACTCAAATCATGATAATATAAATCCGAACGTATTTTGCTCAATAAATCTAGATAATCAGCTGCCCTCAATGTGTTCGCTCCTTTAGGGGTGTGTAACGTTTCCCGCATCATGTTTGCTGGACCCGTTGAGTTGCGACGCAGGGACAGCAATAAACCAACATTTATTCAATTTTGTATGTTTTCGTGAGCGCTGGTGTAGTATAATTAGGGGAGGATCCAGGGGGTCACGTGAAGCCCAGTTCACTGATTGTGTCATTTTCTATCCATTGTGTTTTTTTAAGTCCAGTCCACTTATTGTGTCATTTTATATATTTCGGGAACCTGCCCTTAATAAACCCTGTATCCACCCCTGTTCTGCGTCACACACACGTTATAGACCGGCTTCAGGTGGAGCAAGGTGCCACCTAGAATGGACATTAATGACATAAGGTTTTTTGGAATCCTTATGATGTGTGCGAACATAAAAATGCAGGTATACGCGCATCTCCAGCTGCGTTTGGCTAAAATAGGCGAATATATTCAAAATGGCCATCAAATGATCAAATCTGTGAAAAAAAATTATATTGGCCACAAACATTCACTGATATATGACTGAAGCCATAATACACCCTTGTCAAACTGTATTTTGTTTTTGTTATAACAGACAAAAAAAAATAGATTCTGAAATACGGACAAAATGGCTGCCAAAATGGCGGCCAAAATGGCGGCGAAAATGGCTAAAATTGGTGGAAAAAATGTCTACTGGCTGTAGGTTGTCGGTAAGGTGTCACCCAGAAGGGGAATTTGGGTCACTATTATTTTCACATAGCTGGACTAGTCAGAGGCCAGAATCAACCTGTTGATCACGTAACTGCCGCTGCTTTACTGAAATATGTCCAAAAATGTACATTACCTATGTGCGATTTTGAGAAATCGAGCGTATTACACATTTTCGCACACTGAGTAGTCAAATTTTGAGCTATATCAATAAATTTAATATCAATAGAAAGCTCCTCGGACAGGCGTTCACGTGGATTTAAAATATTTTGTGTCCAATCATAGATAAACGCACAAGAAAACTTTAAGTTGCTATTTTAACGTAGTAACAATCTTATGTCAGACCCAAAAAATGTGATCTCGGACACAGCAAGAGTGATCTTGATCACTAAAGAAGCCATCACAGTCACTTTGAAAGTCATCTCAACCACCACAAAGGTGATCTTGACCACAAACAAACTGATCTTGGCCACTGAAGAACTGATCACAGCTACTTTTAAAGTTATCTTAGCCGCTACAAAAGTGATCTTGGCTACCAACAATCTTATGTCAGCCCCTAAAAAAGTGACCGCGGTCACCGCCGGAGTGAACTTGGTCGCTGAAGAAGGGGCTGAGATAACTTTTAAAACAGTTGTAATCACTTTTTAGATGGTCAAGATCACTTTTTTAGTGGTTTAGATAATTTTTAAAGTAGATATGACCACTTTTTCAATGACCAAGATCCCTTTGTAGAGGCTTAGATAACTTTTTCAGTAGCTGACACCAGTTTGTTGGTGGCCAAGATCAAATTTGTAGTGGCTGAGATAACTTTTAAAGTGGCTGTGATCACTTCTACAGTGATCAAGATCACTATTGTAGTGGCTTAGATAATTTTCAAAGTGGCTGTGATCATTTCTTCAGTGGCCATGATTATTTTTATAGCGGCTGAAAAAATTTATAAAATTAACATGAGCGAGAAGTCCTGTTGTTATTCGCTAGAAAACGTTGTTTTCAAATGGAGGGATAAAATACGCTTTGTTCTAAATTTCGTATTTAACAAAAATAAAATGCTATGCATCTAAGTTCAAGTCATTGATAGTAACTTTAAAGTGATATCGAAGATGTTGTACATTTTTTAAATGTTGGTACTCATTGGGCAGAAATGTGAAACACGGTCAATTTTCCATAGCCGGGAGGAAAGTGCGCAACTTTTGGGTCCAAACAAAAAAGTATGTAATATATTAAAATAGTTCATTAATTTTATTCCAAATGTGTTTATTTTAAGTCAACAATAGTTCTAGAACAGTTTGAATTAAAACAAACATTTATTACCTACAAAAATCTGAGAGAAAAGTATTTTGACTAGGCCTACTTACTGAAAAAATACGACAAATAGTTGAAATTAATACCAACTTAAAACTCTCTTGTGCATTTCTCAATGATCGGACACAACATATTTTACATCCATGTGAAAACCTGTGTCAGTAGATTTCTATTGATATTAAATATATTGATATAACTCAAAATGTGACTATTCAGTGTGCAATGATGTGAGATATGGTCAATTTTCCCGAGCCTGGAGAAAAGCCAGCAAATTTTACGACTAAACAAAAACCATGTAATATGCTCACATAACTACATTCATGTGACAGCTTGTGTCAGTAGATTTATATTGATATTAAATATATTGATATAACACAAAATTTGACTACTTAGTGAGCAATAATATGAGATATGGTTAATTTTCCCAAGCGTGAAACAAAGCGAGCAAATTGTACGTCTAAACAAAAAACATGTAATCTGCTCACATAACTCAAAATTTGTATTCCAAATGTGTTTATTTCCAGTGAGCAATAGCTCTAAAACATGTTTGAATCAACACTAAACATTTAAACCATACAAAAATTAGCTGAGAGAAAGTATTTTGACTATTTACTAAAAAAGTATTCATAATAGATAAAATTAAGGGTTAAAATACAAACTTAAAAATTTCTTTTGCATTTATCATTTATGAGACACAACATATTTTACATCCATGTGAAGGCCGGTGCCAGTAGCTTTGCATTGTTATCAAATATATTGATATAGCTCAAAATTTGACTACTCATTGGGCAAAAATGTAAGTCACAGTCATCAATTTTCCCGAACCTGAAGAAAGGCAAGCGGATTTACGTCGAGCCCAAAACGCGTGTAATATGTTCACAAAACGCATTATTTGTATTCCAAATAGGTTTATTTAAAGTAAACAATAGTTCTAAAACATGTTTGAATTAAAACTAAACATTTATACCTCACAAAAATCAGCTGAGAGTAACGTATGTTGACTATTTACTGAAAAAGTTTGAAAAATAGGTAAAATAAAGGGTTAAAATACCAACTTAAAGCTCTCTAGTGTATTTGTCAATGATCGGACACAAAATATTTTATATCCATGTGAACGCCTGTGTCAGTAGCTTTATATTGATGATAAATATATTGATATTTGACTACTTGGTGGGCGAAAATGTGTAATACGCACAAAAGTAATATACATTTTTGGCCATATTTCAGTAAAGCAGCAGCAGTTACCTGATCACCAGGTTGATTCTGGCCTCTGAGTAGTACAGCTATGTGAGAATAATAGTGGCCTGAATTCCCCTTCCGAGTGACTCCTTACTGACAGCCATAATATAGCCAGTACACATTTTTTCGTCCAATTTTAGCCATTTTGGCCGCCATTTTGTTTTTTTTGGTCTGTTATAATGTTGATGCAAGTTTGACAAGGGTATATTATGCTTCAGTCATATATCAATGAATGTTTATCGCCAATATATCATTTTTTCACAAATTTGATAATTTGGCGGCCATTTTGAATCTATTAGCTTATTTTACTAAAACACAGCCGGAGATGCACGTTTATTTGGATTTTTATGTTTGCACACATCATAAGTATTCAAAAAAACCTTATGTCATAAAGGTCCATTCCAGGTTGCACCTTGCTCCATCTGAAGCCGGTCTATTAGTGGATAATGCCACCGGTCACAGTGTCTCGATGGATAATTTGAGAGTCCTAGACAGAGTACAGGACTGGATGAAACGCAAGGTGAAGGAGGCCATCCACATCAAGCAGAGAGCCCCTTCCATGAACAGAGACCAGGGCTACCAGTTGCCACCCATCTATGGTCAGATCACCCACCCTGATCATTGCGTGATCAAGATCTGCTGAAGAAGATCAAAACATCGCAATCGTTTCACCCTCAGTTCCAAAGTGAGTAAAATTTAACCACTTTCTACTTTCTACATGTTAACTGGAATATTACTAAAATGGTATAAAACAACAGCCTATATTAACAAGCAATTTTGGTAGGTAAAATCATTAATTTGCTCATTGAATAAAAAAATTCAAATTATAAACAGGAATTTTACTTATTATTTCCAGCTTGAAGCCAATGCAAAATTCTAGCTAAGAATAGTTAAGTTATAATATCATTACTTGCTGAAAAGCTTAATATTGAAATAAGCCTTAAACATACAATAATTTTTACTTCACTATGCAAACAAAACACATGATGTTTGTAAGAACATTTTCTTGGAAATGCTAAATTTGTCCATCGCTAAATCCATTAGGTGTTTATGGCTGTGAGACCTCCTGCCGCAAAACTGCTTCCAGCGTTTCGTGTTTGCTGGGAAGTGACAGATATAACATTACACAAACTGGCATGGTGAGGTTCCGATGCATTGCGTTCACTGGTTACCACATGCCCAATGTTGAATTACATCGACGTCCCTACATTAACCCAGCATTACAGTAACGTAACGCCTCTAAATGTTACTGGTTAGCTTCATCTTCCTCATATAATGACTCATTTATATATCCATTGCAAGCGATGCATGCAGGCAGGCAGGCAGGCAGGCAGGCAGACAGGCAGGCATGCAGGCGGGCGGGCGTGCGGGCGGGCGAGCGGGCGGGCGGGCAGGCAGGCAGGCAGGCAGGCAGACAGGCAGACAGGTAGTTAGGTAGTTAGTTAGGTAGGTAGGTAGGTAGGTAGGTAGGTAGGTAGGTAGGTAGATAGGTAGGTAAGTAGGTAGGTAAGTAGGTAGATAGGTACGTGGGTAGGCAAGCAGGCAGGTAGGCATAACACAGTATATAGGATTGTGAAGATCACGTGGAACACGCACAAATGAGTTTTAAACTCAAATAAAGTCTCTAACCAGTAAAGGGATTAGGAATTTAGCCCACGCTAATGGTTGAAAAACACGATTGAATACATAACGGGAGACGTTAGCCCAATGCCGGTAAAATGCTGCGCCTGCCTAACAAGAAATAAAGTTAACCCCAATCATTCAATTTCACCCTCCGAGATCACTTCAGAGACCAAGAGCAATATGTCTCCTCTCTGGTGTCAATAGCATTATAAGAACACATATTTATTGGTAGAATTCCATCGTAAGCAGGTGAAATGGTCCACACACCACACTATCAAAGGGATAGAAATAGCCAACAGACTTATTGAAAGAGAGGTGAAAAGTAACCCAGTCAAGTCAAAAAAAGACCTGCCAAAACGACGACCCTCGGCACTTTCAGAATCCCCGTCTGAAGTCATGAATAAGCATTTTCCCTTTTTCTCTGTCACACGCTGCCTACATCGTGTTCTTTACTGGGTACTCGTGTTAGACCTTGCCTAGGGAAGATTGTAGTCACTGCTCCTTGATGAACACACGTCCATTCTCCATATAATACTGCTTTTCAAGCTCTATATAATCATGTTAAAACTTAATTTAGCCGTTGGAGGTATTCACTGAGCTCAGTGACGGACGCATTCTCTGATTGCTTCATTTATCTGATTCCAAGAATCTGACACATGAAGGCATAACAAAACTTGTATCTGGAAATCCAGTCAATATTAAAAAAAAAAACTTAACACAGTTAGTAGTATGTAACGTTTCCGTTTCCTGTACATTTGTACGATTATAAGCATTCTAATGTCTGCTAAATCAGTTGATACATATGTCATTTGGTACCACTATATCAAATTATAAAAAAGCTACTTTATGCATGAAGGACTTATGAGGTCAAAAGTCCGGATGAGGTAATATCACTGGTTACATTTTTTTCGGTCCCTTGTAGTAACAAAATCCCATTTTTATAGTTATAAACAGCTTCAATACCAATGTTGTCACATTTTGTCATTGAATACATTCAGGACGAAACATATATGACGTTAAGATATGGTTTACGATATAAATCTAACCTTAGAGGTCATCAGCTGCTGGGGTATTACAATATTTCCACTGTTCATCAAGACGTAATATTTCCGTTCCATGTGTAGTTGTACGGATATGCGCATTGTATCTTGTGTTTGTTGGATTTGCCGCAACATACATGTGATATAACTATGTGTCTGAGAATTGGAAACCATGACCTGTCACCTTGAGAGTGTATGAAGTCAAAAGTCAGGATGGTGTACTCTCCTAACTACGTTAAATATGTACCAGTATAGTATATGAGTTAGCCGTCAAGAGATCAGTGGTGTAACCATAAAAGGAAATGGGGGGGGGGGTGTAGGCTAATCTAGTAGCCTACCGTTTTCTCCATGTATAGGTGTATTATACGCATCTGATATAAATATGTTTTTTTATACTTTTTTTATCAGTAGGCCCTATGTGGCTTTAGTCTCTTGTAAATATGATGTCTGAGAGCAATAGTTGCTCTACGAACCACTCTATGTCAATACATGTTGCCTTAAAATGTCTATCACGAGCAACGTTTTGACACTTTAACATTAGGACAAGTCAGTGATTGTTGTCCCCAGGTATTTGCTGTTGGTGGACTTCTCAAATTTAACAGACTTTCTAAGCTGATAGCTCACTGAATGTTTCCATTATGTGTTCATAGTATGATATATTTTGTAAATGCTAGCAAGTACATATATGTATAACTAGAAATAAATATATAAATACCTCATAAAGTTTAATTTGCTAGTATGATCAAATTTTATCATGCACTATTTCAGTATGAACATATATTTTTTAAAGTAACAAACATTATCCGATTATTACACAACACTTCAAATTATCACTTTTTTGGGGCTTGTGAGTTGTAGATAATTATTTATACGTCTATGATTATTTATTTATCATTTAGTATTCCAAGCATAGATAACAATGCAGTAATATGACAATGCCAAAGACCACATTAACTCATTTTAATGTGTTTGTTATGCACAGGTCATATCATAACTTTGAATCCAGCAGACCTTCTCTTTGCAGACATATTACCCAACTATGAGTCTTTTGTCCATTGCCAGCAAGTCATCATATTTTATTGACCTTAACGAGCTTTATAATGCCCATTAAAATCAATCAATCTACATTATTTGTTCAAATCTATCAGTAGGACATATCTGCACCTGTTACAATTGACACTTCTAATAAAATACCTAAAATATTGCTAACAATCTAAGTATATCAGTATGTGGTCCCATACAATCCACAAGACATTACTGTCAAAGACATATTTGTATGCGACCTGGTGGTGAGTGATGTCTTTAAAGACCAGTGCTTGAGCTGTGTTAATTTCTTTTGAAACATAGAATTTCAGCGTTCTAAGGCTGTGTTTAGAAAAGTCAAAACTTCACATATGTTTCGTCCTGAATGTCTTTAATAACAAAATGTGGGAAGTGTGGTATCAAAGTTGTTTATAAGTAAACAAAATAGGATTATGTTATTACATAGGGTCGAAATATGGTACTTGTGAGAGTACCCCAACCGTTCTTTTGACCTCATAACTCCTTCGTGCAACAAGGTAGGGTTTTTCTAACTTGATATGATAGAACCAGATGACCGATATACCAAATGAAGTCAACAGACATTAGCATGATTATAATTATACACATGTAGAGCAAACGGGAAAGTTACATTCTTCGAACTTGGTGATTTTTTTTAGGGAATATTGACTTTCAGCGCTCTAAGGGTGGGTTCATGTTTTCTGAAAAAACTTCACCTATGTTTCGTCCTGAATATATTCAATGAATAAATGTGGCATTACTGTTTCCAAAGTGTGTACAAATATCGTCTGGGTGTTGGATATGGTCCCTGACTATGAGATATAACAACATTCAAAACTACTACCTGAATATCCACAACACCAGTCCACCTGAATTGTGGTAATACATGAGTGAGTAAGTACGTAAGTGAGTGAGTAAGTGAGTGAGTAAGTGAGTGAGTGAGTGAGTGAGTGAGTGAGTGAGTGAGTGAGTGAGTGAGTGAGTGAGTGAGTGAGTGAGTGAGTGAGTGAGTGAGTGAGTGAGTGAGTGAGTGAGTGAGTGAGTGAGTGAGTGAGTGAGTGAGTGAGTGAGTGAGTGAGTGAGTGAGTGAGTGAGTGAGTGAGTGAGTGAGTGGGTGAGTGAGTGGGTGAGTGAGTGAGTGAGTGAGTGAGTGAGTGAGTGAGTGAGAGAGTGAGTGAGTGAGTGAGTGAGTGAGTGAGTGAGTGAGTGAGTGAGTGAGTGAGTGAGTGAGTGAGTGAGTGAGTGAGTGAGTGAGTGAGTGAGTATAGGCACAATCTGTGTTATGTACGGCCGGTGGCCGCCCCCGATGATTCATTCGTATCGACTGGGACTTGTAGCCCGGAGGGACCATGTTCTGCCTGCCTGCCTGCCTGCCTGCCTGCCCGTCCGCCCCCCCTGACCGCCCGCCCGCCCGCCCGCTTGCCTGCCTGCCTGCCTGCCTGCCTGCCTGCTTGTCGCTCTGATTCCCCAGATACTGCCAGAATTTAAGCTAAACCCGATCATTGAATTGTCACCTCAAAGTCACAATGTGTTAAACTGCCCTCTGCTGTCAATAAGCTAGAGAAAATGTCAATTGGGAGCCGCATCTGCGATGACCCACGCTTACCTTCTTCAAAGTGACAAGAATGGCCAGCTAGACCTATTTAAAGCGAGATAAAAAGTAACCTCGCCAGACCACCGACAGATTATTGACCTCCCTATTAAGGTGAAACCCTACGAATCACCTTCGTCTGGATGCGAGAATAAGGTTATTGATCCTTGATGAAAACACACTTTCTTTCCAAGTCCGTGTTCAGACTATCTAAGATGTCATCCATTTTAGAAAGCGTAACTCCGCTCTTCGAGACGAGGTCAACATCCTGAAAACGCATAGTTTTGTGTTTTATTTAAAACGTCCATGTCCACACTATTTAATATGTTAACCACGTTAGGATGCGTAACTACCCATTTTTAAAACTGAATTGTCTAAAAATGACTTTAAAGTGCACTCATCTGAGGCGGTGCCACGAGCCACCACTTATTAGGTCAACAGTTTGAAAAGGCATAATTTTCCAATTATGGTTAATTTTTAAAAAAAGTAAGTCAAAAGAAGAAAGGCCGACACAATTATTATGATCGGAATTTCTATTTTCAAGTTCGGAAACTGCCCTGCGTGGTTGTGGTTTAGACCAAGAGATCCGGTAAATATGACATTTATCACAAATAAAATTCTGATATATATTATCGTATGTTGTAAACATGTTGTAAACCTGTTGTAAATACGAATATAAAATAAAAAAAAGTGTTGCTCGTCAATGGTACACAAACCCAAACATTGAATAGCGGATCCGTTCTATCAAGACCTTTATATCTATATACAGTTCTTGGTCCTATAGACGGAATTAAACAAACATACAGATAGGCCCTACCCAAAGCCATATGAGACTATTTGTTTTGGTGGGGAATTTTCGCTGACCCCACGCTTCGCCCAACCCCTGTAAGTGCCTGCCCTGGATCTGCCACTGAACAACCTATCCTGGTGTTGTTTATTAGTCTGATTCAATAATGGCCTGTGATGACCTCAATATTAGTCTGATCTGTGAGGTCTCCTGAGGTTATTGCTGGTTATTATCTTAATAAGATAATCACTTCAGTTGATTAATCCTTACAGTGCGGGGAGCGAGTTTAGACGTCAGAATCTGACGTCTGTCTGACGTCTAAAGTTGATACCTGCAGTGTAAGAGGAAAGCAATTTCTAATAGCCGTAGAACAATAACATAGGTATTCAAATAAAAAAAAAGCAGACATTTGAAAAAAAAACCTCCATGATTTATATCAAAATATGTCAGCGTTGTAAAGGTTAATGAAGGGGAAATCTGACACGAGAGGTTACAGAGAGCACACTGACCCAGATAGAGGTTAATGACGAGGTGATTCTGACACGGCAGGTTACAGAGAGCACACTGACCCAGACAGAAGTTAATGACGAGGTGATTCTGACACGGGAGGTTACAGAGAGCACACTGACCCAGACAGAGGTTAATGACGAGGTGATTTTGAGACGAGAGGTAACTGAGAGCACACTGACTCAGACAGAGGTTAATGACGAGGTGATTCTGACACGAGAGGTTACATAGAGCACACTGACCCAGACAGAGGTTAATGACGAGGTGATTCCGACACATGAGGTTACAGAGAGCACACTGACCCAGACAGAGGTTAATGACGAGGTGATTCTGACACGGGAGGTTACAGAGAGCACACTGACCCAGACAGAGGTTAATGACGAGGTGATTCTGACACGGGAGGTTACAGAGAGCACACTGACCCAGACAGAGGTTAATGACAAGGTGATTCTTACACGAGAGGTTACAGAGAGCACACTGACCCAGACAGAGGTTAATGACGAGGTGATTCTGACACGAGAGGTTACAGAGAGCACACTGACCCAGACAGAGGTTAATGACGAGGTGATTTTGACACGAGAGGTTACAGAGAGCACACTGACCCAGACAGATCGAGTCAAGTCCTGTCATACAATTTTTTCCAACAATATCCGCCAACTGTAGAGTAAGTGAAATGTATCAACAACCGGCCAATGTAATATTATTTGCATTTAGAAAAAAAAGTATCACTTTTTTCAGGTATTATTTTGCTCAAAATGATATGATCAGATGCGTGAGTATGATCTTCCTTTGTGATAATGTCAGCAGCCTATACAGCTCTGTCAAGTCCATGGCTAGAACGCCGGTCAAATCTAATGAGCTACCGCGGAAACTGAACTTAACCCTTGTGCTGCTAGGTCAACATACATAATGGTTTCAAGTATGTGTTAGATCAATAGAACATTTTTAAATATCAAGTTTAGTGCTAATTAATATCACTAGATTTGATTGAATAGTTTTTGGTAGATGCTCATTTGTTTCCGATAATTCAATATTGATGATATTTTTCGTCATTTGAAGCTGGAAATTGCGTTAGCAATTCCAGCTTCGAAAGACGAAACATAGAAGGAAACTATTTAGCCCCAGGCTTAGCACGAACACTGATCATTCTGCGATTACCACTTTGGTCAGAAGAGAAATAACTGAACTAGTTGCTAATCTGCCATTTGCAAATGAAAAAATTGTCATTTTGTCCTGTTTTGCAGAATGTTCATTATCATAACTGATTATGTAGACAGTTATTTGGCCGTTCGGTCAGACATTGAGAGAAACAATATCACTTTACGTAGCGTGCTGCATATTGTAGCAATAACGTGACAGGATTAAGCTAAAAATAGGCCGGTGTCAACGAATATTAAGCATCCCCATATATTAGGCATCCCTGACAAGTCAAAAAGTCACGTGACTGTGTGGGCATGCGCAGAGAGTGTCTACGCAGCGGAAGTCACACAGAGGTGTCTTGAGCAATCCACCACACTTACATATTATTCTCTTTTAAAATGACTTAGTTTTAATATTTAGTTTTATTAGTAGCAAACATAGTTTTACACACACTTAAAGTGAATTACGTTAACCAATGTGTTAGAAAGTATAATCCGTATCCCAGCTGGTGGTCGCTAGAATACTATCCATTCTAAACAAATGAGGGGATGCTTAATATTGCAATAAGAAGAACAAGACAGATGGTGGAAAATTAGATTCCCCCGCCATGTTTTCTAGCCTATTAGAATAAAAACGATAATTTTCACATTGACAGATTTTTATATATTAGATTATATGTTAACGATATTTATACAGGGAATGCTTTACAAGGTTAATAAGTATAAGGCATAGTTATATTAGGCATCCCCTTCGCCACAGTGTAGCGTGGGCTGTTCAGTAAGAACACATGCAGAGGGGTGCTTAATTTTGCTGACAAGTACAAGCACGCCAACACTCTGGCAAGAGCTTGGCAAGTCGTTGCCAAATTAGACATCCCCCTCGTCCCGTGCAAGCTGGCTTGTATGAACATGGCAAACAATTTATATTTACTATTGGGCCCACACTTCATTATCGATTGTCTATATAAAAATTACTACATAGGTTGCGATAGACATAAATCAATTTTTTTGAAAAAATGTCATGTCTTTTTCTGATTAGAAAATTATTTTCCACCGTAATCATTACGCAGTGATATGTTATTCCAGGGACTGTCTGTGCATATATATAACTTTTGTATAGAAATCCAAAAACAAACTGAAGGAAGTGTAATCAAAACATGACATAATTAAGCTACGTTTCAATGTGCATTTTTAGATAGGTGTGTCATAACTTAATGAAAGTTCTTCAAATTTGTACACACATGGATTGGTTCACAGCACACACGACCCATAGACCCAATGTTGGCCCAACGTCTACGACATCAGCCCAGCATTGGGTCTATGTATCTGTTTGCTGGGTTTTATTAGCCAGGCATAATCCTTCTAATAATGAAGTTCTTATTTAAGATACATATAGCGTTAACTGATCATACATATCATACCGCCGATGACCACATTGAGTCACCCTTTGGTTGTCAAAGACAATTAAAAAAATTGTTGCAATTATAAAATTCTATGTCAACATCATGTGGAAAATATTTGTAGTTTTCAGATAATTAAATGTATTCCCGTATTTAATTACTGTTATCCGCTGTATCCATGGTACTTGTGGATACATTGTTGACAATACGCGTTAATATACAGTCATGGGCTCACAAGTGTTAATTGCGGCGGAATTTCAAGGAGGGGTGTTATCACACCTCGTTCTTTGTTTGATAAACATGAGAGGGTGAAGTAGCTGTGGAAGCCAAAGGTGCGAGCAATGCGTCTCAGGAGTGTTGTGTTTGCAGTAAAATTATTGCTAGACAGAAGATTATAAGCGTTCACCACCAAATTTATTACGGAGTGGATAATATTTTTATTTTATTATTATTTTTACTAAACTTTAAAGCTTTACAAATGTATCACATACATAGATTGAAGCCATATAAAAAAATTCAAAGTAAAATATATTTATTAGGGCTGAGGCATAGATTGGAAGTATAATTTAAAATATATTATTTAAATATAAATAATTAGAATGTAAATAATTATATACAATTTAAAATATATATCATGGTGAAGCCATGTCATGCTATTAAGTGTTATTTCTGCATTGCTGGAAACAGCTTTACTTATATATTTGTATCACATAGAATATATATGTTGTATGGACATTGGATACCTATAGAAAATATTGTCAAGATATATATAGATAAATATATATGTTTATTTTGTATATTTGTATACAATATTTTTTATCCGCAAGATCACATACCGTTTATTGTTATAATTAGTACTGCATAACACCTTACTGTATAAACAGTTTTAGTGTCTATGGTGATGACTCCCTAGTTTACTGTAAATACAACACTCCCACCATATGTGGCGTTTAAGTGTATCATCACACCATTATCACACCCAAAGTGTTATTATTAACTGAAAAAGTACATAAGTGGAATAGTTCTGGTAGCTGATTCATATCTAACTTAGTTGATACCCATACCGTATAAGTCACTAATACGAGTAGTACTTACGTAAGGTTATGGAAGATAGTGTATCTATCAACACTACAACCACTGAATCCGACAGTGTTGAAAATCCTAACACCACTTTTAATATTGTGATGGTCAGTTTTATATGCTCTTATGAATTTGAGTTCATTAATAAACTGAATTGAATGTACATTATATTGTAATAGATTACCATTTATATTGTGATATTTGTATTTTATATGTGAATGTATATAATATATGTGATCTTGTTGTGATGGCAGTATAAAATGCTACTATAAATGTGAATATATTAGCTGTTCAATCATATTTAAAATGTAATTTACTCTTTAATATGTACTGCAATATAATAATAATTGTATGATACCTGTAAATACAGCTGTAAATAAATATTTGCATGTCATCATAGGTTCTGATCATTCATTTATGCGGTGATGTAATATATTCATGATATTAGCACTTGATTTTGTGGCCATACATTTTTATCCGCTTGGTCGTCTAGGGTTAATCGCTTAGATAAGGACATTATAACGCCTTGTTGCATATACGCCGCTCGCTGTCACCTCTTTGTTCTTTGGCAATGCCATCACAAGTTACAGTAAAAACAACACCTTTGAGCTGGGAAGGAGGGGGGGGGGGTGACTAACAATAGCAAACCCTTGTGATGTCGGGGACTAAACATGTCATTAAATACTAATATTCACTTAAAAAAACAAAACAAATAAAGTCAGAATTAAAACTGGCTTAACATACATGTATAACTATGCGAACAACGCTGATTATGATGCTTAATAGCACACAAATACGCGGTAATTATCTTCTTTTATTTATCTATTTAGTGTCAAGCCATGATAACATTATTAACAAGTGATATGTTTGGATCATATTAGTGAAATATATTGCTGTAACAATGCGATATTTCTATTTGGAATGTAAAATATAGGTGGATAGATATTTATTGATGAAGGGAAGTTAAAATCAAATAAAAATCGACATGATATATTGCTGAAATATTTGTATAATTACACTCTCTGAATTTTAATAATTTTGTGTTTTCATATTTGCTAATAGTTTCGGTAACAATTTATTATTCTATGCGATTTTAAATTTAGAAACGACTTGCCAAGCCAGCGATATTAAGCTCCCCAACCAGGACTGTCACCACACTGTGACTTAGGGGATGTCTAATTTTAAAATGGCTTGCCAGGGTGTTGGCGTGCTTGTACCTGTCAGCAAAATTAGGCACCCCTCTGTATGCACTCTCACTGAACACGCCACGCTACACTATATGGCGAAGGGATGCCTAATATCTAACTATATCTTATATGTATTATAGTATATTTTAATTATATACTTTTATTATTTTTTTTGTTGCCAAGGCCTCATAATATAAATAACACATAATATGGTTTGAATTACAGTAGTGTTATATAATAATGTGGTATTTTTTACTTAAGACTAATCTATCGATAATAATTTTCTAATAAATATTGATAATATTCACAATTGAAGATGTATTAAACAATGATGAATGACATTTCCATTCCAATTTAATAAATAGCATGTATTAGAAATTAAAATGAATTAGTGTACAATTTAATTTAAGATTGTTGTGATATTAGTATGATTATGCCTGCTGTATTTCAATAAATGTGTGTATTACATATTTGATAATAGATTTGTGTCCAATTGATCATTGATTGCAATATTGCAATTGCGGAAGTCAGGTAGGCTTTTTCTTCAACTACCAATTAAATATACAATATATACATCTGCTGATCATTTACCATGAGACACACAGCTGTCTCACTATGACCACATTAGGTGCCTTCTTGCGCAGAACCGGAAGGGAAGCCTAATATCGAGGGGATGCCTAATATGGCGTGACACCGGTGTCCGACTTGTTAGGTGGAGTAGAAACTAATCCTATCAGAGCTAATCATGACACATTTAACTAATGCATGGGACTGAGAGATTGTTAGCGACTGTGTGACTAAGGAAACTGGCATAACCATGGTAAAGTGACTAATCACTCACACATACCGTCACATACGAAACGTTGAATCAACGTTGGCTTAAGGTTGGCTCATCGTCTACTATGCTGGCCCAATATCAATATAATCATGTGTTTGATGACAGATGATCAATTAAATAATTATACGGTTGTATTATAACCACTGATAACGGCAACTATCATAATAAACATGAATAGTTAAGGCATTCATCACTCGCATATGCCACATGTACTAGTGCATTAAATATTAATAATTATTAGAATGCTATCTATAACTAATATATTACATGTCATAGTTTTGATATCTTCCCCGGCAAACAAGAGACATCGATACATTTCGGGTTGAATTTTGGGCCAGAATCGTAGACTGTGGAAAAAACATTGGACAAACAATTTTATTATGATTTTTCTACGTTACAGCGTAGTCCTTAGCTCATCATTATCCACATAACCAGTCACAGCTTAAATATAAAGCTCCCACGGAAATAACTCTTCTGACAAAAGGCATCAAATCAAATGCATACATCTTCTCAAAGTATCATGTTCATGTGATGTTGATATAATGAATGCAATCCTATAAACCCAGCCACAACAAAGACTCTCATTGCAATATCAAATATGGTGAGAACGCTTCCAGTCATATAATACATCTTGATAATTCATACGATGTTGATACTGGCAGAGAAATCCAAAGACAAAGTCTTGTATAAAGCCTTGTTTATAGAAAGATAAAAAAAAGCTGGATGAGTTATCAATCTGTCTCTGTCAGATTCAAACGTATTACACAGAGTGGCATCAAAAAGCTAAAAATAGAGCTGTGGATATAACTACAAAATAATAAATATGTAAAGCCGAGTAAAAATACAATTACTTAAGCAATATTGTCCTGTGCGTTATTCTCACTATAACATTCTATATTTCTATTAGTGTGTATATCGGGCGGGGGGGGGGGGGGGGCTGGTGCAGTGGTTGAAGCTGCAGGCAAGTAGTCTGCTTGGAAAGTCAGATGTCGCGGGTTCGAAGCCCACTTTGACCTTCAAGTTTCAATGTTGTGGGGAATCTCCGTGACCGAGAGGTAGTGTGCTCGGCCTCAGATCAACATGATGCGAATTTCGAATGCTGTGTATTGAGGGCAGTGTCATCGCATTTATCTCACCATCTTCATGAGGTTATCCTGGCCCAGATTAGCCTATATTTGGACAAAGATAACCTAAAACACCATTCATTTCATTTCATTTAATTAATGTTTATAATAAATCAATGTCCATGATAATCTGATGGAAGCTACCGCTGGCCAATGGTAATTATGCTCCTGACAAAAACATAATTACCAAGCAGACACATTTGTTAATCCACGCATCGAAATACACTAATTTAATGGGTTCATGATATATTTATTTTACTTATATTTAAATATGCACTTAGTGCCCGAAAAAATATTCGAGCTTAGAAAATACAAAGTTTTTATTTTTATTTTGCACCAATAATATAAAAAAATAATAAAAACTTCGGGGATACATTACTATTACTCTTGTCACAGCTGACTTTAAAGGTGGAACTATAGCTGAAGTAATTGCCCGTTCAGCTAACGTGTATATTTCCACGGTCGACGCTAATGCACATTTCATTTCTGGGTGTAGCTATTATCCACAATTATAAACGCATCATAAAGCCAGTGGGTCTCAGTGTATGGGTCATTTTGTTTAGAGATTACCCCATCTCGTATTTGCATTATCTCGTGTTTGCTGTGCAGTTAGCCCCAGCGCTCCCTTGCACTTTTAATACTTCTACACTCACATTTTGGAAGCTTCTCGACGAGGCTGAGACAGAACACATCACAACGCCAGATCCATAGACAAATGCAGGATGTTTGTTTTTAATTTGCCATTTAACTGCTATTGAAATTAAAAACTGTTTAGCTAAAGGAATGACGGAATTAGTGTAAAGAAAAATAAAATAGTATTATGATTTTTTTTTTAAAGTAAATGAACTAGTGTAAGTGTAAATAAATGTATGTTTTATTAACCTAAAATGATGTTTATTTTTACTTATTTGTATTTTGTCTAATATTATTTTAATTTGTAGGCCTTATTCGCCGTCCCACTGCCCCAACTACACTGTCCCCATTTACGGAGTGTTTGCCCAACATGACGAGTCCGCGATAAGCTAAGCTACAAACACTGTAAATCACACAAACACCTTGACATGCAGAAGGCTATACCTAAAAACAGGATGTGTTGGAAAGTAAGTTTATCACCATCCAAATTGAGGAACTGAGCAAAGCAACTGTCACTGTTACATTCAGTCACGATTTGATTTGATTTGATTTAAACTCTACCAGCTGGTTAACCAAGTAACTATATATCACCCTGCAAGCAGAGTGGAGCTGATAACGAAATACCGAATCATGCTATTGATGAAACACAAATACATATATAGCGAACCATACATACACCTTGTCATGACGAAAGCTACACCTAAAACCACGATGTGTTGGACAGTATTTTTTCAGCAACCAAATCGGTGAGCTGAGCCAAGCTACTGTCATTGTTGCAATCAGCATCATCTGATTATCATCACTGCAATTTAAAATATCCAGGACTTAGTATGCTTGATAAGTCTATTTACGTAATCCATTTGACATCAAAAATTCGAAACGCTAGATGTAATATGGACCAACGCAAATTCAGCGGGCCAATGTTAAGCCAACGTTTTATTGAGGTATGTCAGTGACCTTAGCTTCTCATGAACCCGTCTTCTATTCAGGTGTTTTTATTTCATCTTAGTGGAAAGGTGAATAGAACGGGCTTGAAATCCACTGCTTCGATACTGTCTATTTAAGTTTGATTAATTTAGCTTTCAGTGATATCTGTATCGTTTCGTACTGCTTTGATAATTGATATATGAAGTTATTCTATCAGATATTTACCCTTGATTAAGTGTTATCACTGGATGGAGACGTAAAATAAACATATTTTATTGCATTGAAATGGTCTAAGCTATCCCCTCGCAATTAATTAGCTATGAAAGCATGCATGTCTATCAATAACAATGAAAGGTTTTCAAAATTAAATACAGAAAAATACCACTAGCCGATATTAGGCCATTTATTTGTCCATCAAACCACACAAATAAAAGTGAAAATGCACAATTAATATGCTAAATAGGCAAACGTTTTTTTATTCTACAAATGTAGATTTTTTTACATCCTTGAAGTTGTGGGTCGCGGGAGCGATGCACAATTTTAAGATGGTGACAAAGTAATTTTTAGGCCATAGAGCTCTAAGGGTCAATTCTTTAGAACTACATTTATACTTAACATGCATGCATCTATATGTTTTCGTTTTATCAAAAATATGTTCATTGTTGAGTTTTATGTCTCTTTGGCATGTTTAATTGAAACGCCTTGAAAAATATTGATTTATTGGTGACACCATGAAAGATCACAGCCAAATAGATTCCTTGTCGATCTAATTTTTCTTTAAAACATCTTAAAACGTTTATTAGATATGATAAGGAGTCCAAAAACATTTTTTCCAATAAGTACTCAGAGGGCAGGGGGAGGAGGTTGTGGTGTATGGGAACCCTATTTGGCAACCCATCTAGCAAATGGATGTTAGACAGATGCAGTATACTCAGCCAAATATATTTCATGTCGATCTCATTTTTTTAGCAACATATGGAACCGTTAATATGACAAGGAGTCTAAAAAACATGTTTCCAAGAAGTACTCGGATGGGGGGAGGGGGGTGTATGGTAGCCATATTTGGTAACCCAACTAACAAAGGTTAACTCCAATTCCTACTGCCACATCGCATGGATGTTAGACAGCCGTGGACTGAATGGGACATTGCTATTTAATTAACAGTCACAATACAAGTTATTGGATGTCGTCAGCCCCACACCTTCTGTGGAATGTCATTGCACACTGCGTATGTTATCTACGGCTGGCAGCGAAGGTAATGGCCCAGCTAACACGAGGAATTCACCTAATATTGTTTTATTGTTGGGCCGATGTCGAAGACGTCGGGCCAACATTGGAACAACATTGGGTCAACGCCTCGTGTTTGCTGGGGTATTGCATCATAACGTTTCACCGTTCAGCTGCAGAGTAATTGAATGCTGACAGCAAACACGAGGCGTTCAACCAATGTTGGTTTAACGTTGGCCAACGTCGAAGACGGTGGGCCAACGTTAAGCCAACATTGGTTGGACGCCTCGTGTCTGTTGGGATAGACATTCTACTTTGTACAGTGATAGTTCCGTCTGTAACTTCAAGCTTGCAAATAGTTTGGTATCAAATTTGACATATAGCAATAATTGTCATCCACTTGAAGTTGTGGGTCGTGATAAATGAAAATGAATCGGGTTTTAGGCCACTTTTGTGCACATACAGGTTAAATTGGGCCAGGAGAATCTCCTGGGGATGCTGAGATAAAACTGATGACACCCAAACTCTAGCGTACACTGGCGCCGAGCACGCCACCTCTCTGTCAAGTACGTATCTCACACTATTAAATCATTACCAGTGAGCGGGAAAGAAACATATTAGTTTGAGCTCCTCATGGTGATGCAACTTGGGAAATCGTCAAAATCGGGGAATTCAAGCTATTTAACCTTTTATTCACTGAAAAAAATTTATTTAAACCATGGGAACCAAATGGTTATTATCAACTTGAAATCAGCATAAATGTCTTAGTTAACTCTTTCTGCTTCATTTAAATACCTGTGTTATGGGTCTACGACCACTATGATAGTTTAATTCGTTCATTGCGGGGCTCGTCTTTATACGTCGGATTCTGACGTATAAATACGGTCCCCGCAGAGAAAGGGTCAAGAGTGACATTCCGAACTTATATTATATGTTATTTTATAAGAAGTAGGAGAGAGCCCTAATGTAATGGTTAAGACTGAAGCCTGCCCGAGTAGACTAGAGGTGTGGCAGGTGTTGAATACTACCAAACACGTCGTATGGACATGTATCTGTCGACGTGGCAAGATATTTTCGTAATAAGTATGTCTTCTGCCAGCCGATTAGGTCTATTGTAATATTTGTAGTGCCATATTAGCTCATATTGCTGTGAAACATATGTTGAATCGCAAATCACATCTCGTTTTATATAGGCAAGTATGTGTGTGTTTGTGTGTGTGGTGAGGGGGGGGGGGGGTACAGTTTTGACCAGTGTAAAAACATGTAGATTACAATACTCCGATTCAGAACAAAATGAAATCAACAAGTCTTGTTGGTGGTATTTTAGTTAATTTGGGTTAAAGCTATTGTTCTATATACCTGACATTATCTTTTCATATTCTTTATAAATTATTTCCATGGCATTCAGCAAGCACTATTGTGTTAAAATGTATAGGACTATGCATATGAATTTGTTGTTTTCTATGCTTAAATGAAAACAATCATAGGCCTATAACGAACACATTTTATAGTTTAATATGTCAAATGCCCGACATTATTATACACTTTAATTCACTTTAATTGTGAAAAGTAAATGTCGTGATTAGCATAATATATACAACAAATCGTTAGGACGTTGACTGATTCCAGTATATCATGATAGACAGCGTTTTAAAGGTGTGAATGCTCCAATTTTAGGATGATCAGTCCGTATATTACGAAAGAGTGTGTTTATTCATACTAACGACCTGAATACCTGTACAGATTAATAAATATAAGTACTTTAATTTAAATTTGTAAATCGTTTATGAAGCTGAATACATTCGTTTTAGAAAACCCCACATTCACCTGTCATCATATATCTTGTCATTGACAACACCGGTACCATAACAAGATCATTGTCCGACTTATTATTAGATGTATGTATCTTTATTAGTCTGATGCGGGCGGCTTCCATGTGGCGTGTTTTTATCCGACGACAGTGACCTACGCAGTGGGAATGTCAAAATGAGCCAGGCAAAAAAACATCTTGTAATTTGATGGACTATTTACCGACCAGCGCCTAAAGCAAGGTGAATAGCTTGTCAATGTACTTCTCTCAACAGAACTCGTTTTTTTTTATTCAAAACTGGGTCATACCAAAGCGTGGGGGGGGGGGGGGGCATCGTGTAAACCTTTTGCCTGCTAATCACGACAATAAACGCTTTTATTACATTTTATTAGCCAATGAATTCACTGTTATTGGGAATTAAATGACTGTTTAAACATCAAGATTTGTAAATGATTGGTCTCAAATTATACAAATGAGAGTAATTTTCAACCCTCAGTGGTTGAAAAAATAATAAAATTACTCAGCAGGATACGAGTTTATTTATTTATTTAGTAATATGTCAAGGAGTGTTCATCGCAATTCGCTGATGTTAGTCGCATAATCTGCCGATGCGATTTGTTGCCGTGCCAAGCTAAGGAATTCACTCATGCGAGTTACGTAATAGCCTAGTGTGACCGGGTCTTTTACTGGGAAAACGTTGTGCCATTTAGTTCGCAGCACATAGCGTATCACGAGCATAAGGGCGGGGGCCCTATAGGTGGTGGTTAGCACCGCTGCCTTTCACGCCAGAGTTCGGGGTTCGGTTCCCAGTCTCGGCGGTTTGAAAGAAACAAAAATGCTTCTTCCCCATCCACGTGTGAAAGTCAGTATTGTGGGGAGCCTCCGTGACCGAGAGGTAGCGTGCTCGGCCTCAGACCGCCAGGGCTCGAATTTCGAATCTTGTGTCTGGAGGACAGTGTCATCTCAATCATCTCACCATCCTCAGGAGGTTCTCTTGGCCCAGTTTAGCCTATATGTGCACACTATAGGTGGCCTAAAGCCCGATTCATTTCATTTTTTATCACGAGCATAAATTTAGAGGGTTGAGCAATTGACAGAAACCTTTGCTAGAGCTCCACCGTTTCTTCTCTGAGTGAAATGTCCCTCTCAGCCGGTCATTGATGAAAGGTCAGTCCTGAGAGGAAATAAAAAACACATTGTTCCCGAGCTCCAGACGGATAAATATATCCTGCTACTTAATACTGTAGATCTGGTAATTTTCGCGTGTTTAGCTTGTCACGAATTTGTGTTTTTGGGATTCTTTACGAAGTCTAGAATTCGCGAATTATCGACCTCGATGATAGGTAGAGTTCATAATAATAATTTTCGCGAGATTCTTGAATTTGCGAATTCGTCCTCCTTGCGAAATTCACGAAAATTAAAACCTCGCGAATATTACCAGATCTAAAGTATATCCGATGTAACCATTGGTCACAGACATAAAAATCAATGGAAGCACTTCCCCAAGAAATTGCACTTCCTGGAATTATTGCCCAATTTGTAAATTATGTCAAATTTTCACCTAACAGAAAATATTTGTATAGCATTTATACAATGTTTTGCCAAAGTCGAAGACGTTGGGCCGACGTTGTATCAATGGTATGAAAATGCTTTGTGTTTGCTGGGATTAGGTAGGCGCACTACCTGTTTTTTTCAAATTCTATTTGTTTTAATGATACCAAGAAAATATATAATAGTATGTTGAACACTACACATGCTGTTTATGCTACGGAATCACAATGCTTTATTTTTAATATTATGTTAAACATATAACTATTATCAAATCGAGGGCAATTGAATAATCGCCACATATTATATATTTTACTGACAATTTCAGCCATTTTGTCAACGTACTTGTAAAATTTTGTTTCGTGTCACGTAATGTTTGTCGCATTCTCATTTATCAGATCCACTATCCTTCTACTAGCGTCAGCTAGTGGCTCTGATTGATTGCACTGTAAAATGTGTTATGTAGACGTATTCATGAATTTGACCAGATTTGTATCTGGCCAATAAGGCATTACCTGACAAAAATTGTGTCCTTGACCTTCTTAACCACATTGCTAATGTTGATTTGATGCTGAGCCAGCATCGTAGACAATTGGCATACAGCAATCCAGCATTGCCAGTCCTACAGCGCAAACACGATAGGTCTACACCGGTACAATGTTTTCTTAATGTTGGGCCTGCGTCGCAAGCGATGAACCAACATTAAACCAATATTGGGTCAGTGTGTCGTACTGACTGAGACTGCACACTAGTAAGAACGATGACCCAGCGCTGGGTTCATGTTAATCCACAATCTGCGATGATGTCCTAACATTAAACAACATTAAACAACGAGTGATTGTTAACATCACTTTTGACATTCTGCTGGTATCTTGGTCTTACACAAAAGCAAATCTGCAACAACACAAGTAAAATACGCACATATCCAATGTTGCTTTTATGCTGGTCCGTCATTGTATAGGATGGACCAACTATATTACAACACAAGTTGATCGCATGTACTGGTCCTAATAATACTAGGCATATAATGACAACCTTAGCCCAGTATAGGGGAACATAATTATATGAACCTGTCTCTGACAGGTGCAAGGAATCCTCAAACTTGACATAGTTTCAGGGTCAGGTGTGGGTCACGGTACACCAGATTCTGATGTCCTATCAGAACGCAGCAATTACAAAAGATAATCTCAAAGCACTGTAGCAGGGCCTAGTGTGGCCCTGAGAAGGAGGCTGTGTTTGTCGTGTATCTGACAAATCCTAACTGGGTGGGTGTATCGGTGTATTGTGATGAAATTGTGAATGATGTATTCACCATCATAATTATTAATCTGGAAATTATGTCGTTTTATCAATGCGGGTTGTTGAGTGCGAGAAGACGCGGTCACTCGTCTTGGTTAAATCACTGCTTCCCGGCATCATCAGCATCACCACAGCGATCAGAGACTCTTCGATGTTGAGTCTGGAGATGGACTGAGGAGAAGCAGAGGATGAGGGGAGTGGCTGGGAGTGGCTGGTCGGCAGATTCGTAAAGTGAGGAAGTCGGCTCGGCACTCATGGGTTCTAAAAGATACATTGATCCTTGTCGTGAGTTAGAGAGCGATCGACAAAGTCGGAAGGCCCGGGCAGCCCCACTTGAGGGCTAGCTATCCCAAACAAACAAACAAACATATAAGAATTCCCTCTGATAATACTATTACAACTTGCAACATAATAATTGTCAATAATGAAACAGGAATAATAAACGTATGTGAGGTTATACATAGTGTGATCTGCATCACGAATGATTCTACATTTTACCCCTAATTTATATAGCTTAACCCTTTAAGCCCGCACGATGCATTAAAGCATCATTTTACATCCATGAAAACACAATTGATTTCCCTACAACTAGGGGTTTTAGGAGGAAAATTACCATGGAACTGGTTTACCAATACATGGTGATTTTTTTTCATTTTTAAACCACATCAAATCATCCTCATCCACTACAAGTCGAGAATTGCGGCAGCAATTCGCGGCTTGTAGTGGATGAAGATGACAATGGTTAATTCAGGCTTGAAAGGGTTAAGAAAAAACATATTCCTAAGTTGATGTCAGTAATGACAAATAAACGAAGAAAAAGCTATATATTGTTGGTGATAGGTCTGTCCAGGTGAAATCAGATCATTATCAAATCACAGTGGATCGTGCTGAACTCACACTCAATGGATTTCTTCTCTCACCGACAGAGACACGTTGACCAAGTGTTTGCAGCCACCAATTTGTTTGGCTTTATCCTCGTATTTACCATGTTTACATGTCAGCGATCCTGTACATACATGACCTTGGTGCACTCTCAATATAGTTTCCTGAAGAGTGTGCGCAATTTTCTACTGAACCTTAGCCAGTTGAAAAAAATGCAAATTATTGGAAAAAGTGATGTATCATAAAAAGTAATATGTGGATAAATTGCCGATTATAATATCTAAGTAGCTCTACGTGTACCTGATTTATTCATGACATCTCTTCTTACAGCTTCACTATTCATCTCTCATGTATAGTAGATTTATTCATGACATCACTTCTTACAGCTTCACTATTCATCTCTCGTGTATAGTAGCTGTACTTGGTTTGTAAATGTAAATGGCTCACCTGGCATTGCGAGCAACTAGTATGCGAAATGAAATGAATGGGGTCCTAGGCCACCTTTGTGCACATATAGGCTAAACCGGGCCAGGAGAATCTCCTGACGATGGTGAGATGAATGAGTTGGCACTGCCCTCCACACATATGATTCGAAATTTGAGCCCCGGCGGTCTAAGATCGAGCTCGCTATCTCTCGGTCACGGAGGATCTCCACAATATTGAAACATTACGAGTGGTCCGTACAACTATCAACACACTTATTTACATAGATAAACAGGGAACAATTGATGTTGTGCCGACATCGTAGACGATGGGCTGCCATTAAGTCAACATGGGTTAAATGAATCATGTTTGCTGATCATGTGATGTTGCGTTGGCCGGGAATGCCAACGTGGGTTTCAGCAGTTCAGATTTAGTCCTAATTACAGCTGATGTGCAATAAGGCTCTAATGCATACGTAATGGCGTGTCCTTGAACTACCAAACAAACAACATGGTGTTGAGCTTGATGAGCTTCTTCTGGAACTTTGATCCAGTTTGTATGTACAGAATTGTGTCTATT
>OZ024916.1:67787436-67863436 GCA_964017125.1 Flabesymbios commensalis
CAGATGCGCGGTTCATAAATCAATTTACGATAGGAATATTTTTATTAAATAAACACATTTGTCGTTGTTTAAAGCTGGAAAATGCGTTATCAATTCCAGCCTGAAATGTGTGGAAGATAAGAACAACAATTCAGCAGTACAGAAGACATTGAGAAATACTGATTTCGTTGGGAATAAAAACCGAAATTAACGCCTTAATATAAATGAGTGTTTTTGAGGGCGTAATAAAAAACGCATTACGTTACAGGACACAAACACGGGTAAATTATCCTTCACCTTGTGGTGGGGATTGTCGCCCTCGATCCCAGTGGACTAAACTCCTGGGATTTTTATCCAGAGGATCGCCTTTTAGCTTTATTGCGATGATAAATAGTCCTATTTGAGGTGGGCAGTCACGCAGGACCAAACCAGAGACACGTCATCAATAAACTGGACCAAGCCAGAGACATGTCTCTAATAATATGACGGTATCTACATTTCCTTTGTGAACGCTGTATGTGATCATTGGCAAACCGAGGTTACTTAATCTGCTCTGTATAAACTGTTTTGTATCAGCTGATATTTCAGTTAGTAAAAAATTCCATTTTGTGTGAGCAGTGACAACGGAAGGTATGGGGCTGTCATCTATTTTAGGTATCAGTTATAGATATTCCTGAATAATATTCTGGCAGACTCAAACATTACCCCCCCCCCCCCATAAGCATTTGGGTGAAATGTTTTTACCAGCGTAATAAGTGTGATCATTATACCACATAACACACATTGAACTAGTGCTGGCTTAATGTTGTGTTATCGTGTGCGCCACATTAAGCCGACATTGATTCAGCGTACTGCAAATCCTCATTTATATATAGTGCTGCAGCAATTGTGAGATTTGTTTTCACCACCCAAACTCAGATAGTAACAAGATGCATCCTAAACCAAATTAAAGGTATGAATCTCAGGAATGTGAATATTGGGTATGCCAAAGCGATATAGTTGGACAAAATTGGGGAGCTAACCCTTTCCGTACCATGGTAAAACATTACAAAAATGTTACAAAAATGTTACAAAAAAAAATGTTACAAAAATATCATGGGTCGTTCTTCAGGGACTGATATACATATGTATGTGTATTAATGTTCCAGCAAAAAAAGTTATTTTTATGCCACTAAAATATTAATGAGAACAAATTAAATATATGACAATTTAAGTTCTAGAGATCAAAATGCCAATATTTTTTTCTATGGCAATTTTCATTATCTATAACCTATTTTTGATTGACTAACATGCTTAGCAAAATAGATAGCAATTCAAAAGTAATGTACTTTTAAATAATTTCGTATACAGAATAACCCTTTCAATGCTAGTGAACATAGGCTTACTGTGATAATGTATCCTCAATATTTATATTCATGATATGCATAGCTTTATATTGGTATACAGGGTGGCATAGGATGCATTTACTTAATATTACGTAAACATTGAGGAATATTCATAATGTAGGACAACATATTGAAATGAACCAGAACTAGTCATCATAACAGTTTATTTGTTCGCATTATCACAGAAAGCTTATGTTCGCTAGCATTGAAAGGGTTATTCTCTATACAAAATTGACTTTAAAGTACATTACTTTTGAGTTCATATATATTTTGCTAAACATTTCACCGAAGCAAAAATAGGTAATAGAAGATGAGAATTGCCATAGAAAAAAATATTTGTTTTTTTATCCCTGGGACTTAAAGAGTCAGATATTTTATTTTTTCTGATTTATTATTTTAATGGCATGAACATTTCTTTTTTTGCTGAAACATTGATACACATGGATATATATTTTAGTCCCTGATGAACGACCCATGATATTTTTGTAACATTTTCTGAAAGTTTCACCATGGTACGGAAAGGGTTAGCTCACCAATTTTGTCCAACTTTACCGCTTTGGCATCCCCAATAGTCATATTCCTGAGATTCACACCTTTAATTTGGTATAGGATGGATCTTGTTACTATCTGAGTTTGGGTTACTCAAAAAATACCGCAGTTTTTGATTGATTGCTGCAGCACTAATACGCCTTTAGGCAGTATTACCAACTAGTGCCTACGTCAGTGAGGGACAAGGAATTCATTTCTAAGGTGCTCTAATTATGCCCCGCGGACTGTTACTGCAAATAAACTGTCGACAACAACAGCATACTTTACTCTGGACGTGAGGAACATGTATTAGCCATTGACCTCCTGGGTGGTAACACCCCATTATCGTCTACCATTGACCTCCTGGGTGGTAACACCCCATTATCGTCTAAGTCTAAGCATCAAACCTCCATTTAACCCGGACATTTAACCCGAGCATAGAAGCAGGGGAATTCAGATTTCCATTTAAATTCCACAAACCACGTCATGCTATACTCTGCGGATTAACCTTTCTTATGCATAGAAGACGTGCTTTGCTACACCTATCTTATATAAATATCGCTTTTTGTGTGAAATAAATGTATATTTAACCCTAACCGCACTTTAACCCTTTAACCACCAAATTATTCAATTTTATTTTCACCCACTTGAAGTTTTGGATTGCGTGCGATCCAAAACTTCAAGTGACTGAAAATTATTCAGATTTGACAAAATGGAGGTCAACTCTTTTCAAATCTTGCTGGTTGATGTCACATTTTATTTTTACCGTATTTAAAATGTGGTACTTAATGTGCCAATAGAAAAATGTAAACCCGAATATATGCGGCACCGGCGGTTAAGGGGTTAAGAGTAAAAATATTAATGCTGTCGACAGACCAATAACATAGTTATTGAAATAAACCGGAAAGATTTAACTAAGACATTTATGATGATTTCAAATTGAAAAACCCTTTGGTCGCCATGATTTGTATACATGTTTCAGCGCTTTCAGGTTAATGAGCTAAAACATAGCTGGGCGTCTCATATAAAAACAGGTCATTTTGTTCACTTTGGGTGGGAATTGATGGCCTTGATTCTCACCAGTAACTGAATGAATTTGCACGTAAGTGTCTGGATGTTATGTGGGATGCTTAGGCGCACATCCCAGCAAACAGGAGGCGCTGAAAATGAGCGCAGGTAGAATATTCAACGCCAAAATAACAAATAACAGCTGAACACTTACCTTTAATTTGGTATAGGATGCATCTTGTTACTGTCTGACTTTGGGTTACTCAAAATATATTGCAGTTTTTTTTATTGCTGCAGCACAGCGAGGGACAAGGACTTTTTTTCTAAGGCAATCTAATTATGCCCCTCGGACTGTGACTGAAAAGAAACTGTCGGCAACAACAACATACTTTACTCTGGACGTGAGAAACATGTATTAGCCATTGACGTCCTGGGTGGTAACTCCCCATTATCGTCTACCATTGACCTCCTGCGTGGTAACACCCCATTATCGTCTGAGTCTAAGCATCAAACCTTCATTTAACCCGGACATTTAACCCGAGCATAGAAGCAGGGGAATTCAGATTTCCATTTAAATTCCGCAAACTACGTCATGCTATGCTCTGCGGATTAACCTCTCTTATGCATAGAAGACGTGTTTTGCTACACCTATAACTTGAACACATGGGCTCATAACTTCCTGATAATTACAAATTGTACATAGGTCGTAGGGGTGCATGTATATATCTATTTTTTCCATTATGCTGCTTATTGCGACATTTAGCAATGCAATAAATAAATCAAGGTTTCGTCCTGGTAATTCACGTTTAAAATCCAATAACCAAGACGCAGAGCTCAATGACACTACAAAATATCCTTTAAACATTGTATCTGACAGTGACGCTTTTATGTTTTTTTTTTGATAAAAAAATACAATACTAATTTTAAAATCCCTTAGTTAAACTTGAAAGCGCTAAATTAAATAATTTAAATTTTCACCCATTTGAATTTGTGTCTCGCTACCGGAAGTCACTATGTTAGACACCAAAATCACATGTCAATGCCTAATAGTTTAGAATTTATGACACCACATAGGCTGTATATTCTGGCCATATTGGACGCCATATTAAATTTTGATTGTTGTACGTATCTTAGTGTGAAAACGCATCAAAAATGAATTACTTGACCCCCCCCCCCCGCAGAAAAAAACATATGTTAGAAACAAAAATCACATCTCTATATCTAAAAGTAACACTATGACACACGTCTTCAGTAACAAAGCTTTTCTTTGACCAGTCTTTATCACTTACACGTAATACTTTGATCAATAAAATTATCTGTCTATCCAGCATCATTAAAATTGTTTCATACTCATAATATAATAACGCAGGCTTGAGCAATAACACCCTGATGAATACGCCAACGTAACCAGAAGCAATAATAGCCACAGATCTTTAGAATTTACGGCATACAACCATATTAAGTGATTGACTCTTAACTCTTTAAGACCTGATGGTGGCACAATGTGTCAGTTCGAATTTCTGAAAACTCAAAAAAAGCAAAGAAGCTGTCTGAAGAATACATTGCAATTGTATTTAATGTGACACCCACTTGAATCAATCGTCATCTGCAAGTCGAGAATTGCAATGGTAATTATCAGCTTGTAGTGGATTAAGACATTAATAGTAAATGAAGACTTGAAAGAAATAAATACGTCATTAGATTATGTCACTTATTGACTGCGCCCCACTTCATCATGTTCATTATGCTCATTAGGTCATACGGTAAAGCATTGATTAACACTCCTGTCTCTTTAAACGGTAAGCCCAATCTACTCGTTATCTTATACACATATACACTCCTCACTCTTTAAACGCTAGGCCCTACTACTGGTTATCTTATATAAATATCGCTTTTTGTGTGAAATAAATGTATATTTAACCCTTATCGCACTTTAACCCTTTAATCGCCAAATTATTCATTTTTAATTTTCACCCACTTGAAGTTTTGTCTCGCTGACGCGATCCACAACTTCAAGTGACTGAAAATTATTCAGATTTGACAAAATGGAGGTCAACTCTTTTCAAATCTTGCTGGTTGATGTCACATTTTATATTTACCGTATTTAAAATGTGGTACTTAATGTGCCAATAGAAAGATGAAAACCCGAATATATGCGGCACCGGCGGTTAAGGGGTTGAGAGTAAAAATATTAATACTGTTGACAGACCAATAACATAGTCATTGAAATAAACCGGAAAGATTTAACTAAGACATTTATGATGATTTCAAATTGAAAAACCTTTTGGTCGCCATGATTTGCATACATGTTTCACCGCTTTAAGGTTAATGAGCTAAAACATACTTGGTCATCTCATATAAAACAGGTCATTTTTTTCACTTTGGGTGGGAATTGATGGCCTCGATTCTCACCTCTAACCGAATGAATCTGCACACAAGTGTCTGGATGTTATGTGGGAGGCTTAGGCCCACATCCCAGCAAACAGGAGGCGCTGAAAATGAGCTCAGGTAGAATATTCAACGCCAAAATAACAAATAACAGCTGAACACTTATCAGTTTGCTATTGTGTGGATTTGACAGGGATACATCATTATCCATAAATGTAGGTTTGGTATTGGCTAATAGCAATCAGAAATCGGGTGTATATCTTGTGGTTAGGCTTACTGAAAATAGCTTATACACAACTTATAAAACAATTATTACATAAGCCTCAGCAATACAGTCAGGGCGGATCAATTTATTATGACATTAGATTATTGATGACCAGATTCTACCCAGCCCTAACATGATCTTTTGTAGACGTCCACTAACACGAAACGAACCAATCGTTTAATCTCGGACATCATTTTATACAGCAAACAACTGAATCAATCTAAACCAATGTGCTACTGAAATCTTTTGTTTTCGTTCATTTGAAGCAGGAATTTCTCACGTAGTTCCAACTTAAAAAAAAAGACACATATCACTACTGCTATTCGTGGAAAAAAACCTCCCAGACTGAATTATTTGATCAGCTGATCGCCTTTCATAAAGGATTTGATCAATATAGCGGTGTTTAATTTGGTTTGGATCTCATTTGAATTCATATATATATATTGATGATGGCTTTCAACAAAAAATCCAAGAAGGATATATATTTAAATCTAAATACAAAACATAATCCCACAGAAGCTCGCATTTTCCCACTAAAAATACTTCTTGTAACACAGGAGTTGATTGATATTGTCATTTATAATGAAAAGTATCAACTATTAAACACTGTTAAAATGGTACAAAAATACAGTTCTGATGCCTTTTTTATAACATGAATATAACTTCTATCTACTGTACCTCACAACAAACAACACCATTAAACAACTCGGCTGATCAAACAACTCAAGAAGAAAACAATGGGGTGACTAACTGCCTGACGTTTTTCCTTAATATACAAGTCCAGCAAGACCAAAGTTAATATCATGGGCAATCGCTCATCCCCCCCCCCCCCGCATTACATCTCCAGTCGGGACTGATTTTATTGTGACCTTATATTATTATTGGTGACCGGATTCCTGCCATCCCTAGCGTGACCTGTCTCCTGCTGCTACGGACTTATCCCCGGGAAACACGAATAATTGACCCAATAGCTGGATCAGCATTGATACAGTGTTCAGCAGTCATTTCTTTTTCTGGAGTATTCATAATGCTTTCAAACAGGGTCTATTTATCTAAATTTCTAGACAAGAAGGAATAGAAATACTATAGCGCCCAAGTCCTCCACCTCGCGGACAATTCAACTAATCCCCATTCGTCATGCAGTTGTTAGGAATTCACAGCTAAAAACATTGGCCGCATGGCAATATTTGTGACTATTCGCGGTCTGGACCATTCGTGGGCCGAATGGCAATAGTTGTGACTATTCATGCCGCATCACAATATTTGTGACTATTCTTGGGCCGCATGACAATATTTGTGACTATTCATGCCGCATCACAATATTTGTGACTATTCTTGGGCCGCATGGGCGGGGGCCCCAGGGTAGTGGTTAGCACCGCTGCCTTTCACGCCAGAGTTCGGGGTTCGGTTCCCGGTCTCGGCGGTTTGAAAGAAACAAAAAATGTTTCTTCCCCATCCACGTGTGAAAGTCAGTATTGTGGGGAGCCTCCGTGACCGAGAGGTAGCGTGCTCGGCCTCAGACCGCCAGGGCTCGAATTTCGAATCCTGTGTCTGGAGGACAGTGTCATCTCAATCATCTCACCATCCTCAGGAGGTTCTCCTGGCCCAGTTTAGCCTATATGTGCACAAAGGTGGCCTAAATCCCGATTCATTTCATTTCTTGGGCCGCATAGCAATATTTGTGACTATTCGTGGGCCGCATGGCAATATTTGTGACTATTCGTGGGCCGCATGGCAATATTTTTTTACTATTCGTGGGCCGCATGACAATATTTTTGACTTTTCATGCCACATCACAAGATTTGTTACTAGTTGTGGGCTGCATAACATTATTTGTGACTATTCATCCCGCATCACAATATTTGTGACTATTCGTGGGCCGCATGTCAATATTTGTGACTATTCGTGGGCCCTTTAAACCTCCTCGATTCCTTTAAACCTCTTCGTTTCCTAAACGTATCTTAGAAATGAAAAACTATATTTTCTTTCATTTGAATCCCACTTCAATGCACCTTTATCCACCACAAGCTGAGAATTGCGACAGCAATTCGCGGCTTGTGGTGGATAAAGGTGACAATGGTAAATTCAGGCTTGAAAGGGTTAACCCTTACAGCGAGAGAATCGACATTAGTCGTCAGATTCTGACGGCTGTAGACGTCAGATTCTCATTAAATCAAAGGTCTACCCAGTGGCTACAACACAATATCCAAGTATTTTGCAGCTTAAGAACTAATATTTCATGTAGAACATGTCTCTACCCCCCCCCCCCCGTCTCAGTTCTCCCCGTCCTCTCCTACATGTGTCATCATATTTCAATAACATAAATTCAGTAGAAAATGTATATTATTTTATGCAAGCCAAATGCACGTTTTTTGTAAATTATTTAGTGTGGACCAAATGATTTGGTGGTCACCAAATAATAAATCTAGTTCATGCGCAGTAGTTCTTCTCATAACGTTATCATTGGTACAACGACAGTAAGAAGGGGTGAGGGAGACCAATGGAGCGAGTCAATGAGTGGCGTTATGCCACCATGAAAAAAACGACGTCAAATCCTTGGTGTCCGCCACGAAGGTATATCACTTAGGCCTAATATTATATATACAATGAAGTATTATTACGGATTTGTATTATTCCAATATGGGCGCCAAAATCTAAGTTGTTCACTAACAAGGCAAGACAATGGTATATAATCTAAGATGCCTGGCAATGAAATAAAATTAATGGGGTTGTATTGTGCACACATAGGCTAAACCGGGATAGGGCAACCTCCTGAGTATGTTGAAGTTAATGCGATGACACTGCCCAAGCAGGCAGCTTAAACCACTCCACCAGGGCCGCAGCCCCGTATCAATGACTATATATTATATTTATTATCTCGTAGCTCCTTGACTCGCCACTCGTGTCAAACGAGGCGAAAGCTGTTGAAAAGGTCAGTTGACCAATCAACTTGTCAGTCTGATTCAGTCAGACTTATTTCATTTCCTCCAGTGATTATCTGAAATACAGGTGTTGTGTGGTGGAGGGAACAGGATGGCGTGGCGACAATCCACACCCACCCAGATGGGGATAAAATGAATGGGAATGTTATGAAGAAATGACATAATGCGTTCTATTGTCTCACGTGGCCTCTTTGTCTTCTGTGTCAGCAGCATAACCAAGTATCAGCACCGCTGATGACCTGTCATACACACCGGCTGTTACCATTGTTAGCCATTACGTCCTTAGAGCCATCATTCACCATACTTTCTGTTGATGTAGATTGCATCTCAATATATCTGCTTCCCTTAAATATGTACATCATTTTGAAAGAAGGACCAGTCATTATAGCTGGGATGCTTATGTTATGTTATTAATCGCTCCACAATACGTAGTTAATGTCCATATTCACCACAATTCATGTATAGTTTATCGTCCTATGAATTTTATATTCATAGCTAGTATATTCATAGCTGTATATTCATAGTCATGTTTTAAATGTTCACATATCTTTGAAACAAATGCCACATAATAGAACAACGCTAAACAATACCACACATTTTAAATATCAATACACTATATGTATATATAGTCCCTATATATTTGTTAAATTGTAGTTTTCACATAATATATAGAGTGCACATGTTAGAAACTGCTAAAAAACCACCATTTGGGATCAGGCCGGCAGTCGTCAATCGATATTATAAAGATATGCATTATGTTAATACTGAATTCAGAAAAACATAGCTATCACATTTGCGAGGCATGCGCAATTTTTATTGATATGAAATTAACCACATATCAACTTTCCACACAATCTTAAACATTCCAGTGGGAGAATAGACGTTAGACGTCAGATTGTGACGCCTAAATTTTGGATTATGTAGATGTCAAATTCTAAAGTCTAACACTGATCCCCACACTGGAAGAGTAAAATGTTATATTGCTTTCAAATTGAAAAAAATCAGTTGGTCTCCATGGTTTATATAAAAATAATTCACCGTTAAGGTTGTTTAGTTTTATTCTACCAACATACTATTCTAAGCAGTGTCTAGAAATAAAATCGGTTGAGTAAGATTTCTTTGCAGCAACTGATTACACCTGTATTGAACAGTTACTATTACTATTTTACTGCCTGTTGACGGCGATGCTAATGATGCTAATCAGCCGGCCTTTCAGGTCGATTCATCGGCTTGTCAAAGTAACGCTGGTATCAGGACTAACAGAGCTGATTATGACTATATTAGTATTTGTAATTAATAGACGAGGATTTAACTACAAGTATATTGAGGAGATCTTTTAGACTAATATTACCACTTTTAGCACGGGGACAGACTTTAGACGTCAGAATCAGACATCAATAAACGTGAGATTGTGACGTCTAACGTCCCCCCCCCTCCCCTTTGAAGATTAAAACATTTATAATGACCGTATACCTATAACATAGGTATTCAAATGAAGCAGAAAGAACTAACTAAGACATTTATGATGATTTCAAATTGAAAAAAAAACCATTAGTTTTTATAGGATCCAGCCATCACAGTAAGGACGTATACATTATTATATATTATAGATATAATATACTTGAAAATTGAATCGAAATGAATCGGGCTTTAGGCCACTTTTGTGCACATACAGGCTAAACTGGGCCAGGAGAACCTCCTGAGGATGGTGAGACTAGTGAGATGACACTGCCCTCCAGACACAGGATTCGAAATTCAGGCCGAGCACGCTACCTATAATACTAAGTTTTACCAGTGGATGGGGAAGAAGCATTTTTGTCTCTTTCAAACCGCCGAGACCGGGAAACGAACCCCTACCTCTAGCGTGAAAGGCAGCGGTGCTAACCATTACACTAGGGCCCCCGCTTCATAATATACTTGAGGATTTTATAAAATCAGATTATAGCCCAGCAAACACGAGATGATCACCCAATGTTGGGTTAATGTTGGGCCAGCGTCGCAGACGGTGGGCCAACATTAGCCCAACATTGGGGGATCGTATCGTGTTTGTTGGATTTAATGTGTGAATTACACAGCTATTCAATTATCTATATAGTCGCCTCGGAGCTAAATGATCCTATCTGACACTCGTCAGAGTGGCAGATAGGATCATTTAGCTCCGATAGTCGCCTCGGAGCTAAATGATCCTATCTGACACTCGTCAGAGTGGCAGATAAGATAGTCGCCTCGGAGCTAAATGATCCTATCTGACACTCGTCAGAGTGGCAGATAGGATCATTTAGCTCCGATAGTCGCCTCGGAGCTAAATGATCCTATCTGGCACTCGTCAGAGTGGCAGATAGGATCATTTAGCTCCGATAGTCGCCTCGGATCTAAATGATCCTATCTGACACTCGTCAGAGTGGCAGATAGGATCATTTAGCTCCGATAGTCGCCTCGGAGCTAAATGATCCTATCTGACACTGGTCAGAGTGGCAGATAGGATCATTTAGCTCCGAGGCGACGATATAGTCTAGCCGTAGAAAAGATATGATAGATAAAAGATAAGGTTCACTTATAGTCGCAAGTGTATACAATTTAAGCCATAAGCTAACAATAGCTAATAATTAAATAGCTAATTCAGCGACTTGTGATTTATAAAAAACATCTTCCCTCGGCCAGTCTCACGCGACTCGTGGGTAAGATAACTTGCTGTTGAAGATGTATACAACATGATACAGCAAAAGCATTTAAAACATGCAATTTGGCTGACTCGGTTTTGCAGATACCTGGAGCTTATGTAAAATTATATAAATGTGATACAAAACCACATTGGTACTAAAAATTTGGAGGAAGCCGGGTGCTGGGGTGCTGCAATAAAACCTTACCACGATAAAAAATGTTGATAAACAATGGAGACCAAATGTTTTTTCATTTTCAAATCATCAAAAATTCCTTAGTCAGATCTTTCTGCTTCATTTAAATACTTATCTTATGGGTTTACGGCCTTTATAAATATTTCAATTCTTTCATTGCGGAGACCGTCTTTATATGTGATAATCAGACGTCTACGGACGCATAAATACCCCGCGCTGAAAAAATCAATGAAATTCAAGATACCACTTTTACCTATAATATCAATGTCATGTCCTGCTCTCTTAAACTCTCTCAGTGCTTAGTAAATGATCCCATTAAAAGGCTTTTGGACGCAAGGCCAGTATCAATGACAAATACTCTATTGGATCAGATATTGATTCCGATGTATCAGGTTTAAGGTGGATATGAAGTGGACATAAGGTAAAGAAGAAGCGTGACATTGACGTCCTGATCCTGGCATGTCCTCAAGGTCAAGGTGAAATCAGGTGTTTAATGAAAAGAACGAGGTAAACATCACATCGAACCACAAGAGTGACTTCACACCTCAATGTCTACCCAAGGTCAATATTAACACGTGATGAACATTACATAAAGTCAGTAGAGTAAAGTGACTGCACACCTCAATCTCTACCCAAGGCCAGTATTAACACGTGATGAACATCACATAAAGTGAGTAGAGTAAAGTGACTGCACACTCCAATGTCTACCCAAGGCCAGTATTAACACGAGATGGACATCACAAAAAGTCAGTAGAGTAAAGTGACTGCATATCCCAATGTCTACCCAAGGCCAGTATTAACATGTCATGGACATCACAAAAAGTCAGTAGAGTTAAGTCACTTCACACCTCAGACCTCTACCCAAGGTCAAATTAAAAAGACATGTTCCAAGTTAATCCGGTGAAGTCATAAGCGTGACATTGACCACCACCCTCCTGTCTCCAAGGTCAAAGTGAGATGTGGAAAGTACCAGTTTAATCCGATTTGGATTTAATGTTGTTCCAACATCTTTGAAGCATGGGGATCAATTTTAGGCGTCAGAATCTGACGTCTGCGCGAATCAGATTTAAGCCGCGCATTACCAAAAAAACATATTTTTTCTGCCCAGCGTGCGCGTTAGATTGTTGGAAAAACATTTCCAAAAAATTTTTTTTTTAGGAGATAAATAAAACACTTTCCCAGCTATGTTTTTATTTTGCTTTTTTTTTGTGCCCCTCATTAACTTCTGTTTAAATAGGTCAAATTTTGTTTTTATTTCGTCGCCCCCAATAACTTTTGTAGAAATTTGTCACATGTTTTTTTTATATGGGCGCCCTCATTAACTTTTCCAAAAATAGGTTCAATGTTTTCTTTCTTAAATGTTTTTTTTACCGCACTGCCTCATTAGATTTTATTTTTTTCTGATTTAAAACAGAGAAATAATACACAGTGGCCTAATAGATCGTGATCGGCATGTCGATACAAACCATCAGACCAGCCAGATAAGTGTTTTATTCGTCCCTATGGCAGATTAACGCTAGTTAATTGGCAATTTAAAATCACGTGATGTTAATTACCGTCCACCAGGGGGTCAACTCTTGATAAGTTAACTTTGGTCGCCATCTTGGATCACTGTGGGCCGGGGTCCATATGCAGTGCTTTCTCGAAAGCGGTAAAAAATGAAATGAATCGGGCTTTAGGCCACCTTTGTGCATATATGGGCTAAACTGGGCCAGGAAAACCTCCTGAGGATGGTGAGATGATTGAGATGACACTGTCCTCCAGACACAGGATTCGAAATTCGAGCCCTGGCGGTCTGAGGCCGAGCACGCTACCTCTCGGTCACGGAGGCTCAAAAGCGGTAGTTTGCCAGAAGTTATCGAAATAGATCATTCTCAGAAAACACGGGACGATAAACAATTGTTGTTTTAATGTTGCACCAGCATCAAACCAACATAGTTTCAACGTCTCGTGTTTGATGGGCTGTTTTCTCAATGTCTGTCTGTGCACATAGTCTTAATACCAGAAATAGTGCTGAGCTCCAATCATTCAATCATTGTCACCACAAAGACTCAGGGTTTTCAACCACAATAAGATTTTTCGCTAGCAGAAAAAAAAATCTTACTTTTTCTTTCATCATCACCTTAGATAGTCCTCACGTGACGCGATAAAAGGATAAAAGGGGTGGAAATGCCAATTGCATTTACTTACAGAACCGCGAAAAAGAAACCTTTTACAGCCACCGATAATTGCCCTGTCACAGAATGATCCACGACACTCTCGTCACCTTCATCTAGATTCCTGGCCAAGTCACAGCCGATTTGTTTGAATTGACTTTTATCTGGATTACGCGGTGACATCATTATTCGCAATATGTACAGTGAAGATAACTGTACTTCTTCACCCGAAATAACATACTAACTATTTTGGTTGATTTATATATCAATCAATCAATCGATCGATCGAACGATCGATCGATCGATCGATCGAACGATCGATCGATCGATCGATCGATCGATCGATTGATCGATCGATCGATCGATTGATTGATTGATTGATTGGTTGATTGATTGATTGATTGTTAGGTTGATTGATTGATTGATTGATTGATTGATTGATTGATTGATTGATTGATTGATTGATTGATTGATTGATTGATTGATTGATTGATTGATTGATTGATTGATTGATTGATTGATTGATTGATTGATTGATTGATTGATTGATTGATTGATTGATTGATTGATTGATTGATTGATTGATTGATTGACGCATAGCATACTTCTCACACTCTCTTTGTCATGGTTTTCGTTCTGAGACGTATATCTATATCAATCAGACTAACATCGCTCTGAGTGAAAAGACACAGGAAATATATAGCACATGATCAACTCGACAAGAGTATAATTTCACTTTTGCTCATAATTCTCAGGAGAAAACTCTTTGTTGATAACATAAATAATACGGACAACGCGCCATGATAAAAGCTTCTCTGGCAGCCGGATGAGCTAAAAATAATTGTTATTACTGTAGATCTGGTAATTTTCGCGTGTTGAGATTTTCGCGAATATGTGATTTTGCCACTTTTTGCAATGTCTAGAATTCGGGAATTATCGATTTCGATGATCTGATGATAGGTAGCACTATTATAATAATTTCCGCGAGGTTCCTAAATTCGCGAATTGTGTCCTCTTCGCGACATTCGCGGGAATTAAAACCTCGCGACTATTACCAGATCCACAGTATTCAAACAGTTCCATGCTGATTTCTGTTCTAAAGCCCTTAGGTGTAGAGAATTAAGTAATTCTTCACAGAAGCAAAATCATGCTGCGATTCATCCTGAGAGTTCAAAGGGTTTTACATGTATGTAGCAGGTGCGCTGGAAGTAAAAAATCGTCAGCAGAATAATCCTTCCTCACTCCCTTCCCACATCCCTCCCTTCTCCCCCTCCCTTCCTCTTCTTTTTTGGTTCCCTCCTCCCCTCCTCCTCCCTCCCTCCCTCCCCCTTCCTCCCTCTCTCTCTAATCTAATATAATTAATCTATTTCCATGCAAAGCTTTTCAGGGTCTGACAATAACTTTGAACGAATACGTCCAAACTTAAATTGTAGTAATTTAGGGATCAGAACGATTCATACATATGAAACACATTTACTTAATTAAAATCTACCCTTTCTTCCCATACAGCATATACTCATGCTGGAAACAATTTAATATATTCTAGTATCCTGGTTGGAAGGTTTTGAGATTAAATTCCCATACACTTAGAACACATTTACACAAACCCCACCATCATCACAACCATCACCACAAACCCCGCCATCAAATCAACCCTCACCACAAACCCCACCATCAACACAAACCCCACCATCATCACACCCATCACCACAAACCCCACCATCAAATCAACCATCACCACAAACCCCACCATCAACACAAACCCCACCATTATCACAACCATCACCACAAATCCCACCATCAAATCAACCATCACCACAAACCCCACCATCAACACAAACCCCACCATCATCACAACCATCACCACAAATCCCACCATCAAATCAACCATCACCACAAACCCCACCATCATCACAACCATCACCACAAACCCCACCATCAAATCAACCATCACCACAAACCCCACCATCATCACAACCATCACCACAAACCCCACCATCACCACAAACCCCACCTTCACCACAAGCCCTACATCGAGTCATCCATCACCACAAACCCCACCATCATCACAAACCACATCATCAAATCAACCATCACCACAAACCCCACCATCACCACAAACCCCACCATTACATAAACCATCACCACAAACCCCACGATCACCACAAACCCCACCATTCCCACAAACGCCACCATCAAATCAACCATCGCCACAAACCCCACCATCACCATAAACCTCACCATCAACACAACCCCCGCCATCATCACAAACCCCACCATCATCACAAACCTCTCCATCACCACAAACCTCAGCATCACCACAAACCCCACCATCACCACAAACCTCACCATCAACACAAACCCCACCATCATCACAAACCCCACCATCATCACAAACCTCTCCATCACCACAAACCTCAGCATCACCATAAACCCCACCATCACCACAAACCTCAACATCAACACAAACCCCACCATCACCACAAACCCCACAATCACCACAAACCCCACCATCACCATAAACCCCACCATCACCACAAACCTCAACATCAACACAAACCCCACCATCACCACAAACCCCACAATCACCACAAACCCCACCATCACCATAAACCCCACCATCACCACAAACCTCAACATCAACACAAACCCCACCATCATCACAAACCCCACCATCACCACAAACCCCACCATCACCACAAACCTCAGCATCACCACAAACCCCACCATCACCACAAACCTCAACATCAACACAAACCCCACCATCACCACAAAACCTCAGCATCACCACAAACCTCAGCATCACCACAAACCCCACCATCACACAAACCTCAGCATCAACACAAATCTCACCATCACCACAAACCCCACCATCACCACGAACCCCACCATCACCACAAACTCCACCATCACCACAAACCCTACCATCAACACAAACCTCACCATCACCACAAACCCCACCATCGCCACGAACCCCACCATCACCACAAACTCCACCATCACCACAAACCCTACCATCACCACAAACCCCACCATCGCCACAAACTCCATCATCACCACAAACCCCACCATCTCCACGACCCTACGATTACCCCAACCATCATCACAAACCTCATCATCACAACAAACCCTGTCATCACCACAAACCCCATCACAAAACCCATATCCCCACAATTCCACTGTCACCACGAACACCACTATTACCTCAACCATCACTACAAATATCATCATTACAACTGCTATCACCACAAACCCCACCATCATTACAACCATTATCATCACAACCATCACCACAAACCCCATCATCATAAGAACCAGCACCACAAACCCCTCCATCACCACAGACCCCACCATTACAAAAACCAGCACCACAAACCCCACCATCACAAGAGCCAGCAACACAGACCCCACCATCACCACAAACCCGACCATCACACAAACCATCACCGCAATACCCAACATTAACACAAATCCCACCATCACACAAAATATCACCACAATCCCCAACATCCCCATAAACCCGATCAAATAAAACAACTGCATGCGCGTTATAGATGGTGTAGCCTAATTAATGCATATTTGAAACACAGTTTTTTAAATATAGTTTTAAAAACTGGATTAGTTTCAGACGATTGGTGTATTGGCATTATTAAACCACTGAAAAAGGGTGTCCTCGGATAACCCAGTCCCGCTAACCACGCGTTTTAGCTATTTTTCATCACTGTCTATTTGGTTTTATTTGTTAATGAGGTATTTAAACAATATACTTATACTCTGATATAATATTGTGGTTTAGATGAAGGAAGGAGCATCCAAGTTGACGCTCTACGATCCACTGTGCGCTGTGCCTAGTTCTCACTCTAATACATGCCCTACACCCGTCATTAACAGACTGTTTAGCGCGATGTAGAACCCGTCTATAATAGACGGGTTAGTTGGAGAATACGTTGGAATAATAGTGCTCGTAAGCAAATACACCAGAAAAAGTAAAAGGTCAACACGATCACAATCATTTAAACAACACAGGTTTAATGTTCTGCTCTTTTCAGTGGCTCAGGTCGTGAAGCACAAAATGTCTTTTATTCATTTCGTATTTTCATTTTTCTGTCCGATTGCTTTCTTAAATATTCCCCGTTATTATTATTATTTATTTTTTATCATATCCCACAGTTGAGTGCTTTGTAGTATATCAAGTCAGGGCGTTGATTTTGTATTCCTCCGTGGAGTATGAGCGGACATTGCCAGCTGATCACGACTATAGTTGTTTTTAATTTGTTTCATTCGCGATAACATAAATGGTATTCAATCAATCAATCAATCAATCAATCAATAAAACTTCTATAGCGCCTATATCCTCAGCGGACCGAGCTTAGAGACGCACAAATCCTTAGCGCGATATTGTGTCGTAGTCGAGGCCAAAGTACGTTCGTGAACAGGGAGAAGGAGTATTGAGTTTGAAATGAGCGTTGAAACAAATGATAGGTATAAAATTAAACAAATATGAGTGATTTTCACCCACTTGCAGTTGTGGATCGCGGTAGCGAGACACAACTTCAAGTGGGTGAAAATTGGAATAAGGAGATGAGCTTATATTTTTTCGCTTCTATCATATAATTACTAGAAGGAGTGTTTAATTATTCATAAAAAAAAATATCTGATAGCAAGTATAGTATTGTAAACCCGACCAAGAATGCCTCGGCCCAATGTATGAAAAATTCAGGCTACTTATCACCGTGAATCAGTTGTTATTTAAAATAGAGGGTAGAATACCATACTCTGGGCAATTGTTGTATTACAACATACGAGCAAACATGTTTATTTTTATCGTGATTGTCGTTTGCTCACAATTGCTTTGGGGTTTAGACTGTTAGGGCTGATACGCGCATATAATATAACAACACTCTAAATAATGTATGATAATCACTGATTGATCTCATTGAACTGGACAATGAATGTAGATATAAAACTGTTTGATATTTGTTTCGAAAAAGTGACAGGTAAAACAACAAACGTTTCGGTAACAATGCGTTTTGTACAAACTGATCTGGTATGCGTGACTGTGTCCTCGCATAGACTCATCAGCACGGGATGCTGAGACAATTCTGGCTCAATGTTGGCACACCGTCTGAGATGACGGCCAATCATTAAACCAACATCGACGAAATGTCTTATATTTTCTCGGTCATACATTTTATTTGGTCATGATTGTTACCGACATCGCAATAAAATAACATGATTCGCTGTTATTAGGTTTCACTATCATTATTACATCTGGCTTAGAAGCTGTGTCACACTAGAAATTGGAGTACCAGACAGTGTATAGAACATATCGTTCACATCCTGGGATACGTTGACACATGCTAGGGGTAAGTTAGGCATATGTTGTAGGCCTATACGTTTCAAAGACGGTGGTATAAGTTGGCACACGGTGGCACAAGGGTGGCCAAACTTATTTTAGGCAGGGTTAAAGAAATTGTATGTGAACAGCTGAACACGCCAGCGGAATTCTAGATCTAAATCTACGTAACGCATAGGCTATGTTAAGTATTGCTTAACGTCGCTTTCTGCACAATCATGGCAATACCGCGACAAAATGGAAACCCGAAGTCGGGATATACCCTACTTTTGTCGAATGACTTCAAGGGTTATTTATTGTATACTGTACAATGGACAACACTGCACAGTGCAGGGGTGGGGTGAGGGCCCAGTGGTAAACGCTGCCTGCTAGGAAAATCGGTGATCGCGGTTTTAAACCACACTCTGACCTTCAAGTTTCAAAGAATCAAAATGTTTCTTCCCTGCTCACTCGTAAAGATTCAATATTGAGGAACTTCAGTGACCGAGAGGTAGCGTGCTCGACCTCAGACCGTCGGGGCTCGGATTTTGATTCTGGTGTCTGGAGGGTAGTGTCATCCCATTCATCTCACCATCCTCAGGAGTTTCTATTGGCCCAGGTTAGCCTATATGTGTACACGTGTTTCCTAAAACCACATTCATTTCATTACATTTTACGAGTGAGCGGGGAAGGGACATTTTGTTCCTTTGACACTTGAATGGTGCTCTAAGTTACACCGACTTATTTTATACGATGTTCTGTAGTTGATGAAAAAACGATCCGAGCGTTCGGTCTATTTTTTCTCTCCCAGCTGACGCTTGCTGAAAGGCTGATCCGAGGTGGGATTCCTAGATACATCATTTCCTGGGCCCGTATTCTCGTACAAGTTACGATATATCGTAGGCTTCTGATTGGTCGAGATGGCCATCTCGTCCAATCAGAAGCCTGCGATATATCGTAACTTGTACGAGAATACGGGCCCAGACAGAGAAATGTATCCTGTCATTCTATATGGCACCTGCTTCACACACGAACATCTAGGCTAACACTATCCTCATTGAAATTACCCCACATTTTCGCAGTACATTTATGTAATGCCTTAGAAAAGTAAGCCTTGTATAATCATTCAGCATGTGGACTGTCTTTATACTGACGTATGAAGAAGTCCATGCATTGCAATAATTCAAATATTCCTAATTGCTGTAGACCTATAACAAAGGTATTGAAGTAAAACAGAAAGAGCTAATTAAGCAATGTATGCTGAAAAAACCATTTCCAGAGTTTATCCAAAACAATCAGCGCAGTAAAGGATAATAATATTCCCTTCTACAGGATATTGATACCGCGAGCTTAGGTTAAGACATGCGGTAGCAGTGTTATTAGCTTCATAAAGAGAAGGTGACTCAAAGGATGTATTTATTTTAGGATAGTTCATAATGCCCCGCTTAAAAGCTACACTTTTTCTTGAACACATATTTGCTTAATAATAGGAAGTCTCAATGCAATGGATGTTGCACATATAAATCCCACATAAATCAAAATGTCAACAGCATAGCGGCAAATGTTATTGTGTCATGTTCTAAAAAAGGTGGAAAAGGATTTTAAAAATCGGATTACAGTCTAAATTACGTACGACACGCAACAGTCTGTGATATGGAGTCGCTCACAAAATGTATCTAGTATGTGTTCTTCAATTGCTGCCCTTGTCCATTTTGTAGGGCATAATTATAGTATTGTGTCTTTCATTCATCTCGCACAATCTCTACATTGACAATTTCATAGAAGTAACTTTCTGTTGTTTTATAGCTTTCATTGTCACTTACCACATTAACATACCTTATTCAACCGTTTGCCTTGGAACAATTAATTGATAATACATTATTGTATTCGTTATTGAAAGCAATCAAACATTTATTAATGACAATGTAGCCTCAGGGTCATATCATAGTAGGTTACACGTATAATTAACATGATTTGATACATGACAGAATAAAACGTGCTTTCGTTAATTAATATTTGTTTTAGTAATGTGTTTCATTTAACATGTTATGCTATTTTCTATTTTTCTATTCCAACAACGTTTTTCTACGAAACGCCACAAGAGTCTTATAACTGAGTATAATAGTCAAGTTCCAGCTTCCGAGTTTCAACTTTACACTTTATTTCTAAAATAATTTCTAAAAGAAAAGGTGTGAGGTTTATGAATTTAAATCAAGGTTCTAGATTTGAGTGTAGTTTTCTGCGATTAAAATTGATAAATGGTGGAAGGAAATATAAACAAGTATCGTTATTTGTTGGCTTATCATGAACACATTGATTTACGCAATAAGTCTGATATTGATTGACGCCGCAGTTACACAATCCTAGTTGATTCAATGGTATTTTAACCGTTAATGGCTGAATTGTATTTGTATAAACTAAGATACCAGTTTCATTTTCAATTTAAATCCACTATGGAAGGCGTAGTTAGCTCTCTTCCTGCTTCATGTCAATACTTATGTTATAAGTATACGGCCATTATTTTTATTTTACTATTTCAGTGCTTGCTTCAGATTCTGACGTGTAAAGTCGATCCCCGTACTGACATCCATAAACGTCAGATTCTGACGTGCAATGTCGATCCCCGCACTGACATATATTAACGTCAGATTCTGACGTGTAATGTCGATCCCCGCAGTGACATATATTAACGTCAGATTCTGACGTCATGTCGATCCCCGCAGTGACATATATTAACGTCAGATTCTGACGTGTAAAGTCGATCCCCGTACTGACATCCATAAACGTCAGAATCCGACGTGTAATGCCGATCCCCGCACTGACATCCATAAACGTCAGATTCTGACGTGTAATGTCGATCCCCGCAGTGACATATATTAACGTCAGATTCTGACGTGTAATGTCGATCCCCGTACTGACATCAATAAACGTCAGAATCCGACGTGTAATGCCGATCCCCGCACTGACATCCATAAACGTCAGATTCTGACGTGTAATGTCGATCCCCGCAGTGACATATATTAACGTCAGATTCTGACGTCATGTCGATCCCCGTACTGACATCCATAAACGTCAGAATCCGACGTGTAATGTCGATCCCCGCACTGACATCCATAAACGTCAGAATCCGACGTGCAATGTCGATCCCCGCACTGACATCCATAAACGCCAAATTCCGACGTGTAATGTCGATCCCCGCACTGACATATATTAACGCCAGATTCTGACGTCATGTCGATCACCGCACTGACATATATTAACGTCAGATTCTGACGTCTAAAGTCGATCCCCGTACTGACATCCATAAACGTCAGATTCTGACGTATAAAGTCGATCCCTGTACTGAAAGGCATCAACGACGCTGGCTCAACAATAAACACATAAGTATAACACATAAGTATAACACATAAGTAGAACACATAAGTATAACACATAAGTATAACATGTATAACTACAGCTGCGCCAACGCTGCACCAATGACTCCAGACAACAAGATACACACAACCCAGCACATACAGGACATTAAAACAATGTTGATGTAATGGTGGGCCAACGTCGCAGACGGTGGCCCAGCTTTAAATCAACATTGTTTCAATGTATCGTGTCTGCTGAGAATACCCCTCCATTCGATAGTCCTTTACAATAGAGTCCTTGACCCAGTCCCAAGATGAAAGGCATTCACACGAAGCCGAGCGAGGTCGTAGGAAATAGACATTTATTGTTAAAATGTGATTATTAAATAACAGTTTCCTGATTAATCTGATCTCCATAATGTAAAAATAATACTTACCAATTTAATATCCCTGTATAATTATTGATTATTGGACCCTTAGAACCCATAGACGTCGGATTCTGCCGTATAAAGTTGGTTCATGCACTGTAGGAGTAAAATATTTATAATGGCCATAAACTCATAACATAAATATTCAAATAAAGCGAGAGGAACCTGTATTACATTATGTATTGTGCCAATTGGTAAATACAAATATGTTCATACTAAATAAAGCGGAAAAAGCTAACTAACATATTTTTTTAATGATGATTTCAAATAGAATAAAACATTTTGGTCTCCATGGTTTATACAAAAATATTTCAGTGTTGTAAGAGTCAAAGAGTTACCACGTTAATGCTGAGCGAAGAGAGTATGCAAAAAACCCAGAATGGGCTAGTTGACTCAGTCCAAAAAACCCAGAATGCTCTAGTTGACTCAGTCCAAAAAACCCAGAATGGTCTAGTTGACTCAGTCCAAAAAACCCAGAATGGTCTAGTTGACTCAGTCCAAAAAACCCAGAATGGTCTAGTTGACTCAGTCCAAAAAACCCAGAATGGGCTAGTTGACTCAGTCCGAAAAACCCAGAATGGTCTAGTTGACTCAGTCCAAAAAACCCAGAATGGTCTAGTTGACTCAGTCCAAAAAACCCAGAATGGTCTAGTTGACTCGGTCCAAAAACCCCAGAATGGTCTAGTTGACTCAGTCCAAAAAACCCAGAATGGGCTAGTTGACTCAGTCCAAAAAACCCAGAATGGTCTAGTTGACTCAGTCCAAAAAACCCAGAATGGGCTAGTTGACTCAGTCCAAAAAACCCAGAATGGGCTAGTTGACTCAGTCCAAAAAACCCAGAATGGGCTAGTTGACTCAGTCCAAAAAACCCAGAATGGTCTAGTTGACTCAGTCCAAAAAACCCAGAATGGGCTAGTTGACTCAGTCCAAAAAACCCAGAATGGGCTAGTTGACTCAGTCCAAAAAACCCAGAATGGGCTAGTTGACTCAGTCCAAAAAACCCAGAATGGTCTAGTTGACTCAGTCCAAAAAACCCAGAATGGGCTAGTTGACTCAGTCCAAAAAACCCAGAATGGGCTAGTTGACTCAGTCCAAAAAACCCAGAATGGTCTAGTTGACTCAGTCCAAAAAACCCAGAATGGTCTAGTTGACTCAGTCCAAAAAACCCAGAATGGTCTAGTTGACTCAGTCTAAAAAACCCAGAATGGGCTAGTTGACTCAGTCCAAAAAACCCAGAATGGGCTAGTTGACTCAGTCCAAAAAACCCAGAATGGGCTAGTTGACTCAGTCCAAAAAACCCAGAATGGGCTAGTTGACTCAGTCCAAAAAACCCAGAATGGGCTAGTTGACTCAGTCCAGCACACGGGAAATTGGGATGTGTCTATGGGGTGACAATAACTGCCATGTCTATACTTCTACTGAGGGAAGGAAACGTTCAAATCCTCGTCATTTTAAAATGAGAAATGGACTATGTAGACTTTCGTTTTCTACCAAACAAATGCTACCATGGCATACCTAGTTCTTTTAGCAAATTATTGATGAATTTTCAAACGGAAATCTCATAATTTACATGCATTAATAATCATTTTACGAGCTCGATTCTGACAGAAGCACTATTTCGAAAAAAATGAGACATGTCGTGAATAATACACTGCAGTATTCAGCTTACTATTATATTGATAATATTGACTGCCTTTTGGGTTTACACGATAGCATAGTGGCGCTGAATAGCCCCTATGTTGAGCGTGCGGGCGTGAACAATAGGCCTAGTATGTTGAGATTGCTGCTTCCACGATTTCTGTGAGTTACCGACCTTGTATAGAAAACCAATGAGCATATGCTGACCCTATCCCATCCAGCTGTGGTCCAGCACACCCAGACCCTTTGTTTTGATTTCCATCATGTTATCGCTGGACAATAAAAACACCAGATGGCGCTGATAAATAAACCATAACGTCTGCTAACCAATGTAGTCTTTTTCTGAGTATTTCATCACGTTGTGATAAATCTCGTGCTGGATTTGAATAACACATAACAGTAATCTTGTTCTCCTATATATGGTTTACATAATCTAACCCTTTAAGCTCTAATCACGACGATAGTCGTTTTCAATCTGTTTTATCAGCCGACCAAATCACTATTATTGGGGATGAATTGCGTGTTTAACCCTTTCAATCCTGAATTTACCATAGTCATCTTCATCCACTACAAGCCGCGAATTGCTGCCGCAATTCTCGACTCGTAGTGGATGAAGATGACATGATGTGGTTTAAAAATAAAGAAAATTACCTTGGATTAGTAAACCAGTTGCATGGAAATTTTCGTTCTAAAACCCTTGGTTGTAGGAAAATTAAGTATGTTTTCAGGGATGTAAAATGATGCTTCAATGCATCGTGGGGGCTTAAAGGTGAAGCAAGAAAAATATAAAAATCACTGGAATTCATTAAATATGTCTAGCTAAATGCTAAGTAAATCAAATAAGTCAATTTGAGAGGTGTCAGTTTTTTTAAGAAATGGTGGTATTTTTGCATCATATGATGATGGAAATTCTAGCGCTAGCAATTTCAGCTTAACCATAGATATCTTACTCGTGCTATTTCCGATTCATTTGAATACCTATGTTATGTGTCTACGTCCATTGCAAATAGTAATTTTTTTAAAGTGCGGGGATCGACTAAAGACGTTAGAATCTGACGTCTACAGACGTCAGATTATGACGACCAAAGTCGATCCCCTGGTGGAAGGGTTAATGTGAATCAATATATAAAGAAAAATAGCCAAGTTGTTTAATGAGAGACAGAATGTGTAGATAATGTAAAGGCAATACAATGCTACCAGATTGACTGAGATCGCGGGTTAGTCCAGTGCTCTGGGATTCATGTCCTAAAGAAAAATGATTCTTCCTCGCTCACTCATAAAAAATCTGAATTGTGAGGTACAGCGGTGACCGAGAGGTGCCTTGCTCGACCTTAGACATCCAGGCTCGAATTTCGTGTCTGGAGGGCAGTATCATCTCATTCATCTCACCGTCCACAGGAGGTTCTCCGAGCTCAGTTTAGCCTATTCTTATAGGCACACAAATGCCACAATGCCACCCCCCCCCCATTATTTATCCCACATTATTTAAAAAGTATCCCAGATTGTCATAAATATGCCAAACAATCTGGGGGCGAGCCCCAAACCCCCCATGTCCTCACTTTTTTAAAAATAATTCACTAGATCATTGCTCTGGTCAGTCATCATGCCGCCGATGGGATCTGTGCTCGAGTTATCAAGTCTTGAAGCTCAAACTGTCTGTTATGGACAATACAATATTGTTAATCAAAACGACAGCGTCACTCACAGCTGGTAAATTGCATTAGATGTACTGCACCTTTTTTGTCGATTAATGCAGCATACGATGCTGAACAAATTAGGTACATTTGTGCATGTTTGGTCAGTAGCAGGATAGTAAACAAGTTCGTTGTTTAGTGTCCAAATTATCAAAGTTTCCACGAGCTTATAATGGTCTACTGGCATTCAACTTATAACAGTAAGTTTGAGAAAAGCACATCATCTGGAAATCATATATCCATAACCTATTCATCGACAATAGTAATTTATAACATAATTGTTATTATTATTAGTAGTAGTGGTAGTATTGGTATTATCAGGATTTTTTGAAAACTACTAAATTGACACTGGCAGGAATTTTTGGTTTTTATTTTTTACTGTGTAAATGGTGAAGTTGAATGTAACACACAATGGCTCAGCCTCGGGGTGACGTTGATAGTAGGGAGTTATTAGTAGTTATTAATATCCGTTTCTTTATAGCTCTATTTTGTCCACTGAATACTTACACATACATGTACTTGGCTAATCTGATACGTGTATATGGGATGAACATCAGAAAGCCAACCACATGACAATTTTGTAATTTATAATCTAAGTATATTATAATTTTTTTTAATCTTGATTGTGAAAAAACTGAAGGGATATGAAGAGCATTACGTATTATGCGCTTCTTTCACGCTCCTGTCGAAAAACAAAATCAGACATGGCAGGACTACTTAATAGCAAGTGAGACACAAGAAAACCAGCAGAGCGACATGTGCGGGACGAAGGAGGTTATATAGATGTAACATCTTTGGTGCTTCTGGGATGGACATTGGAAACCCATCAGCATAATCAGAGCTACATGTGTGCAACAGACTGTGTACTAGGGGCACTGGTGCAGTGGTTCAAGATGCCTGCTTAGAAAGTCAGAGATCGCGAGTTCAAACCCCACTCTGGCCTTCAAGTTTCAATGAAACACAATGTTTCTTCTATGCTCACTAGGAAATATTCAATATTATGGGGAGCCTCTGTGACCCAGAAGTAGCGTGTTTGGCCTCAGACCTCCAGGGTTCGAATTTCGAATCCTGTGTCTCGAGGGCTGTGTCATCTCATTAATCTCACCCTCTTCAGGAAGTTCTCCTGGCCCAGTTTAGCCTATATGGACACAATGTTTGAAGCTGGAAATTGCGTTATCAGAAACACCCATTTCAGCAGCACAAACGGTAAATATCAGACATCGTTAAAAATGATGGAAATACTGATTTCATTGGGAATAAAACTAAGTTGATTAAATAACGAAATAACTTCTTAAATGAGAGTGTTTTAACGCCTCATTGCAGAGTCTTATGAAGCCGTATTAAGGCATCTCGGTTCAGTGTTGTAGCGCCGTATTATCAATTATTACAGTTATACAAAGGACAATACAATGGTTAAAAAAAATAACATAAATGACCATTCAACTTGTGGTAGGAATAAATCAAGTAGTGGAAAATGGTCACAATCCCAGTAGAATACACTCCTGTAAAGCTATTTTCAAAGCATCACCTTTTAGCTACATTGCGATGATAAACAGTGCTACTTGAGGAGGACAGCACACAGGTTCAAGCTTGATACACATCATCAATACTGTTGATCTGGTAATATATTCACGAGGACAAATTCGCGAATTTAAAAATCTCGCAAAACTTATCATTATAATAGAGCTATACTAAAGATAAATAAAAATTCGCAAATTCTAAGCTTTGTGACAAGTCCAAAAATCAGAAATTAGCGAAATTGTAAACATGCGAAAATTAACAGATCTGTAGTAATGTGACGGTACTAAAAATCTATATTTCCTTTTTAAAGGCTGGTTTTTACGTTGGTGGTCATGGGCAGTAGTCAGGCTATTTTATATTTTTTGGTTTATCCGAATTATGAGCAGGTGTCGTGGAATATTAGGGACTGTCATCTTTATAGTCCGAGAGCCCGGAGGGTTTTGCTAATGTTTTTTAGGGCCAAATGTGCGGCCAGTTGTTTCTATAGGGGACATGTTTCAGAAATGCAAATCTGGAACTCTTACAAACCCAAAGGTGACAACATCGATTTGTAAATAGGGAACTCTCAATTAAATCTATTATTCTGGAATGGATAGATAAATAGGTTTACTTTTATTTTTTATTTATATACATGCCTATGAATGTGTACTTTTACTACACAACAATGGTTTAATAATGACAAATTGTGAAAAGGTCGTATAGGTACATGTATGTATATAATGCGAGCTGCCCATTGTTTTGCACATTGCGTGAATTGGCAATGCGATAAATACGCCAACGTTCCATCATGAGAGTTATGTTACATAACATTATGAGTACGCCAACGTAACCAAAATCTATAATGGCCACCGAATCATATTAAGTGATTGGCTCTTAACACTTTACAGCCACGTAATGGTTTATTGTATAACTTGACATTATTTAAAAATGTTTTTATTTTTCACACAAGACGGCTTCAAAGTGAAAGTATAAATTTCACATTATTGAAACTGCTTAATTAACCCTATAATCCTTAAAGGACAAAAATATTTTTGCATAAAGCATGGAGACCAAGAGGTTTTTTAAATTTAAAATCATCTCACATGCATAATACTAGGCTATGTCCGCTTCACTTGAATACTTATGGTCTACGGCCATTACAAATATTCTCATTCTTACAGGGCGGGAATACACTTCAGATGTAAAAAATCTTCAGACATCATATTCTGATGTATGTAGTCGATTCCCGGTCTAAGGTTAAAGTTATTTAATTGGAATGTTAACTCACTTGAAGTTATGTATCGCTGACGCGATACACAACTTCAAGTGAGTGAATATTATCCAGATTTCACAAAATGTATGTCAACGCTTGCTGATTTATGTCACGTTCTATCTTGAACATGTGTATAGTTGTCATTTAATGTTGTTATAACAAATGGAATAAAATAATAAATAGATAATGATTAGTTCACAATATAGCGTGTACTTTATCTACATTGACGTGTCAGTATATATAGCAATAAATATAGCGATTTTGGTTTGGTGTCGGACCAACGTGGTTTTAAACATCAGGATTGGGGAATGTCTTGTTTTGAATTCAATTTAATGTAATACCAATGTATTATGCTCTGAAGTTACGTTTTACACCAATTCCACTGACAATCGTCAACTGCATGACCGACCGAAAGGATCGATTTATGGTGACATTAAGCCTCAGATTGATTATTGACAGCGATGTATTATATAGGTGTTACATTGTTGTTTTTATTTTATTTAACCCCTTCACTACCTTACATGACGGAAATTTCCGTCATCATTCGTCATGTTACGTAACCATGCATGACGGAAATTTCCGTCGGATTTACTATAGTTACACCAGGATCCTTGGATCCTGACATGCCCTTCGGTCTGGAAGTGAAGTGGTTAAAGCTAGAATGACTGAAGCAATTTTCAGGTTTAAAGATACCGAGTGAACAATATTGGTGGGAAATTGATTAAGTCACTTAAATAATTGAAAAATAAAAGCGCACAAAGTACGTATCACCTACGTAGTACCCTGACCTTACTGTTATTGAATAAATATAATGTTATATCATATATACTAATCTGCTCATGTTATAATAGACTGGTATGCCTATACATCATTAATCTTTGGAAAGATTGTATTTGCTAGTTCTCACACTTACTGGTGGTGTTTCCACTATTAGACGTATAGCGGGATCAGCCATTACCGCACTCCCCTGTACTACATGTATACGTACAAGCTGTATAGCTAGTGAATGCTGTTGACAGAGCGTCTGTGATTCACCACTTTATGGTCGTCTGTCATCAGTGGTCATGTCGGTCGACTGTACACTTCTGTGCGCCGTTGAAATATTTGGACAGTCGTGTGAGAAAATACAAACGGTGTTCATTTTCGTGCGGTATGGAAAAATACAGCACATGTCCAAGTAATAAGGTGTTCGCCTAAAGGCTCACACCTTATTACTTGGATGAGTGCTGTATTTTCCAAAAAAACACCGTTCGCATATCTTATTGTCAACCCTTACCATGCTGAATTGGTTGTTTATATCTTACATTCATTTGAAACTGTAATTGCTAACACAATTCCAAGCTTCAAATGATACAACATATATTTATTTGTGAAAAAAAAGAGATCTCCTTTGTTGAGGTATTGGATTAACTTGGAATCTACGAACAAATGCTTCATCAAATTTAGTGATATTTTTATTGATATAAAATGGTTAACAGTAAAATCGTCACTTTGGATATGAAATGCTGTATCTGCCACCTTGTGAAGTAGCATATATTTAAGCGGACAAAATGAAGATTTGCAAATAATTTTAGATTCCACCCATTAAACACGACATGTTGTCCCAATGTTAGTCTGATGCTGGGCCGGTGGACCACAATCACCCTGTTTTCTGGGCAGAAGACAAATTATCTACTTCAAAGATTTATCTGATCCAGAACTTCCCAGTGTCAATAACCAGCACGTCTGCAGCCCGTGTGGTTTGCAATTATCTAGCCAGTTAGTCTGACATAGTCTCGCTGTGCTGCGCGCTACGAGGACAGCTCGAGCGCTGCCAGACCAGTCAGACGACAGCCAGCCAGCCAGCCGCAGTGACAGCAGGTCTGCCATCTGCAAGGGCAACTAGGCTGGTCAGTGGAGGCAGTGACAGGAGAGGTAGATAGACGACCAACATCATGCCAAGGGGAGACACATTCAATCAGCAAAACCCGGGCAGGATGTGATTCAAGGATTCTTTACACAGGTCAACCATTCTAGGAGTCAATCACCAGGAACTATATCAGATACCGCTGCGGATATACGAGAGAGAGCGCAGAGGAGAATTGAAACGTAAGTGGGCCCAATGTGCGGTTTTAAGCCAGAAGGTAGTAACTGATCACTACACAAGACAGCAGTTATTGCATTTTGCCCTTACAAAGTAGAGATAGCAGTATAACACAGCACATGCACTGTAAATAACGATGACTTTGTCAGGCATATTCTGTATAGAATAAAGCACGAGAAGCTCTACATTCTTAGTTGTGAAAAGCTAAGAATGTAGAAGCTAAGAATGTAGAACGCCGAAGATTTTAACTGACTTAAAACAAACATCCGAACAAAATGAAGATTCCTCATAATCAACAGCTCGGTCACACCTGACTGATTTTAATACCATAATTCTACCCTGATAATCGGTCTGTACTTGAACAACAATAACTCTCCATTCCCTAGTTAAAATGTAGTGGTCAGACAAAGAAAATGTAGTGGTGTGTTTTAATACTTGATTAATTACCGTTACTCATATAATATGATCAATCCTAATCCGAAAGTCATACAAAATAACTAATCCCACAACTCATTGGTTAAATATTGCTGAATAGACAATTCCAAATATCCCACCAATTCATGGGTGACGAGTCAATATTACCTTACGTCGCTTTCTGGGCAACCATGGCAATATCGCAACAGAAGGAAGCCCGACTATGTCCTACTCTTATCAAATGACTTCAAGGGTTCTGTCCAGTGCACAGTAGTATAGACAACATTGTACACTACAGTTCTTTGAACAGTTTGGGGCACTATATATACACACAACCAATGCTAAACATCCGACCCGATCGAGATTCAAAGCCAGTAGCTCTGAGTTTGTATCCACAACCGGACCGAATGAGCCATCGGGGCCGGCCACATATTGACGGGTAGCCTATTTATACTCGCCGTCAAATTACAAATGATCAACCAGGATCGCATGATTTTCGGCGATTTCTCCGTCAATTTTGCTCCGATTTCCTTGAAATTTTGCAGAGGCCATTTTCTATTAAAATCCTAACAGGGGTAAAAATTTTGCAAAATAATATTTATTTTTTCAAAAGTTAGACCATTTGCAATGTAATAAAATTCTAAAATTAGTTTAATGGGTTTAAAGAGGAACGTCGTAATTTTAATTCATTACATGTCAAATGGCCTAACTTTTAAAATACGCTATATAATTTTACGAAATTCTCAGGGCTGTTAGGATTTGAATAGAAAAAAGCCTTTGCAAAATTTTAAGAAAATCGGTTTAGAATTGACGGAGAAATCGCCGAAAATCATGCGATCCTGGTTAATTTGACGGCGAGTATAGTTATTTCATGATCTGATATATAACATTGGCTTAACCCTCTAACCGCCGGTGCCGCATATATTCGGGTTTTCATTTTTATTAGCACATTAAGTACCACCTTTTTAACATGTTAAAGATAAAATGTGACAACAACCAGCAAGATTTGAAAACAGTCGACTTTCATTTTGTCAAATCTGAAGAATTTCCACTCACTTGAAGTTGTGGATCGCGTCAGCGAGACACAACTTCAAGTGGGTGAAAATTCAGATTGAATAATTTGGCGGCTGAAGGGTTAACCCTTTGTCTGCTAATCACAACATTAGTCGTTTTTAAACCGTTTTATCAGCAGAATAAATCACTGTTATTGGAAATGAAATGACTGTTTAGAAATCAAGATTTGTAAATGTTTGGTCTCAAATAAACAAAAATGAGTAATTTTCAACCACTCAAGTGGTTGAAATTTAAATAAATTAACTCAGCCGGATATGGGATAATCTGCCTGTCGTACATCCATCCAGAACAGTCCATGGGTGAAATATTTTTACATTTAAAAATACGATAATCAATTCATACAATGGCGGTATTTCAAATCAACATACACATAGAACGCAGCCTACTATTATGGTAGGCTACTACAAGACGCGAATTGCTGTAGCAATTATCGACTTGGGGTGAATGAAGGTGACTTAAAGTGGGTGGTAATTGAACAAAACATTTTGTTATTATTACAACAGTCCCACAAAAAAGTTCGTTCTCAAACCCCTAGGTTTTTGCAAATTAAGTCATTCTTCAGAGATAAACAATGATGCTTTGATGCATCATGAGTTATTAAAGGACTGATGGTTAAGATGAATAGAGATGTACAAAAGTGAACAGCAGCAACATTTTACTGTAGTAGTAGTATTAGTAGTAGTAGTAGTAGTAGTAGTAGTAGTAGTAGTAGTAGTAGTAGAAGTAGTAGTAGTAGTAGTAGTAGTAGCAGTAGTAGTAGTAGTAGTAGTAGCAGTAGTAGTGGTAGTAGTAGTAGTAGTAGTAGTAGTAGTAGTAGTAGTAGTAGTAGTATTAGTAGTAGTAGTAGTAGTAGAAGGGAATAGCTTGGTAAAAAATCCCGCAATATATTTTATCGGACAGAAAATAGCTATTTCAGACATAGTGCTTGCCCAGCAAACACAAAACATTTATATAACATTTATACAATGTTGGTCCAACGTCGAAGACGTTGGGCGAACGTTGTATAAATGTTATACAAATGTTTTGTGTTTGCTAGGTGCTTCGTTATAGGCCTATTGATTAATACTCCTGTTACAGCCAGGCAGCCACGCAATGTCAAGAAAACATCCGGTTTTCAATAATCTGACGTCAACGTCTTAAGAAGTCGATAATGGGGAGTTGGCTACTTGCAAGTCTTAGGAGCGAATCGGAACAAAAAAATCCATCCTTTTGTTCAAGATAAAAAAATAAATGAAATGAATCGGGCTTTAGGCCACCGTTGTACACATGCAGGCTAAATTGGGCAAGGAGAACCTCCTGAGAATGGTGAGATGACACTGCCTCCAGACACAGGATTCGAAATACAAACCCTGGAAGTCTGAGGACGAGCACGCTAACTTTCTTTGTTTCTTTCAAACCGCCGAGATCGGGAAACGAACCCCGAACTCTTGCGTGAAAGGCAGCGGTGTTAACCACTACCCTAGGGCCCCCGCCCTTTTGCTCAAAATACAAGTCAGATATTGACTTTAAGGGCTACTCGTTGTTGTAACGGTTTAATTGGAGCAATTGTGACTTTTTGGGAAATAGTAGACCAGCCAAACCTCCAAAACACGTCTAGAAATATTTTTTTACGGCATGGAGAGGTAATAACAGACATCCACTATAGTAATAGGTCACTAACATGATGGCACAATACATATGGGTGGATGCCACCTGTAAGTCATGGAAATTTTAATAAAGTTTCAATTTTTCTTTATTTTAATAACCTCCTTCAATGTATACATTTACCATATCAAAATGTTGAGACATTTCTAAAAAGGCACATCTCGAGAAACACACAAAACATACAATTGAATGCAGCGTATTAAACGGCGCTGCAGCAGAGCGCGTTACAAAATGTGCAACAAAAAGTAGACTGGTTTAATACGCAGCGCTACAAACCGACCCCCAAATTGGGAACTTATCACAATTTTAAACAATATTATAGCAGCGAAGCTAAATGTAAACCAGTACACAAAACAATTAACTGAAAAATTCAAAGATAGTTAAAGTACAATGACTTGCTCAAACCTATCTATTTTTAATAATTAGTTGTAAGATGGCGAATATTTAAAAAAAGTTAGCTTATTATTTGACACTTCAGTTTATATCAGTTTCAAGAATTGTACATAATTTATGAATCGGTCTTTTCAATTCAGTAGTTGCAGTTTTTAGTTTTGCAACACGCACTAAACCTTTTTTTGTCTGTGATAACTTATATAACACGAGTCAGACACCAGGAATTACGCGGGGCATAGTCCATAATCAGCACAACATCACCAACTGCAATGTTCTTGTCAGAGTCTATCCACTTCTGTCTTGACTGAAGCAAAGGTAAGTATTCACGAACCCATCTCTGCCAAAACTGGTCAGCGAGATACTGGACCTGACGCCAGCGACGTTGACCGTAATTGTCATTCTCGTGGAATGTTCCTGGAGGGTAAGTATTATCCGATTTCACGGGAAGCAGATGATTAGGCTTCAATGCTATTAAATCAGACGGATCCCCAGACACCTTAGTTAAAGGAACACAGTTCAAAACAGTTTCCACTTCACAAAATAATGTCTGCAGCGACTCATCATCATTTTTTCTCATTTGTTGTTTGAGTAATGAATATAAAACTTCTCTAACAGTTCTAATAAGCCTTTCCCAAAAGCCTCCAAAATGAGAGCTTGCAGGCGGGTTAAATTTCCAATCAATAGCTTTGTGGCTCGATGTATTATGCATCCCGGATTGATCCATCTTCATAATTTCTTGTCTTAAGTTCTCTTACAGCTCCTACCAGGTTAGTACCATTATCGGACCGTACAGATACAATTTATCCTCTCCTGGCCACAAAACGTATAATAGCTTCAATACAGGAGTCAGTAGTTAATGAATATGCCATTTCCAAATGAACAACTCTGGAATTAGCACACGTAAATATAACATCATAACGCTTCACAATCGAACGCCCTTGGTTAATTTCAAAGGGGCCAAAGTAGTCCATGCCAACATGAGTAAATGGTGGCTCATTACTCTATCAGCAGGCAGGCTTGCCGTTTTTTGTTAATTAGCCTGACCCCTGTACTTGATCCAGCTTACGTAGCGTACTAGATTTGTGGATTTTCTAATTTGTAGAAATTGCCGAGATCTCTTCCCTGAAATGGTATTTCTGTATATTTTCAGTGATACAATCTTCAGAAGCCTTTAATATTTTCATTGGAATATGCAGGGTTTTTACATCAACTTCTATTTTCTTAAAAATTGTTTTTAGTTTTGTTTTGATTCGCAACAGCTTTCTTAACACTATATATAAATAGAAGTATCAATCCAACAATTCTTTTCAGATTTGACCTTTTTGAACAACGATTAAACAGTCTCTCCATCATAAGTGTTTCATTTTTGACAGCAGTTACAGCTACCACACGTTTAACTTCCGGATTATCTTCACAGAGAGAGTAGCTTTCTTCAAAATTAGGTGCATACCAAACAGACTCAGGAGTCATGAGAAATTTAGGTCCATGCCACCAGGGTTCAGAGTTCACAAGTTGGGACGCCCTTTCAACTCCACGTGAAGCAATATCAGCTGGGTTTTCTTTGGTACCGATATGCCTCCACAGATCACGGTGTGATCCAGCTGTTACTATGTTGATACGATTGGCCACAAATGTTCTAAATCTTTGTTGTTTCTGATGTAACGAATCACTGCTAGGCTGTCAGTCCAGAAATAAGTTTTATCAATTGTCATGCCTATTTCTCTAACAATCATAGTGGCTAGACGCACTACCATAGTGGCGGCAGTAAGCTCCATACGAGGAATCGTGACTGCTTTCAATGGTGCGACTCTAGACTTTCCTATTAGAAATTCGCATTCAATTTGTCCAGAATTATCAACTTGACGAAGATAGAACACTGTTCCGTAGCCCTTTTCACTGGCATCTGAGAAGGCATGAAGTTGACAGGAGCGTATGTCACCATACAAACTAGTCTTATAGCATCTTGGTATATGTACATTATGAATCTGTTCAATTTCCAGCATTCATTTTTGCCACACCTTTACAATATTTTCAGGTAATTCATCATCCCAGCCTATAGACATACGACACATCTCTTGAAGTAGAAATTTAGCTGTAAGTACAAATGGTGAGGCCATACCCAATGAGTCATACACAGAAGCAATCACTGACAGAATATTTCTTCTTGAAGGTGCTACATTTTTCACAGTTGTCTTAAGTTCAAAGGCGTCAGGATCAGTTGACCAATATACACCTAACACACGTTCACCAGGTAATTCATCACACTCGAGATCAATATTTTGTATGTCCTTTGAGAGCTCGGATTGAGGAATCATATTTATCACGCCACAAGAGTTGCTGATCCATTTTGTTATTTCAAAGCCACCCTTGGCACACAGTTTGGTGAGATTCTCAACTAGTTTCACAGCCTTGGATTCATCATTCACGGACACAAGGCAGTCACCAACATAAAAATTCTTCAAAACAACTGATTTTGCATTCTCGCCGAAGTCATCATTTAATGCTATTTGATTTAAGGCAAATGTGGCACAGGCAGGTGAGCTGGTTGTTCCGAACAGATGGACAAGCATTCTGAAGGGCACTGGGTCTTTATGAATGTCTCCATCAGGCCACCAATAGAAGCGTAACATGTCAACTTGAGACTTGGCATTCGAACTTGATAAAACATTTTTTCTATGTCACCTGCAATAGCTATGTTTTCACTGCGGAAGCGTAGTAAAACTCCCACTAAATTGTTAACCAAATTTGGTTCAGGTAACAGCAAACTGCTCAATGATATTTCGTTGAACGTAGCAGTACAGTCAAACACAACTCTGAATTTATCAACCTTTCTGGGGTGGTACACACCGTGGTGAGGAATATACCAAACTTTGCGATAATTTTTACACAATTCATTTTCGGGCACTCTTTCAGCATAAGATCCTTTTAAAAGACTGTTCATGAATTTAGAATAGTCTGCATTAAATTTGGGCTTTTTCCTCATACGTTTTTCTAACCATTTTAGTCTGTTAATCGCCTGTTGACTGTTGTCAGGTAAGTTAACTTTGCTGTTACGAAAAGGTAAGTCAATTTCATAATGATGATCTTCTCTCAATTTAATACTACTTGTAACATTTTTGATAAATCGTCTATCTTCAACAGAGTAGCTCAGCCTATCATCAGCAGCTTCGAATGTTTCTTCAGATAATCTACTCTTTCTGACTGTCTTATCATTTTGTCTAGTCTATCTAATTTATTTAACTCTTCAATGGCGATGACTTCAGTTCTATTCACAGGAAACTTACATTTTGATTCCCCTTCATATGACCTGTCTGAATATCTTACAAGATTCCATACGATCCATCTTAATAATGTACGAGTAGCGTGAGGTGTACCTCGGGGTCCTGTCCTAATTTCAACTAGGGTATAGGCATCAGGGACATTATTACCAATCAGCAAGTCTACTCTTTCATCAATAGATGGTATAGGTAAGTCATTCAAATGCGGCCAATCAGCAACGTCTTCCTGTGGAATATGATTGCTCGTTACTGGAAAATCATCTTTAGAATATACACTTGGAAGCTGTATTGATTCACCATTACTTAAGCTGCTTATTTCAATACCATTTATTTTGCATGTGGTTATAAAATGTGGCTTTGCCATGGTTTCCAGTGTAATTTTAACCTTTTTACCACTTAAAAGTCTGTCGACTAATCGATGTGAACCGAATGTAGCACTACTACCAGGGTCTAAGAATGCGTAAGTTTGAATATGTATTATAGAGTTGGTCAATCTAACCGACACCGGTATAATGGCCATCGTACATTCTTCCTGTTTCGAGTCATTGTTCAATACACTGTTAGAGTTGACCGCAGTAGTCATGGACGATAATGTTTTTTCATTAGTCACATCCGGATCAGATACTGGTACTTCTTTATCTATATTAAATTCAATGTTATGCAAGACTGTAGGATGTTTACCATGACAAGTACTACAGGTGAGTTTGATCTTGCATACTTTTTTCATATGTCCAATTCTGAGACAGCCAAAACAGCAACCTTTCTTTTTTATCCAGTCTACTCTAGACTGCCATGGCTGCTCTATTAATTTAGTACAGTCATTTAAAACATGATTTGTTTTCAAACAATACAGGCATGATTGAGTTAATGTCTGCTCATTATTCTTAGGTTTAATATTTGTAGAAAATGTCCCGTTACCTCTATTTTCTCTTAGGCCTATAAATTTGCTTGGACGTGACATGGCTTGTTTTCCATAAATTTTTCACAAATTCAACCAATTTGGTAAATTCAATGCTTTTCCCTTTTCTTTAAATCACTGAACAATATTGCGCCATTTATCATGCATATAAAATGTCAACTACTCACAAGTTGTTTCATGTTATCAGAGAATTCCAAAATTTTAACAGCTTCAATGCATTTTATGGCATTCTGACATTCAGTAAGAAAAACAGAGAATTCATCAAGAGCTTTTCCATTATCGGGCTTTATGTTAGGCCAACTGAGAGCTTTGCTGATGAAAGCATTAGCCACAACTTCTACGTCACCATATCTCTCCTCTAGCTCTTTCATTGCAGTAGTATACCCTTTATCAGCACTCATGTATGAGTAGGCTCTTACAATTTTACTTGGTTCACCTTCAGTATATTGTTCCAAATAAGTCATTCTTTCATTGGCACTTTCTATGCTAGAAGTTACAGTTTTGAATTGCCTCAGAAATCTTCTATAGTCTAGTGGATTACCATTAAATTTCTCAAGCTCAACAGTAGGTCTTTTCAAATGATTGACTTTTGACACCATTTCTGACTTGTGATTTGAACTATCAGTAGTAGGTTTGGAAACATGCTTTTGTTTAGTACCACAATCCTTTTCAATATTTGCATCAAAATCACTAGAACAGTCACTCGATAAAGTTGATTCAATGTCATTATTTTCTAATCTTAATAACACATTTGTTTTAGCATCAGAAATTGCTAGTTTAGTGTTCAACTCAAATTCATCTTCTTTCATTTTGAATTGAAGTTTTTGCAATTATAATGCTTGTTTTTGTTTCAATACTTTAGCTTTAGCTTGCAGTTCAGCTTTGATTTGTTCTTCTTTAATTCTAGCAGATGAGATGGATGACTTGACTGATGAAACTCTACTTGAAATTATGCTTTTAGATTTAGACTTTGATTCGTGGCTTTTGTGACTGGCACTTTGACTATGTTGACTGAAACACTTTCTTTCATGAGAGCTAATCCAAATCATTATTTGAGCATTAAACTCCAGCCAGATATCAGCATCTTTTAATGCTGATATCAGGCTCACATGACTCACAGAATTTACCATAACTCTTGGTATAATTTGATAAATTCTTCATAATCTTTCATCCAATCAGTATATAATTTTCTTATTGTGTCAAGGCATTCTACAGGATCATCAATAGTGTTTTTTATTTTCTTGCCCTTTGATTTCAATCTTTTATTTACAGTAAGAATATTATTTTCTTTTAATTCTCTGAGGTATTTTCTACCACTTTCAGTTTTTGTGCTGAGACCTTGGTCATTTGAATACCTTAGTTTTCTCATTTTCAATTCATTAGAATGATCGGAACATTTTTCAATATTTTAAAATGTTTCAACGTGATCTAAATATTCGTTCGCACAGGCATAGCCACTTGGTCGATCGCCGTTATTGCCCGCATTATCGCTTACTTCAGCCTCGTGACTTTCTTCCTCGCCCACGCTAGCGATGTGATCTGACTCTTCTATATTATTCATTTGTGCCAAATATGTCTATTTTGATATTAGCATGTAAGTCATGCAGTTTTAATAAAGTTTCAATTTTTCTTTATTTTAATAACCACCTTCAATGTATACATTTACCATATCAAAATGTTGAGACATTTCTAAAAAGGCACATTTCGAGAAACACACAAAACATACAATTGAATGCAGCATATTAAACGGCGCTGCAGCAGAGCGCGTTACAAAATGTGCAACAAAAAGTAGACTGGTTTAATACGCAGCGCTACACCCCCGTCAATTTTAATTTTGAAGGTCAATTTTGACATGTTTAAGGTCACAAAAGCAAAATGGATATTTTTTTATTAAATATAAGTATTTATCATTATTATTGATTATATTATTAAATCATTTTATTGTTGTAGCCTTGTACTATTTTTAATACATTTAATAATAAAACAGTTGATCTATTATACATATGTAGTCGTTACAATTTATGTTTAATTAAGACAAACAACTTGAATATCTTGATATCAAAGAATACTAATCCTGTGGTGTATTTATTTCAGCAAGGTGTATATTGAAATGGATTGTGTATAGTGACTTCTATACTCTGGAAAACGTTTTTAAAAATAATAATAATATTAGGAATATTAATATAAAAAAATTGGTAGTGTATTTGATACAAGTGTATTTAAAAAAATGACTATGTCATAAATGTTATTAATTCTTTTCTAAATGTAAATCCGAAATATCATAAGATAAGGATGGGTCCTTCAATATATATGAACGCTATTTTTACAAATGAAAAATAAACAATATGTCCAATCTAAAACAACTGCGCGCACGTTATCAATATGTCTGTCTGAATCCACAGTGTTAACAACTTTTGGCTGCTCTTTCGACAGAGGAAAGCGGTAAACTAATAAATGTTGATTAAACATGTATTGACGGCTGTCATCTCACGAGCTGGTACAGATAATGGCGCCCCAGGATATGGTATTATTCTGCATACTTTGCACAAATAGTTTTCTTGCTTCTGACCCATAGACATATTGGAGATTAACATGACGATGACAACATAGCGCAAAGCATTTACTCATTGGAATTGGATTTACTTGTGCGAATTAGATTATTCTACGTCATTCAAGTTTATTTCTGAAAATATATGTGGTGTATTATGTTCGTTATTTTCTTATAAAGTAAGACATATTTTCATTACGAAGTTTAGCAAATTTGTCAATTTGAACAGAATGAATAAGCGTGTACCTATATATCAGTGCTTCACAAAGTTGGTCAAATGATTAATATCAATTTGGACTAAACTTTAATGCACTGTTACTCAATATAGATATGTAGGTCTACCACTTGAGCTGATCAAGGCAATCATATCAAGTAGTTGTGTTTCACGCACGATGTGCTCAGGTAAATCATATCAATAAATTGATGACTTCAGCTCTGCACTTCTCAACCTGAACAATCGAATCATATCAATTGGATATTAAATATGATGCTCTGAATAATTGCCCCTCCTCCCATGATAACATTACTAGATGGGGAAAATCAGCTTTTATTTGTAAGAGCAAAATGAAATTAAATAAAGTCAGCCGTAAATACATCTAGACGTCCCCATCAGGCCTGTTTCCAGGTGTAATACAGGGTTCCCACACGTCCTGGAAAACCTGGAAAATTATGGCTGTCCTGGAATGTCCTGGAAAAGTCCTGGAAAAACGCAATTTTTCAGATTGTCCTGGAACAGTGGAATTCTGATTAAAATGTCCTGAAAAAGACGTCCATGGAATTTGGTTTTCTATGGCAGTCTTTCAGTGACCAGTTAGCTATTTTTCTTCATGTTTTATGCATTATACAGGTCCTTAAAAAACTAGAATTCTGAAAGGGGCCATATGAATTAATAAAATTATAAGATGTTATGTTTTAAGAAATATTTGATGAAACAGATTGGCCCATCAGAAATCACCAGTTCAGTACATATTTTTGTCTTAGGGGACCACCATTCAAATACCAAAGGGGGCGGGGGCTGTAGTTTTTTTTAAATAAATATTTTCAGATCAAATTTTCGTGATACAGTGTGTATAAATAATTTTCTGAAGGACATGTTGTGAAGAAATATTTATTGATCCTATTGATTGGTCCTATTGAAAAACTTGGAGCCTCGCTTCGCTCGGCATAATTAAGTGACCCTTTTAATTTGTGGAGACTCGCTACCGAAAGGAGCACGTAACTCTTTGAACGTGTGTCAGAAAATGAAATTGAAAAGCTTATTTTGAGCTGACATAATTAACATTTCAATGGAAAGTAGTACATTTCCTCAAAATTTCAAAGAATCTCATGTAAGACCACTACTAAAAAAAAACATCTCTTCCTAAAAACGAGCTGAAAAATTACAGGCCGGTATCCAACTTAAGTTTCATTTACAAAATCTTAGAAAAGATAGTAGCTAATAGGCTGCAAACTTATATAAAAAAGCACCATTTATCTAATCCATTACAATCGGCCTACAGGAAACATCATTCTACAGAATCGGCTCTACTGAAAGTACGTAACGATATCATTATTAGTATGGACAAGGGTGAAGTTCTAACCTTGCTTCACTTGTCGGCCGCTTTCGCCACCATTGACCATGCTACATTAACAGATAGACTTTCTGATTGGTATGGAATATCTGGCCAGGTTCAAAATAGACACCATTCCATAAAAATAACAGAGACTTTTTCAGATAAAGTCACTCTCCTATAGAGTTCCACTGGGCTCTGTGCTAGGACCAGTGTTTTTTACTTTATACACTACACCACTCAGCTCTATTATCTCTAGTTTTGACATAAACCACCATCTTTATGCCGATGATACTCAAATTTACATGTGTCTATTAGTTGCAAACGCGAAGGAATATCTTGAGAAGTTGCAACATTGCTTAAAGGGTGTGGCGGCCTGGATGACAGGACCTAAGCAAGCGAAAATATCCAGAACATTATCGATACAGTATATTCCCAATGCAGAGGGCTAAAGCTCACTCTCTCACTCTCTCACTCTTTCACTCTCTCCCTCTCCATACATGGACGGTTCACACTGCTGAAGGAGTATCACGTATCTTCGGTTGAGCGTTTTTTTTTGCATGCAAATAAATAAATAAATAAACTCTTTCAAGCCTGAGTTTACCACTGTCATCTTCATCTACTACAAGCCGCGAATTGCTGCCGCAATTCTCTACTTGTAGTGGATGAAGGTGATATGATGTGGTTAAAAAAAATAAAGAAAAATTACCACGTATTGGTAAACTAGTTTCCTGGAAATTGTCGTTCTAAAAATCCTGGTTGTAGGAAAATTAAGTCTGTTTTCAGAGATTTAAAATGATGCTTTTATGTATCGTGAGGGTTCAAAGGGTTAAATAACCCTTGTGGTGCTATTACCGTAAATAAAAGGTTTCAAGCATGTTTTAGATCAATGTAAATAGCACTAAGTTTGATAAAAGAAGGGGTTTTTTCAGATCCTCAGTTAGGGGTTTTGTCAATTTAAAATAATTCCAAAAATCCGAGAAAAACTCGGAAGTGGGTCGGTGGGTCAAGCCCCATCTCGGATTATAATTTTTTTTTAGAAATTTTCTGTTTTTCCTTGTTTTTTTGTGTTGTTTTTATGTTTCAAAAAGTTTCAAAAAAAAAATATAAAAATGGATAATGGAGTGGGTGGGTGGGGTCTGACTAATCCGAGTTTTTCTCGGATTTTTGGAATTTTTATAACTTGACAAGACCCCTTAATCCAATTATTCATTAAATGAGATGTCTGGAAATTGCGTTAGTAATTCCAGCTTCGAATGAATGAAAACTAGAAGCAAGGAATTTAACGGTTAACGTATCGCTAAGTATAGGATAAAGCCGGAGGAGCTCTATATTCTTAGCTTTGAAATCAAAGCTAAGAATGTAGAGCTCCGAGGGTTTTAATTGACTTAAAACACATCCGACCATAATAATTGACCATGATAATTCTTTTGTACTTGATGAACAATAACTCTCCCTTCCCGGCTTAGCATGTCGTGGTCGGACAAAAAATATAATGTAGTGGTGTGTATTAATGCATGAACCCGACCATCTGCAAGGGCAATTAGTTTAGCCACGACAGGCAGCCAGAAATAGACTCGCGACAAACAGCCAGCGATAGACTCGTTACATGCAGCAGCGCTACCTAAAGCACGATAAACAGCCAACGCCAGGAAAGACGATTCATAAATCCAATTTTAGATTAATGTTTGTCCAACGTGAGGAATTGTCAGCCGACATTACCACAACATTGGATCGATATCCTGTGTTTGTGGGGCCGGCAGCCTGATCGGAGTTGTTTTAATGTTGGGCCAAAGTCTGCAACGCAGACCCAACATTAAACATCCATTGGAATAACGTTTCGCGTCATTCTAAAGCGACAGCGCCCGCCCATAAACAAGAAACGCTGTTACTGCCACATTGGTGCAGCGACTCATGTCAGTCTGATGTTGGCACACCGTCTGAAAAGCTGGTCCAACATTAAAACGATCTTAGAGCAACACAACACACTGTACCACTGCTGGCGAAATGTCAGGCCAAAGTCGTATGCGTCGGGCCAGCCACAAGCCAGCATTGGCTAATTGTCTCGTGCTTGGGTGGAATGGAGGCAGACATCCCTGCAGATATTAAGCACGAGCATCATGGACAAACATTGCAATGTTGATGTAATGTTGGGCCAGCCTCTGCAACGCTGGACCATCATCACAGCAGCATTCGCAGTGATTTGTGCCAGCAGCCAACGTCAGGCCCTGCAGCTGAAAGACGAGCAGGACGAGCACCATGGAGACTCGTTTAATCTTGGTGGCCGCGGGTGGAATGTGATCTAAGGAGTAGTCGGTTCACTGGTCAACCATTCTGAACAATCAGGCGCGGGAGAAGATACGTGATACCCCTTCAGCAGTGTCAACCGTCCCTGTCTGGAGACAGAGAGTTAGAGAGTCAGCTTTAGCCCTCTGTTTGGGGAATATACTGTATCTATAATTTAGTGGATTTATTTGTATATACTACTTATAAGCATATCGTCATAAGCAAGCGCTCAACCGCTCAAAGATCAGCGCCACTTTTTAATCAAGTAAGTGAACACGATGGCACGGACTCGGAGCACATTACAATCCAAATACGCTGTGCTCAATGAGGATACGTTACAATAATTTATTTCAGAAATAGGAATTATTTTTCAAAATAAATTGAAAACCTATTTTGATCGGCCTTTTCTGCCTTAGCCCCTCGGTGGTCCGGTCGACCCAGTCGACGGCTTCAAACGGGATTATTATTGTGAGTCTGATTATGTTTATGTTTTGTCTCTGAGCTCAAATTACTGAGGGTTTAGGCGTAATATAAATTCAATTAATAATTGATTTTTATTTCTAATTTTAAAAGGGACATTTATCTCCCAGTGGTTCGTATTGAAAGAAAACAACACATTGGAGCATTATATCCTTCATATTTAACAAATTACAATAATTAGGATTCTAACATATTTTTTTTTGTAATTGATAGATTGATTGATTGATTGATTTATGCTTGATTAGTCGTATTGCTATAATACCGTTCCGTTTAATCCATACTTTTGTTGAAATAAAATTATTGTGCTCACTACTATATCAAGAATCAACTTTATATCAAACGAAAGACTTGAACTTAAAGGTTAAAATGTATGTTTAACCAGTTAACCTTTACAGCGCGGGGGTCGACTTTAGACGTGAGAATCTTAGGTCTGAAGTCGACCTCCAGCACTGTAAGAGTGAACATATTTATAATGGCCGTAGACCCATATGATAAATCAGAAAGAGCTAACGATAAAGATATTTATGATGATTTCAAATTTAAAAAAAATGGTCTCCATGGTGTATGTGATTTCAGCGCATTAACGGTTAAACCACAAATCATAGCGATTTATTAACTGGTAAACGGTTAATATAACTATAAAACTGCTAGTCTGATAAACACTGAGAAATGTATACACATCGAGATTACCAGCAGCTTACATGTCACTATCAGGATTGTGCAGATATGACAAAGACTGACGGTTCAAATTTCCACCCACTTGAGGTTGTGTCTCGCTACCGCGATACACAACTTCAAGTGGCCGAAAATTGGGCGAATAAATGCGTATCGTGATCTCAGACATTTATATTACCTTGTGTGTTTTATGATTTAATCGTTTCAGCCCAGACAACATATTATATATCATTTAATTTGTATATGTTTTTAATACTTAAATTTGATCAAATACGTACTTGCAAAATCAAATTCAATTTATCAAGGTAATATACTTTTATACATAGCTAAAGATTTTTGGTTTATCAATGTTATAAGAACATTATACAGGCGATTAATGACCTTAAAGCTTTATAATTCACGTATTTGAAAAACGTTTTTTGGGAAAATAAGCTCACAGTTGTGGGAATTGACGGCTCATAAATACTATTAACATTGTGCTAGGTGGAGACCGGGCCAGGGAATTGCGGAGATCTGTGAATTTTGACCGGTGTGGTTTTCTCCTCCGGACACAAAAACTCTGTTTTTAAACTTACATCACTTTTAGCCATTTACACTTCTTAACCCTTTGAGTGCGGTGACCGACTTTAGATGGCCGTTCATAGATGGCATATTCTGACGTATGAAGACGATCTCCGGAAATAAATAAAATAAATTATATTGGCCGTAGACCGGAGACATAGGTATTCATATAAAGCAGAAAGAGCTAGCTAAGAATTTTATGATGATTTCAAATTGAAGAAAATGCTTTCGTCTCCTAGTTTAGGCGAAAAATATTTCTGCGTTGTAATAAGATGACAGCTAATGTGATTATAATTAATGGTGACAAAAACATTGTTGTCGTTTGAATGATTGTGATGATTAACATGATTAATGATTGTCGTAAATTCAGATCAAAATGTCACAAATCAAATTCTGCTCATTGTTTTAATGATTTCCACGCACTGCATTTTTTAATCAATGAAAGATAATATTAATTAGCGGTAATGTCTGCAATGTGTTATTTCTTGATTAATACAGGGTGGTATGTAAGCATCATTCAAATTAGTTTTCGTAAATTAATCGATCGAATGTAAAACTTGATAATGTATCTATATAAACCCATTGTGCAACTGCATTGCTTCAATTTTATTCATTTATCGAATACAACAAGTTTATTTGTGGAAAGAGTAGTGTATCGCAAAATACATTATTTGATTAGCTCAGCATTGTGACATCAATATCATTTTTCAGTGATGTTATATTATTTGATTTCAAACATTATTTAAACCGAATATATGCGGTCCTAGCAGCAGAATGCTTAAGCCCGAGTTGATCCTTCTTGAAAACACTAGTCATTGGACCAATTCAATTTTAATGTTGGCTCCATGGTTTATATAAAAAATATTTCACAGTTGTCAGAGTCGCATCAATAGTCGCATCTACAGTTGTAAGGGTCGCATCTATAGTCGCATCTACAGTTGTAAGGGTCGCATCTATAGTCGCATCTACAGCTGTAAGGGTCGCATCTATAGTCGCATCTACAGCTGTAGGAGTCGCATCTATAGTTGCATCTACAGTTGTAAGGGTCGCATCTATAGTCGCATCTACAGTTGTAAGGGTCGCATCTATAGTCGCATCTACAGTTGTAAGGGTCGCATCTATAGTCGCACCTACAGTTGTAAGAGTCGCATCTATAGTCGCATCTACAGTTGTAAGGGTCGCATCTATAGTCGCATCTACAGTTGTAAGGGTCGCAACTATAGTCGCATCTACAGTTGTAAGGGTCGCATCTATAGTAACATCTACAGCTGTAAGAGTCGCATCTATAGTCGCATCTACAGTTGTAAGGGTCGTATCTATAGTCGCATCTACAGCTGTAAGAGTCTCATCTATAGTCGCATCTACAGTTGTAAGGGTCGCATCTATAGTCGCGTCTACAGTTGTAAGGGTCGCATCTATAGTCGCATCTACAGTTGTAATGGTCGTATCAATAGTCGCATCTACAGCTGTAAGAGTCGCATCTATAGTCGCACCTACAGCTGTAAGAGGCGCATCTATAGTCGCATCTACAGTTGTAAGGGTCGCATCTATAGTCGCATCTACAGTTGTAGGAGTCGCGTCTATAGTCGCATCTACAGCTGTAGGAGTCGCATCTATAGTCGCATCTACAGTTGTAAGAGTCGCATCTATAGTCGCATCTACAGTTGTAAGGGTCGCATCTATAGTCGCATCTACAGTTGTAAGGGTCGTATCTATAGTCGCATCTACAGCTGTAAGAGTCGCATCTATAGTCGCACCTAAAGCTGTAAGAGTCGCATCTATAGTTGCATCTACAGCTGTAGGAGTCGCATCTATAGTCGCATCTAAAGTTGTAAGGGTCGCATATATAGTCGCATCTACACAGTTTTTGAATAAAATTCATTGGATATAAAATGATATAATCCATCACAAAAAAGGATGTTAACCCTTGAAGCGCTGAATTAATTTGTAAAAAAAATATCGCAACCAAACGGTCTTTTTCAATTTGAAATCATCATAAATGTCTTAGTTAGCTCTTTCTGATTCAATTGAATACCTATGATCTGATGATATGGGTTTCCGGCCATTAGAAATATGTTGATTCTTACAGTGCGGGGATCGACTTTAATTGTCAAAATCTGACGTCTACAGACGTCAGATTCTGACGTCTAAAGTCGATCCCCGCGCCGTAAGGGTTAATAGTTTTTATTCCATTGATTATATTTGATTGAAAATAAGAAGGATTAGAAATACAACTCTATAGCAGGGTGTTGGGTGTCGCATTTATAAACCAGGTAAATATTCAAAAAAACAAAAAAAGACAAATAGTATATTCTTTTAAATTTGGATCTTCAGCGATTTCATCATCATAAAACATTGATTGATTTAAAACATTCAAATTGACTTATTGCTAGTAACGAGAAGTAGCTGGGTGCAAATATTAGTTCTGTATAACTGTCTAGTTAATATTGTTTATTCATTCCGCGCTGTAATTATTGATAGCACAATTACCCTCTTCAACATGTTCAAATGGCGAAAGCTATTATTTCACAACTTACAGTATTTGGGTTGAAATGAGTTTGAAAGCGTCATTATACCGTGTTCTAGCAGGGCGAGGGCTACTGGGTTTATATTTCTATCCCTGACACACGGTCACGAAAGGTCAAACGAAAATTCGGATATCGATAAGCAGACGTCATAAGAAGTCGATAATCACCGGATGAGAATATCTGTATTGAGGTTTCTGTAATTAGTTATTGACTATTTTATACTCAATGGCATTGCGTTTAAAATCATTTATTAAGACCGTTATTGTCGCTGGTTATAAATTTTTTTAAATCCTAAATTTGTTATTAGTCATGCTAATCTATTGTTTGGTATAATGGACTCGATGGTGTTGTGAAACTTTGAATATTTTTTTGCCGCGTTATTATTGTTATCGTGCTGTTATCAATGTCTTTTGTACTTAGATTGTGACTTTCACAACACTGCACGTTTTCACACATACACCTGATCCTCTGGGCGGGGGGGGGGGTAACATGGTAACATGGTTGGTCACATCACAACAGCAACGTTTTTTAAAATATACTTTAGTACAGTGTTTTATATGTAGCTATCACAATCATATGTACTATGTGTGTGTGTATATATATAAATATATATATATATATGTGTATATTTCTACTACACAATAAGCTAAATAAATAAATGGTTCTATACATTAACCTGATTGATTACCCCTTTAAGCGCGGGGACCGTCTGCAGACGTCAGAATCTGACGATGTATGAAGACGCTCCCCGCACTGAAAAAAGTACAATATTTCTAATGGTTGTAAACCCATAACATAGGTAATCAAATGAATAAGAAAGAGGTAGCTAAACATTTTATAATGATTTAAAAATGAAAAAAAACCTTCGGTCTCCATGGTTTATACAAAGTTATTCCGATTTAATTCCACTTTAAGGTTTAATTACCTCCGTTGGCCTAATTAATTGACTTGATTCTCCCCATATCATACTCTCATCGTGACGGTCTGAGGTCAGACGCTGCATGACGTCGACTTGTGTCGTGACATCTCTGAATGTTATGCTTAAACCCTCACAGCGCTCAAATATTTTGTTTAAACTATGGAGACCAAAAGTTTGTTCAATATTAATTATTCATAAATGTCTTAGTTATCTGTTCCCGCTTCATTTGAATACCTATATTATGGTTCTGCGGCCATTGTATAGTTTTCAGTGCAGGGACCGACATTATACGTCAGGACCTGACGTCTATTTGGACATTAGATTCTGACGTCTAAAGGTTTTTTTTTTTTAATATCGTAAAATGCGTTAATAAATATATGTTTTGTAAAATCACACTTTTGGTCTATCCCTCTCTGCAGAGCCCGAGAGCAGAAACTACTTACTGAAAAAGTTTATTTTCCGTTCATGTGGACATTATACGCCATCGGCATTAGACCCTGACCAAATACTGACCTAAAACAACATTAACATAAGGAAAGTATTAAATATAAGTTGACGTTGTTTATTCTCTAAATCACAAATGTGATTGGTTGAACCTTTTATTGCTAAAAAAAAGTAAAACCCAATATAGCTGGGAGTTTCGTTTGCTCCGCACTGACCATAAGCTGATTTGATCTCACGGATGATGAGGGTGTGGTAACTCACAAACGTGATCAGCATATTCTCCAATAGATGGCGGAGACTGTAAGGCTGGTCTGATTGTGGCTCACTATCAGAACATTGGAAATGTTCAGATAGTGACAGTGACCAATTCCAAATGTAAACATGTTTAGCAGACGTTTGCGTCAGTCCAAATCCGGGTTTAAAGGTTGAAGTTTCAGTTTATTGTGCCGACACTGATGCTTAGTTTTAGAGTATCAAAACAGATTATTTATTTTTAGAGTGCTGGTAGTGATATATTATTTAGATTGCTGATAGTGATATATTATTTTAGAGTGACGATAGCGATATTTTGCTTGATAGTGATGGTAGTGAAACTTGTTTTGGAGTGCTGATATTGGTGAATTATTGTAGACTGTAGATAATGATCTGTTTTTAGAGTGCTGATATTGGTGAATTATTTCAGATTATTGATAGTGATGTTTGTGATAGTGGTGGTATTGGTTTTCTTAGAGTGCTGATATTGGTGATTTAGCGATGTTTGTGATAGTGTTGAACCTTATATTTGGACCTGTATATTTGGACATTATACCTAGTACTGTATAATGCGTGTAGATGGACACACATTGCACATTATTAATCATATTAATTTTTATATTTAAACCACTTTTATGAATCCATTCCTCCCAACCAAATACATTTATCAGCTGCAAATCATGCAAAATACATTAATTGTGTACGAATCACAGCGTCCGTTGCAGGAAGTGGTAACATGTTTGGTACTTCCAATTCTGTGAAGCTCAATAGCTTTGGCCTGCAATGTCTTCACCTGACATTCTAATACAATGATGGATGGGGGGACGTGTATAACATTGTTTCCGCCGAGTAGCAATTATAAAGTGTTTCCGGTGACGTGGCACAGAATATCAGAATATAGTAAAACACACCACTACATCATTTTCTTTGTCCGACCACAACATTGTAAGCCGGGAATGGAGAGTTATTGTTGATCAAGTGCAGACCAATTATCACGGCAGACCTAGTACTGTATAATGCGTGCAGATGGGCACAACTTGTATTATAATCAATCAGATGTGACCGATGTGTTGTGACCGATGTGTTAGTCAATTAAAACCGTCGGGGTTCTCCATTCTTTGGCCTCGACCTTTGTAATAGCACATAATGTAAATCTCCTCGGGCTTTATCCTCTACAGAATTGTCCAGAACATCACACTGCAGTAATATACATATGATTTGAAAAAAACTCCATAAAAATATGCTCTGTATTTCAATGTGTTGAATTGTTGTGAATATTGCATTACTTCGCTTTTTGCACAATCGTGGTACTATCGCAAGAGAAGGATGCTCGAAGCCGGGACTATGCCCTACTTTTCTAATGACCTAATTTGAATGAAATAAAATATATCTAATAATTCGATTATGTAAAAGTATAGGCCCTATATCGCACGATAATATCTACAAATAAAACAATCGTCGCAAAAACACAAATCTAGTCGTATGGGGAATATGTCATGATGCGGCAAACAGAGGAATGGTCAGCTCTGAACGGGGATGACCATTTGAAAGCCTGTCGTTCTCCTGGGTTTTTGTACGCCATTATGGTCTTATATTCGACATAAGCTCTGGAATCCTCTCAACAAGGTCAGCGCAGCCAGGATCAAGGTGTTCATTTCTGTCCTTTTAGCGGAACGTTGTCAGTGTTTATTTTATTTTGTCAGTGTTTGATATATCAACTCCGATAGACCCATAGCATAACGATAGTAAACAGTAACAGTAAACAATGGCGGATCCAAGAATTGACAGACGGGGGGGGGGGGGCGTCGATTTTTGCAAGATTTTATACACCACACTGTTACCAAAGATATGCTCTAGAGGGGTCAGAGAACATGCTCCCCGGAAAATGTTGAAATCTAAGGCCTTAAATGACGCATTTTTGTCGAATATAGGCGTTTTTTGTTCTGGGACCCTAAACGGGGGGGGGGGGGGTGTTCAAACATCAATATTTGCAGATATTTTTTCAAAAATAAAACACATGTGAGTATATTTATTGTCACCCACTTAAAGTTGTGGGGCGCTGTAGATTCTGCCGACTAAAGTATATCGCCGCACTGTAAGTGTAAAAATATTTCTAATAGCCGTAGACCCATAACATATTCAAATTCAAATTAATCAGAAAGAGCTGATTAAGACATTTATGATGGTTTGGAATTGATTAAAACCCTTTGGTCTTTATGACTTATACAAAATTAATTAAGCGTTGTAGGGGTTAAGGGGTAAAAGAAAATAAAAAAATATATAAACAATCGACATAAAAATGACTTGTTGTTGTGTGTTACCCGTTTGGTTTTACACAGTCATGTACATGACAAAATATATAATAGAAAAAAAAACAATTGCACATGTGTTTCTGACGACTGCTTTTCGTTGTTCGACCAGCAGATGTTGTCTAAGTTCAATATTAGCTTAATCAAAATCTTTAAAATATCGACCGGAGACAGAATGTTTAATCTTACAGGCTGATTGTTTTCTAACATGCACACTTTATCATTGTTATTCTTTAATGGCAAAGTATGGTTACAGATTCATATGGTTTCGTATGTTTTCCATCGTGCTGCCGATTGGTGACAAATATCCATTAACCTGGACATTAGATAATTCGGTATGCTGCAAAATTAGCATAATTTGTATCGACAATCTGACATTTTTTATTAGCCCAGCATATGTTGCATAGGTATATTATTAGCATAATTGACTTTTATAATAATATCGACCCACGCATTGCCAGGACATTATATATTTCGCTATGCTGCACAATTAGCATGATTTCTATCGATACTATGGCATTTCTGTCTTAGACCAGCAGATAGTGTTTAGGTGTAATACTAGCATAATGAACTATTCATACTTTCGACCAAGGCCTGTTTAATCTCATAGGCTGATTGCTCTCAATGTCTAACATGTACGCGTGAACATATGTGCACCTGAACGTTTTAGTCTCATGGCATTAAACATATTTTATAGTGTTTATAATTTAAAAAATAATATTAAAATGTCTGGTCTTTGTTTCAGAGTGTTGTAGGCTACACATCTAAAGCAATTAGGGATACTGAAATACAACAGAAAATGTGGTGAATGACGGCATTAAAGACGACGCAATGTGAATCGATGGTTAACAATGGTAACAGCCGGTGTGTATGACAGCTCATCAGCGGTGTTGATACTTGGTTATGCTGCTGACACAGAAAACAAAGAGGTCACATGAGAGAATAGAACACATTATGTCATTTATGCATTACGTTTCATTCATTGTATCCTCACTTGACTGGGCAATAATGGCCATCACTCGATCCTGTTTCCTCTGGCACACAGCACCTGTATTCCAGATAATCAATGGCGGAAATGACATAAGTCTGTCTGAATAAGACAGGGGAGCTGATTGGCCAACTGACCTTCTCAACGGCTTTCGTCTTATTTGACACAGAAGTAACAAGACGTGACGAATGTACAGAAGGGAAATACAACAGGCAGCTTGAATGTAATGAGGAGAGACTCAGTGGAGACTACTCATACATGGCAATGAGACGGTGATGGCTGTCCACTGGACTAAAATACATTATCAGCATTAACTAAAGCAGACACATCAGTCATTCGTCTATTAGAGATTATGTAAATTGTAAGCAGAGTAAGTGATATTGGTCTACATTCATCAACACCCAGATTTGCTGCAGACTCTCATCTGACCCACTCTGGAGTTAAAGCGCTGGTCTAATGTGGAGATATAGTACTCAGCAAATCGAATACTGACAATGGAGTTGTGAGAGGTATATTTATTGGTGGGATTAGCCGCTTCGCCTTCCTGTGAATAATCTCGGCTCGGCTGCCGCTATGAAAGCAGTCTGAAAACCGCACGGTAAATTTATGATGGAGACATTGTATCTACCATCAGATGACAACCTATGGTTGTTTACTGAAGAAGAGGTTTTTCTGAGGAGCACCGAAAAAATGGGATCTTTTAACGTCAGCAATGACCTCGGAGCGTCATCCGGCGGAATCCATAATTTCAGTCTGGATTTAGACATAGACACGTTTGGAGACGTGTTTGGCACAGCGGCGTCTGCTTCAATGCCTGCTCACAGAAAAGTGGACGCTTTTGAAGTGTTCATGTATCACTTGAGTATATACTTCACCCCTGTGGTCATCACTGTGGGTATAGTAGGTAATGCCATGTCTTTCCTCGTGTTCACGTTCACACATCTACAGCGCCAGTCGTCCAGTTTCTACCTGTCAACCCTTGCCGTCTCTGACATCGGATATTTACTGACATTGCTGTTTGTTTGGCTGGGAAGGATAGGATTTCAGATTTTCCTCAGTGATTCCTGGTGTAGGATTGTCCACTATAGCAAGCAGGTCTGGGGTTTTCTCTCGCTGTGGACTATCCTAAGTTTTACTGCAGAGAGATACATCATAGTGTATCACCCCCTTAGAAAGGATATGTTTTGTACGCGGACCCGAGCTAAGCAGGTGGTAGCGGGTCTATCACTGTTTGCTTTGCTCATCTACGTCTACATCTTTAAGATATTTATCGCGGTGAGGTTTCCACAGAGCGCCGTCTGCATGATAATGCCCACCTACTATGACCTGTCTCTCATCATGGATGGACTGGACACTGTGATCGCACGCGTCCTGCCTTCATCGATCATTGTGGTCCTCAATGTCAGTATTATAGTAAAGATCCACAGCTTTCAGAACAGGCGGACCACGGAAGCCAACAAGCGTCCCGTGGTGACGGCCCCTGATTACGGTTGTCGACGCAGATCTCTAGTCCTTACGTCAGTTTCAACCACTGGAAGCATGCGCATTAAATTTGGTTCTAAAGTACAGACACATCCGTGTACACAAGAGACGCAGGAATTAATGCTAGTGGCTGCAGATAAACGACAGCGCGTTGTTCACTCGAGGAGGCATTTCCGCACGGCTCGCATGCTCCTAATCTTGTCCAGTGCTGTAGTGTTGCTCAACCTACCATATCACATCATCAGAGTGTCCATCAATTTTGAAGATTTATTTTTGCATCGTAAAACCAAGAGGAGTAAGGTTACTTTCACACTGGCAGAGCTATTTGAATTCATGTATTTTATGACTTTTGCTATTAATTTCTTCGTCTACAGTGCCTGCGGGAGACAATTCAGAGCTGGTCTCTTACGTCTCACCAACAAAATAAAATATAAACTGCTGAAATGTGTTATAAGATTGACCGCCAACAAGGACTCGTTGAGATATGAGGCTTGATCTGCTGCTTTAACCAATAAAACAATAAATTAAATAATTTAATTTTTAAACCGACTTGAAGTTGCGTCTCGCTTTCGCGATCCAAAATTTCAAGTTGGTGAAAATAACTCATATTTGATTGATCTGAGACCAAACATTTGCAAATATGGATTAGACGCTCAATAACAGTGATCTAATAGGCTAATATAATAGACTAAACCACCATAGGCGTACTTAACATGAAATAATTATTCATTAACCCTTCAAGCCTGAATTTACCATTGTCATTTTTATCCACTACTAGCCGCGAATTGCTGTCGCAATTCTCGACTTGTAGTGGATGAAGATAAATTGAAGTGGATGGGAAATGAAAAAAATATATCATTATTATCAAAGCAGTTCCATGAATATTTTCGCTCCAGAACCTCTAGCTTCAGGGATTTTTTTTCATTTTTCAGAGATGCAAAATGAGGCCTTGATACAATATCGTGAGGGCTTAAATGGTTAATGTGTTAATGTGAAGACAGATTTGTGAAATCCTGTCCTGGTCATTTTATCACAAGGCTGAACGACAAAAATATTTACCACACTGTCTAGTCAAATGCATGTTGTTACTATTATTTTCAATCAATGACGTACAATTGATAAGAGCATTACGATCCAAAAGAAGAACATATTGCCTTTGAATAATTTAAATTATATATTATAGAGATTAGATTGGCAGGGCTCAAATGTAGTGTACAATGCTGCCCTAATGTTGTTCCAGCTTTGTTACCAGGGCTCAAATGTAATGTAATAGTTATTATGTTTGTTTGCTGTTTATTTACAATCTGCTCCAATAACACATGTTTTGAGGCGAATAGACATCTACATATCAATCCATATACGGTAGATCTGGTAATATTCACGAGGTTTTTACTTTCGTAAATTTCGCGAGGAGGACAAATTCTCAAATTCTCGCGAAAATTATTATTATAATAGCGCTACTAAAGAAAAATGAAAATTCGGAAATTATCAGATCTACAGTATGTTATGAATTTACCTATTTAAGCCTGGACCAATTAGCCGGAGCTTTGGCCAAATATGTGATATAATTAGTTAGTCACCCTCATCATTCGGTTGTGGATTTAATATGCTAGGATTGTGTGCGCTTTTGGGTCTGGGTGTGTCCATTTCAGCCTAGATTTTGCATATATCGTTCAATAAGGACTAAAATTGTACGGGGAGGGCTTTGCATATTTGCAGTGTAAACACACACTATTATTATCACTATACAGCTTTAAAATTGCGATGATAACGCATTATCGTATAAACCATGGAGATCAAATGTGTTTTTTCAATTTGAAGTCATCGTGAATGCCTTCGTCAGCTTTTGTCGCTTCATGTGTATACCTATGTTATGGGTCTACGGCCATTATAAATATGTTAACTCTTACAGTGCGGTTATCGACATTAAACTCCATAAACTGACGACTATAGTCGATCACCGCGCTGTAAGGGTTCACTGTAGACGTATACCGTACGTATACCGCGTATACTGTACGTATACCGCGAGTGTTAATCTACGATTTTCGGCAAGTGTTCAACAGGAATTGGTGTAACCGTGTCCCAGTCAAACGCATCTGAAACATTGATCGCACTCTAAAAAATCTATCAAATTATAATCAGCACAAAAACTGAATATAATTATATTATATTATTGTCACATTAAAGTACTTTAATTTAATGCTACGTACAATAAGAAAACTAAAATGACTAAATTTTCTGGAGCCATTTCTCAAAGCCACATTATAAAATAGATTACGTTATTGAGCACACTAATGACTAAATATATCTAGATGAGGTTCGCTTTCCACGTGAATTATATTGAATGAGAAGATGTGGCCACGTTAAGTGAAGGGCAGTATGTGTCACTATATTGTACTGGTTTCAATGTTAATCGTTGGAATTCGACTTAATATCGATAAAAGTCCCTAGAGTATGCGAGTGTGGAGATTATGGCACTGGTTCAGTTCACCAGGTCGAGTCCGCAGGACGAGGCCTGGTGAACTGAACCAGTGTCATAAACACACTAGCACGATACGAGTGACCTTTATGCATTTTCTCGCACGATAAATACAAAAAATGAATTATATAGACCTAAAACTATTTTAAAACATCAGGATTTATTTGAAAATTGAAAGTTCCACCAGCGCCGCCGCATCACTGACAAATGTTGACAGGAATCACCTTACATATTTCTACGCTGAGACACAGGTGCTGTGACGCCTAAATAAGCAATACATTTTAATAGTCCGCTAAAATATTATAATCACAATATTTATATTACATTTTTTGTGGGAAAATACAATTAAGCTTCTGGAAAAATCATCATAGTTGCAGTAACGAAGTACTTTGTTCTGGATATATGTTACATAAATCATTACAGATGTGATGTGTCCAGCGCGTGACATAGAGTGCGATTGCATGATTATCCGGACTTGTACACAAGTAGGCCAATTATTGTCAGAATGCGAGAAATACTTTTTGCAGCTCTGCACATGACCCAAGTCACTTTTCATCAAAATGGGTTAGATACACCATGAGGAGCGGGACACTATTATATATTTAGTAACAGTCAAGTGAAAGCTGAATGATAGTGTAGAAAGACGAAAATGTTTTACGTTTTGCTCAAGATGTCTAAAATTAATTCGCGCCATTACCGTTGAAATTGGACACTAAGTGAAGTAAACATTTGAAATACGTTTCTAACTGCTGTTGAAAGAAATACAAAGTTCACAGTCATGCTGTATATGTTGATTTACACACACAAACTTTCACTGATTATTATTATTACATTGCAATCTTGTGTTTGTATCAGCCGGTCCATAATAAACGTAAAACCAATTTATGGAATATAATAGTATACATAATTGTGTTGGTGTTGATAATTTATTGTTAGTGTTTTCCAAATCACTACATTTGTATGTTTTCATGTGATAGCGGAAAAATGTATTCTGAAGATAAAATCATAATATCATGTCGCAACTCTTAAGATCAGATGTAAGTGATATGGTGGCCTAACTTCACCTTTGGACGGAAACAGTCATTTAACTAGTGCTAGTAGAGCCGTATGTATACAAGCCAATTGTACACGGAATAAAATGCCAATGAAATTTTTTAAATGATTTGGGGAGATGCTTAGTACTTAGTGCCTAAAAAAAACGTGTCTACTTTTCATATAAAAATAACTATTTTACGGTATACAAACTTAAAATTGCATTAGAAATTCCAGCTTTAAATGAATGGAAAATAAATATTAAAAAATCAGCAACACAGTTATTTATTTTAAATATTGTTCATGTGTTAATACGTAATACGGTTTTTAGCATGCTTCAGATCAAAGTAAATATCAGTCAATTTTATCAAAAAGTTATTGGTAGATGCTCAGCTAGTCAAATAAGTCAAAATTGAAGATAATTATTTTTCCATAAATAAACATATTTTTCTTCATTTGAAGCTGGAAATTGCGTTAGCAAATCCACCTTCTAATGTGTGAAAAATACATGTACTCACAAATAATTCAGCAGTGCAAGAGTTAAGTGTGATATGTTAAGTGTAATGCGTTAAAAATGAAACATGTGCATTGGGTTTCAATGTATAATTTAATGCTGAAACGCTTCGCTCTATTCTAAAATCCTCGATTCGGATAGTCCTCATAGTGACAATTGTAGAGGGTGACACAATTGGCCCCACATGTGAGAACCTAATTAGCTCTGCTGTTGATTGGAGGAGCCAGAGTATGCTGCTGAAAATCTGTTCAATGTACACATAAGCCACTTGGAGTCACCGTATTCTCAAGATGGCCGAAAACAGCAACGCCACAAAATGTAAACTTTTATTTGCGTCAAATTCGATTGTTTTAGACTACTTCCACGAAGGATGTGTAGTGCGTGAAAAACATTGTGGCTTCTATGATCTACAGAGCCCAAGAATGGGTTATATAGATGTCTAATAATATGTAAATAGTGTCTAAAGTTTTGAACCGAAAAAAACTAACTCTAAATGTCATTTTGTGTCTGAGTATGGTAGGGAAGCGGTAACTCGATACTGCTATGATAAACATTTGGTCCAAAATGGCACAGAAACATGCAATAATTAATCGCTGCAGCATTCATGACGAGGAAAAATACTATTAGGTGATGTTTTCCTTGGTCGTTATAGCTTGCGCTTGGTAGTTATAGCTTGCGCATGTGTACATCCAGGAGGACGTTAACTCATCATGATGACGGTAACTCCCTAGTCTTGGAAGACGGGAACTCTCACCTCTTGATTTGTTGATCTAAAATATCACTCAATAAATATTTACAATTTGTCAGGCTCCTTGACATTTTTTTTAGCATTATATTTACAGGGCGGACAAAATCATCAAATTTGGTACACATCTTCTCCAGGGGGGGGGGGGGGGGGAGCAACTGACGCAATTAGTCGTCGAGCCTACTAATTTTGGTTCTGCTTTTCCCGAAAATTGTCGCCAAAATAAAACATATTGAATCGAATTTCACAGTAAATCCAATTTTTTTTCTCCATATACCTAATATAAACATAAGAAATCATACATTGTCCTGCTTTCAGTTATTTTAAAGAAAAATATCACTTAAAATATAAACCATCGTTTATTTAATTAATGTGAACTGGAAAGTGGTGTCGTTCATTCATTTGATTTCAGCATGTTCTAATATTTTCTGACACAATAATTAAAATTAATTTTGTCTAAACGTGGTCAGTGAAGCCTGGTCTAATTACATCTAATAAAATTTAGATTAGCAAAATGAAATAACTTTATGGCAAATTCCTGAAATCCATCAGAGTATGAATATGCCTCCATATTGGACTTTTAGCTATTATAGCAATAACTTGAAAACTTCTTCGCGCACTAACGCGGATTCGAGCTTGCTCCTCAGATAAATAATGACAGTGGTTTTAATTGGAAATACATGTCTCGATAGCCACCGAAGTACTGCTGGTTGGTGACATAAATGCATAGGTCCGAACAATGGAGAAACCACCTCGTAGTAGTAGTAGTAGTACTATGTTATTTTGTCTTTGCAAATCCTTGGGCCCATAGTACAACACAATCGCACACGTTATATACCTACAAAAATGCATCAAAGATTCAAATAAATACAATACACATGTGTGTAGGACATCAATACATATTAGCTAAGCTATTTCTACTGAGGTTCTCTGCAAGATATACAAATTAATTTAATTTCTTTATTTTATTCTCGACAGTTTGTGTTAGTATGTCTATAAAACTGCTGTAAGATGTATTCTGCATAAATAAATATCTCATTCTTCATTCTGTATAAGCAGGTAATAACCTTAAGAAATTAGATTCATCTTCTTCGAAAATAAAGTCGCATACTTTACAGAAATTGCACAATCGAATTCTGCCATGAAGTTTTTAAGTCGTCCTGCTTCAATTTGTAATATATGACTAGAACATCTCAACCTGGATAATACTTGTCTTTGTGATTGAATAATTTTGTAATGAAAATACCTTTCTGGTAGATATATGGGTAATATTGTATGTACTGTGTAATACATTCACTGCTATGTTCTTGTATTCCTCCATATGAGGCTTGAATAATAAACACTTTAACTTGAACTTCAAATTCTCTTTTAAATGTTGAATAAATTGCTAATTTACCTGTATTTCCAACGTCAGTAAAACACGTATTATTAAGCATTAATATTTGTAAGCATGCTGTATTAAGCATGTCGGTAACGTACTTGTGTCCTGCCGTTTTATTTCGGACTGCGAGAGAAGCGTTATCAAACTGAACTCCACGTTGTGAGTCGAACCTGCGCAACACTTGCGGTTTGGGATCTTGTGAGTCACTCACTTTCGCATCAAGTTCAATTCAATGCGCTTTTACATTGTGGTGGGAACTGGTCCGAGGGATTTGTATAGTTTTGTGTTACTAGTGGATCTCTCTAAATCATATGATATGTCCTGTAGTTCACTGATATTTAATATTTATTTCTTGACAGATCCCACCCTTTATATGGTTCGCGAGTCATGACCACCTACTTTAAACACCATAGTCAGAATTTTATAGCTACAGGGAATGGTATACCCTATATCAAAACATACCCTTTATCAAAACTGAAGCTGATGTATTGAATATTTGATAGACTACTGTCGTTGAGTGTTAAAATAAATTAATTATTGGATATTTGATACACGGAGTTCATTGTCATTTAAATCACAGTAGTTCTTTTTATATTTGATAAACGAGTGTCGTGACTTTTAAAAAGTATTAGTAATTGGATACTTGATACACATATCAATTGACCGATCCCATCCGCCCCACATCACTTATTGAGCTTGATACTCCATTACCTTGCAGTGCAGTGCGAATGCATACATACTGCAATGACATTTTAAAAAACGACCGAGACTATTAAACGTTTAGTAACTAGCTCGGACATGTGGGCCAATGCTGGTAACCACGACTAACAAATTAAGATTTAAAATAAGAAAATCGTAATAGAATCACCTTTTTGTAGTATCGTATAACCAAACTTAAATATAGTTACCCAAAACAAAATAAGAAAGTAACAAGATTCTAGCTTGATTAGTTTCTGAGATATTGTTTGAAACTGGATTTTCGGTAATGGTTTACGAATTTACATGATTTATTATATTAAACCCCAACAGTTTAAATGAAAGCAATCAGATTTAAATAGATCCATATTCAGAGACTTCAAATATAACCACCGTGAAAAAGTGTATCTGAAACTGATAAGAGAACAAAAGGCTGATGTAGCCGGTCGCCTAATCCGGGTGTCCTGGATATCCAGGTAGCAGGGTTTTTTTTGTGTTTAGATGTCCGATTTTTGGAATCAGACAAAGAGTTTATCTCATACATTAACAGCGTGCGCCACTGAATACCATGCATACTTAAGCCGGAAAACTCCTCTTAAGTCTCTCTCTCTCTCTCTCTCTCTCTCTCTCTCTCTCTCTCTCTCTCTCTCTCTCTCTCTCTCTCTCTCTCTCTCTCTCTCTCTCTCTCTCTCTCCTCAGGAAATGACGTGTAATGCATACCATGGTTATAAATGCACAGATCGTAAGTAGAAATATAATTGCGCACCATGAACACCATATCATATACCATGTCAGCATTAATGCGGTAATAAACTATCTAAGTGCAGAATTTATTTTCAGTCGGTTGCGAGAAACACGTCAATCTTATAATCTGCCCGACCTTAGATGTTGGACTCATCGTTAATCCCTGATGCATTAAGTTATAGATAGATAAATAATATTGTCATTCCCTTGAGGTTGTGTCTCGATACCGCGAGCCACAACTTCGAGAGAGTGAATAATATCCTTACTAATATTTGCTTAACTTGTGAAAAAAACATCAGCAAATGTTAATCTTTAAGTATACATTTCGTTCCCAATTACGGAATCTGACGTCTGTAGACGTCAGATTCTGACGACTAAAGTCGATCCCCGCACTGTAGGAGTAAAACTATATTTATAATGTATGCAGACCCATAACATAGATACTTAAATGAAACGGGAAGAGCTAACTAAGACATTTATGATGATTTCAAATTGAAAATAACCCTTTGGTTGCGATGTTTTTTACAAATAAATTCAGCGCTTTAAGGGTTAATTATACATTACGTTCCCAATAACAGTGATTAAACCTGTTAATAAAACAAATTAACCCTTTGAGCTCTCACGATGCATTAAAGCATCATTTTACATCTCTGAAAACATACTTGATTTTCTTACAACTAAGGATTTTAGAACGAAAATTTCCATCAAATTGGTTTACCAATCAATTTTCTTTAATTTTTAAAACACATTAAGTCATCTTCATCCTCTACATGTCGAGAATTGCGGCAGCAATTCGCGGCGTGTAGTGGATGAAGATGACAATGGTAAATTCAGGCTTGAAAGGGTTAAAACGACTGTCGTCGTGATTCGCGCGTAGTGGGTTAAGACTGTGGCATATTGCTACTTGGATATGTAAGTGACAGATACACCCTTTCATATCCAAGGAGGAATTATGATGTCCATAGTATCTATGAGAGAGGAATTAGCTGGTGGTTTCTTTCATTTCAGTTACTTGCCAACAAAATAATGAACTAAATAGAGAAAAAAATGTATTATTATTCTTGCATGAAAGAGTGTGATAGTATAATTTAGGAAATGAATTGCTTCTGCAATTCCCACAGAATTAATTACATTCCTTGGTAGTTGTAGAGTTAACAAAGTATGATCATAACCATCGTATAACTGCTCTTCCCTATCTCAGCACATCAGGCGTGGATGTCATGTTTACAAGCCATTATAATGTAGTCAGCGATGAAAAACAGAATGTGCAGTCGTTATATGGAGCCATACATCTGGGCTGGACGGGCTACAATCTGGATTTTTACGTCGTTCTGATGAGTTATGTGATGTGAAGATTAAATAAGGCAAATCTGACGGGACGTAACATTGCCACTGAAATAATAAACATGCACGTGGCGTAGTCCTATAGCTACCCGGCATGACCGCGACGCCTAGCGCCGTAGGCCCGGTAACACTGACCGCCATTTTATATCCACAGCCAGCTGTGGATAGCCAGCAAACACGACACATTGAAACAATGTTGGTTTAATGTTGTGCCAGCGTCGAAGACGGTGGCTCAACAGTAAACCAACATTGCTTCAATGTGTCGTGTTTGCTTGGTGTGCCTATACGCTACGCGCGCTCCCAGCAAACACGGGACATTCACACAATGCTGTTTCAATGCTGGGACAGCGTCGAAGACGGTGGGCCAACATTCGAACAACATTGTGTGGATGGTCCGTGCTTGCTGGGCTGCCTACCAGAAAACTCGGATACCATCAAATAGAGTCGAATATTTCAAGGGCCTATGAAAACTTGAGCATTTTTAGCAAGCGTAAACTTGTGATCTTTTTGAAGTATTACATTTAAAAATGAAAGTTTCTGTGTCAGAGCCTATTGTGATGTCATCATCATTTTTAAACTGAAATGACTTATATTATCAGTGGTGTTTTTGCATTGACAGTTTGTGAAATATAACTGAAATCTCCTCATGACTTTGAAATTATAGCAGTTTTTTTTCATTTTACATACAAGATATAATATAATAGTATATTTATTCACGTTCATTAGTACATTGCTGCAGAAACTCACATTTCTAGTCTAGTGATGTTGTCTTATTTGGTTAGCAAACGCCACCCTCCATAACGTGTTACGGAACATAGTGGAGGGTAAGATCCTTCTAACTAGTCTTATTAGGCATTGGACCAATCTCTGATTAGAACCCTGTGTGTTTGACACATGTATCTCTGATGGCTTTCTCATGTTCATCCTAAATGCATTTAGACTCAATGTAAGTAGTCTGCCGCGGACACACTATATTCTTGTCTTTATAGCAAGAGCTAGAAAGATGCACAGAATAATAAGTACTCCTACCTCCCAATGCGGAGCCATTTAGTGTGTTACATTTTACCTAATCATTTAAAAAGTAATAATAAAAACAAACTTCCTCGACATCTGATCTAAAAGTATACACACAAGGCGGGGATGTCATCTCTTTTCTATCACTTACTCATTTACACTTGAGTCAAGTGAAACACATGTAAACGCAACAATGTCCAACACGTTGCGATTGAACATAGTCCGATGATAGCTTTGTGAAACTAATTTGACTTCCGTTCTTTTAATACAAGTGAATTGTACCTCGTCAATAGACTGCAGCGACAAAAAGATTAAGCCCGAGAGTCACATCACATAGACTGCAGCGACGATAAAACTAAATCAGAAAGTCACAACACAAAGCCTGCAGTGACAAAAAGATCAGACCCGAGAGTCACAGCACAAAGCCAGCAGCGACAATAAAACTAAATCAGAGAGTCACAGCACAAAACCAGCAGTGACAAAAAAAATTAGACCCGAGAGTCACAACACAAAGCCTGCAGCGACAATAAAACTAAATCAGAGAGCCACAGCACAAAACCAGCAGTGACAAAAAGATTAGACCCGAGAGTCACAACACAAAGCCTGCAGCGACAATAAGACTAAATCGGAGAGCCACAGCACAAAACCAGCAGTGACAAAAAGATTAGACCCGAGAGTCACAACACAAAGCCTGCAGCGACAATAAGACTAAATCAGAGAGCCACAGCACAAAACCAGCAGTGACAAAAAGATTAGACCTGAGAGTCACAGCACATAGACTGCAGTGACCTAGAATGTGGTGACATTGTATTTGACGTTAAACTATCTGGACAGTGTGCGTCTTATTAACCAACCTGCTGATTTTTCTTTCTACTTTGATTAATACCTTATAATGGTGATTTGGTCGGATAATAAAACAGATTTAAAACGATTAGAGCTTAACCCTTCCAGCGCGGGGAACGACATTAGTCGTCAAAATCTGACGTCTGTAGACGCTGGTCTATAGTTTTTTAAGAATATTTGGGTCCAAGGAAGGTTTTTTGATGAGTGGTGTAATTGGGCCAACTCTTAAAGGGTTAAGAGTTGGCCCAATCTCTGCTTAGGACGCAGTGTGTAGCTGTGATGGCTTTCTCAGGTTCATCTTTAATACATTTAGACTCACGGTAAGTAGTAGTAGCGCTATTATAATAATAACTTTCGCAAGATTCTTGAATTCGCGAATTGGCCATCCTCGCGAAATTCGATAAAAAAAAAACCTCGCGAATATTACCAGATCTACAGTATAGGAGAACAAGATTACTGCTATGTTTTATTCAAACCCAGCACGAGATTCAGCAAAACGTGATGAATTACCCAGAGCAAAAATCTGTTAAAATACATTGCTTCGCAGATGTTTTATTTATGAACACCATCTAGTGCTTTTATTTTCCAGCGATACCATCAGGGACATCAGAACAGTGGTTCCCGGTGGGACATTAGATTATCCGATGGTAATACTATCAATACTGACCTTGTTGGAATTTCCAATAGAAATGATCACAATGAACTCTGTTTTGCTGTCGTTCATCATCAGCCTATGTTGGATCATCCATATGCGTATTTCCTCAACACAGGGCTCTATTTTCTTCAGAGCCATTTTCTGATCATTTTGTTGGTGACGTTGAGTTTAGGTACACTTGTGTGTCATCTGCATACAGTTGGTAATCAATACCATGCCGTCTGCAGATGGCACCAATAGGGCCCGTGTATAGCGTGAATAGGAAAGGACCTAACACTGAACCCTAAGGTACGCCAAATCGTAGAGGTACAGAGCCAGATTTTGAAGAACCTATGTTTACTGTTTGATGACGCTCCTGTATGTAGGATGCCAACCATTTGAGAGCCACTCCGTCGACACATATGCCCTCGAGTCTCGCTAGTAGCAATTTAGGATCTATTGTGTCGAAGGCAGCCGAGAGGTCTAGCATTACCAACATGGTTCCCTTTCTCTTGTCAAGTGCAGTCAGAATATCATTGACTCTCAGCAATGCTGTTTCTGTACTGTGTGATGGTCGATACGCTGACTGATTCGGTTCATGCTGGTTAGTTGATTAGAGAAAGTCAGACAATCTGGTAAGAACAACTCTCTCAAGGACCTTTGAAAGAAAAGCCAAGTTGGAAGCTGGTCTATAGTTTTTTAAGAATATTTGGGTCCAAGGAAGGTTTTTTGATGAGTGGTGTAATTAAGGCCTGCTCAAACTTCGATGGTAATATCCCAGAAGATAACGAGCAATTGATCAGCTTTGTCATAGCTGGTACTAACAGGTCTAGATGATCTTTCAGGAGCTGAGTGGGAAGGGGGTCTAGACTGCATGATTTAGTCGGAGACTTCATGATAATCTTTTGATCTCAGTCTCCGATGCTTCGTCAAACAAACTGAACCGACTCTGATGTGTATGGTGTGAGGGAGGATCAGTGCCCCGAATTGAGGTAGTCATCTGAGAGGCAGCCTGATCTAGCTTCGTTCTTATCAGCTGAATTTTGTTGTCAAAGTAAGTGTTGAATGCCTCAGCTATTTCATCAAGGGAGCCTAATTCTGGTAATTTTGTTGATTTCTTACGACCGACGAGGTCATACACTATGCTGTATAAAGATTTGCAGCTTTACCACAATCCGATATTTTGGTGTGAAATTAGTTGCTCTTGGCTGTATTTAACATATCACTGACAACTTTGCGCTGTTTTTTAAAGCGGTCCAGGTCAGTTGGTGAACATGTTTGCCGCCACTTTCTGTCTAAGCGCCTCCGCTCCAGTTTTGCTTGCTTGATCTTACTAGTAAACCAAGGAATCAAAGTCCTGACCCTGATTTTTCGATAGGTGGTGCATGTTTATCCAGGAGTTGTGTGAGAGTTTTATGATACTAGGGGGTTTTGTCAAGTTGAAAAAAATCCAAAATTCCGAGAAAAACTCGGAAGTGGGTGGGTGGGTCAAGCCACAACTCGGATTCTTTTTTTGGGTGGAAATATTTGTTTGTGTTTTTTTGTGTTGTTTTTTTCGTTGTATGTGTTTCCAAAAAAAATTAAAAAAATGGATAGACGGGTGGGTGAGTGGGGTCTGGATAATCCGAGTTTTTCTTGGATTTTGGGATTTTTTCAACTTGACAAGACCCCTAACTGGTTGTACAGATCATCACAATCGTCTTCACATTCATATGTATTGTCATGTCTCAGAGCTGAAGATAGATTATCTTCCTGCAACTTTTCACGGTCACGGTTTTCACGGTTGTTATACAATATCTACACCTAGCTAATCTTCGGACAAATCAAGCCAACACAATTTTGATATAAAGTGTGAAAGTCGCCTTTGAAATTGTATGTTTCCTATTAATGTGGGTCATATAATTTACAAATATAATAATAAAACGACGAGCCTTGTTATCAGGAAGATAATTATATGTTGTGGTTTATTTTGGAGTATTACAATTGGGTTATGATCTAATTGGATTATTTCGCCGCTCACAGCGAATAGGACAGTAATGAGGCTGTCATCGCGTGAAGGGGCAGTTAACCCTTATAGCGCTGGTTTAGCTTTGTATAAATACATCTTTATTTTTTCAATTTGAAATAATCATAAATGTCTTCGCTTGCTTTTTCATTTGAATACCTATGTAATGGGTCTATGCTCATTATTAATGTGTTTTCGCTTACAATGCATGAATTAACCTTATACGTCTGAATCTGACGTCTAAGGGTTGTAAGGGTTCAATGTATTTGATTGGTATAAAGGGAAATGAAGTTGGTAACTATTATGTTGACCTTATGGAGATCAGATTAATCAGAAACTGTTATTTATTAATCACAGATCAACAATATATGTCCATTTCTAACGACCTCGCTCGCTTGGCTTCGTGGGAATGCCTTTCATCTCGGGACTGGGTCAAGGACTCTATTATATTAAAGGACTGTCGACATGTGAATAGAGAGGTATTGTGTGGATCTGACTGTCCATCACGAGTCGTTGGCCAGCCGTAGTTATACATGTTATATATCACAGAAAACATGATACGTAGATACAATGTGGTTAAAGTTGAGCCAGCGTCGTTGACGCCTTTCAGTACTGGAATCTGCTTTACACGCCAGAATCTGACGTTTATAGACGTCAGTGCGAGGATGGAATCTGACGCCCGCACAGAAAGAGTAAAATATTTATAATGGCCGTAGACAGAAGGTTAAAATACTATTGGGTAACTTGTTTAACTGCAGCGTCAGCCAATAACAGATTTATTGATCGATGTTATCATGATTAACCCCCAAAAACGATACTTTTTATTTTTTTAAAAAACATGTTTTAATTTCATGTTGTAGAAAACTACACACAAACTTTAATAGAATCTTAATTTGAATGTATCAATATCACACATCTTTGAAATTAGGAGGTTGGAACTTGTGGCTACTGCAATATACTTAAAAGGCTCATGTGGCATTTCGTAAAAAACAGCGTTTTAAGTCGTTGAAATGGAAAATATAAAATAAAATAACATGGTAAATGAAACACATTACTAGAAACAATATTTTAATTAAAAGACGTTTTAATCTGTCATATCTCAAATCATGTTATTTATTTGTCTAATCTACAATACTATGATCCTGAATTAATAAGGTTACATTATCATCCTGTTTTGATTGCTTTCAATACCGACTATATTATTATATTATTAATTTATTGTTCCAAGGCCACTATTTAATAGGGTATGTTAATACGGTAACTGGACAAAGAAAGCTATATAAGAACGTCAAATTCAATTGAATTATCTGCTGTATGTACGGCCAATGTAGGGATTGTGTGAGATAATTGAAAGCTACAATCCTATAATTATGCCGTGCAAAATGGACAAGGGCAGCAACAGAAGAACACATACTAGACATAACTACTCACAACTAACACAACTACCCCACGCCACAGACTGGTGCATGTAGTACGTAATTTAGAATATAATCTGTTTTTTTTTAAATGTCTTTTAATTTTTTTATGCTATTAAGGAAAATAATCTAAGGGGGCCACCATTAGATTCCCAGGAGGGGGGGGGGAGTATTTTTGAAATAAATAATTTCGGGCGGACTCTGCGTGAAATAAATAATTTACTTCAAAAACTGTTTCCTATAAACATGTAACAAAATGTGAAATTTTCAGCGCGCCACCGAGCCCGGTTGAAATAAATAATTTGCCCGCGACAAATACTCCTGCCCCCCCCCCCCCTGGGAATCTAATGGTGGCCCCCTAAACTGATCCTACGAAGATGCAAATGACTGACTTTATGCTGCCTACAATATTGATTAGAAACGAGCAGACAAAGTACAGGGAACATGCTATTTCATTGAATCCTAAATACAGTATGGGAATGTGGATGTATGTATGAATAAATGAATGAATGAATGAATGAATGAATGAATGAATGAATGAATGAATGAATGAATGAATGCATGAATGAATGAATGAATGAAAAAATGAATAAATGAATGGATGGATGGATAAAAGAATGGATGGATGGCTAAATAAATGAATGAAGAAAAAAATGAATGAATGAATGAATGAATGAATGAATGAATGAATGAATGAATGGAAAAATTAATTAATGAAATAATAAATAAATTAATTAATAAAAGAATGAATGAATGGACAGATGTATGAATAAAAGTACGGATGAATGAATAAATGGATGATTGGATTGATGTATGAATGAATACATGAATGAAATAACAAATGAATGAAATAATGACATGTTTATATAGTAATACTACTACACTTTATGATTAAACCAATGCTATTGATTTATCAAGGATGTGAATGAATCTAAAGGGTATGATCAAAGAAAATTGATACATTAAGTACATTAATAGGAATAGTAGACATTGTTTATTATTAAATCAGTCCGGATACTAATATTTATCACTAGCCAAGCTCAATAAAAAATATAAAAAAATGTATTTCCTGTGAACTTATTAATCTTCTTTAGTGGAATAGTGTAACTTGCTGGAAGTCACCACTATTATCGGATCGGATCAAGGAAGACATTTTAAAAACCATTCCTTTCTAGCAGGGAACTAAGGTGTTTCCAATCAGCGGAGAAGAAGAAATAGAATATGATATGACAGGATATGATTAGATAAATAGGTTAAACTTTCTCTGAGCGTAAATCCAAATATTTGGTATAAAAGTTCATAGGGGCATCAAGGTAATTCCATACTTCAGGGCCATTGCCAGTCAAAAGTCATGATTATAGAAGCAGCATGATGTCTGATTTACTAGGAGTACTAGTTGTTATTGGCAGTACTTTTCGTCCTTACCTTGGGAAACGCATGCAAGAGAACCTGCAGCCTCCACGAGTATGGTCTTTTGGGCGCATAGCCAACAATGTACCCTGTTTCATATACTCAACAGCGGAGCTAATGCAGATCTCGCTTTGGTGTTCAGAAGCTGATGTGGCCACGGTAGGGCCTTAAACTACCGACAATATAATCTTTGACATTAGGTCCATATGGTGGATAATGGAGTTATCCTTAAATATAAATTTTACCGCCACAAAGCGCACACGCCAGTCGCTGCACAATGACCACTGCTGGTCGCAATTAAGCCACCACTTATATAATCCCTGCTGGCCGGCCACACCCGAGCAACGCACAAGGAAATAAGGCTAATTAATTACTGCGCCTCTCTTGACGGAATTAAACCGGATTTAACAAGTCAAATCCACCAGAAGCTTTGAACTCACAAAGGTGCGATTACATGTATTAGGAAACCTGTGAATTCAAGGTTTTGTAATTAAACGGCGGAGTGGCACCTGACACATGATTGTCACAGCTTGTAATTAATCGGTGTGTTCTTGCCTTCTGATTATCAGACGCCTAGTCTGCATTGTGAGGTTTGTGGGTTTAAAGCCACATTCTTCGTTTGTTCGTAGCTTTTAGACGAGACATTATGAATTATTCTAAATAAATACATTATTCATGTCACCTTCCCTTCATGAAGGTATTAACACGGCTACCGCATGTCTATAACCTATGTTTGAGGCGTCAATATCCTGTAAAAGGTCAGATTAAACCTTTCAACGCTCATTTATCTATTGTATAAACCATGGAAATGAAATATGATTTTTTTTTAATTTGAAGCATCTTAAAAGTCTTAGTTAGGAGTGTATGGTCTTATGTAATTCCGTGGGAATCTCGTGTTAATTCTTGTCACCTACGGTTTTCTTGTTCGGAATTTTATGCTGATTCCAAAAAAATAGGGTATCATTTTTTTAGGTCACCTTAAGGTCATTTGTCGACCCCTAGAGGTCATGACCCCTAGATCATTTTTATCATTTTATTTATTGTTCTAAACACATCTCTTACTAGTCGTGAAACACATCCAAATGACCGAAATTGTTCAGGAATTATCATCAAATTAAAAAAAAATGAAATAACATTTTGAAACCCCTCGAAGGTCATTTCAAGGTCAACTATTGCAAAGTTTTCAAATATACATATTAGTCCATCGATCGGTCACCATGCACCCTCCCCCCCCCCCCAACTTATTCACCCCCACCATTTTTTTTTAAGCTTTGATATGTTCATAACATGAAATGAGATGTTACCAGTAAAAAAAAGGGGCGAACTTTGTATTTTGACCGCTTTTATGGGGGTATCCCCAAACCTGTCTGAAATTAAGGGGTAGGGTAAACGTATGTGGTTGGTGTTCTTATTGACCAATCTGCACATGCAATATACCATTTAACAGATAATTAAATTCCCGTTCTACTAATACATCACCCATTTCAGTAGGGTCAATAATCGTCTCTCCACATACGCTCAAACATGTTTTTATTATAAAATAATCAGAATGAACAGCAAAACAAACTAGTAAACATGGTCATTAAAGACAACATATTAAATGGTAGTTATTGAACATATCAATATCTGGCCTATGTTTTCTGCACCCAGATATGTGTATGCTCTTAAATGTGTGTTATTTATATATATAAATATCACACATATTTTTTTAATGAAAGAATGTTGCAGCCTTTTATGAGAGTAAGTTTAGTTAGCCTGGGTTGAAATCTGAAACGTGCAACTTTGCTCGGGATTTTAGTGTAGGCCTATACTTTTGTAGTCACTTGTTTTTACATAATTTGCTTGTGCTGAATGTGAATCTGCCAGATAACGTTCTATATTTGGAGACCTTTACCTTCAAATGAGCAAAACACAAAATGGCAACAAAATGTTAAGAAAACCCCATATTTTGTATAGTTTGTCGCAGATAAACGCACAATTTGTGGTTTCTGCAAGATTTTTAATTGTTAATTTTTTTCCTGTGTCGTTGGAAAGAAATGGCCTTTATTTGACCTTTAGATCCAAGACATCCGCCGTTTTTTTTATGTATTTACTATTACCATATGTATACTGCTAAACATGTTGACAATAATATGATGTATTTGTGGTAACATAGTGGATTAGGACTAAACCTTACTGACAAGTAAAGTTGACAGAAAGAAAGCAAACATGGCCGCGAACTTTACCTTTATATGAACAAGAAACAAAATGGCTCTCAAAATGTAAATTTAACCTCTTTTTTTAATTTGTGGCTCGGAATTGCTAAATTTTTTGATTTTGTGTGACTTGGAGGCCGAGACAAGCATTTCTGGCGTTTATTGTTCATCGTCTGACCTATAGTTTTTCGTAAAATCCAAGATGGACGTCATTTTGCATTTTTACGATTAAAATAATGATGTCAATCTCAATACTAAGCACATCAAGGCATGTTAGAATATGCTGTACTAAAACACAGTTTCAAATGCCTTGCAACCTAATGTACCGTAATACGTAGTCTACTTTTTAGATTTCCATTAAACAAATGTTGTTTATGATATTATAGTTCACGTGCATAAAAAACACTTTTATTTGTCTGTTGGCGATAACCATTTTGAATTTGAAGGTCAAATTAAGGTCATTTTGGTCGAAAACATGAGACATAAATTCATCAACTCAAAATCATGCAAAGACCAGAAATCGTGTAATAATTTGCAACAAAAATATAGAAAAGATGTGGTTTTGGCGGCCATTTTTTGTTTTGCTTATTTAAAGGTGAAGGACACCAAATATATAATTTTATCGACAGATTCGAATTCAGCACACACCAGCTATGTAAAAACAAGCGGGACAAAAAATGTAGTCTTAATTGCAGATCAAAGTTCAATGTTTCATATTTCAATCCAGGATAAATACACACATTTTTAAAAAAGTCTGCAATATACTTTCGTTTAAAAATATATATGCAATGTGCAATGTGCAAATCTAAATACACTCAGTTTTAAGGATATACACATCTGAGTTTAGAAAACATAGGTCAAATATATATATGGCCAATAATTATGTTTTATTAAGTCGTTTCCATTGACCATGTTTACTAGTTTGTCTTGTTGTCGATTTTGATTATTTGTATTAAAACAAATGTTTAAACGTATCTGTAGAAATAACTATTCAATCCACTGCATCATGCAATACATCAGTAGAACGGATATTTAGTTATCTTTTATATGGTATGTTGTAGATTGGTCAGCTACTACTGCAACGACAGACGTTTGCGTAACACTAACCCCTAATTCTGGCCTATGGACTATATGAGTGTTTAGGGTTATGACCTTAAAGAGACCGTAAATCACCTTTAAATCTTCAGAATATTTATTAATTATGAATGTTGACTATTTCGAGCCAATTTCCTTTAATTTGCTATATTACACGACTATATTATCTTGAAATACAAACGTTTTAAAAAATCCCCGTGTGTTTTTAGGGTCATGACCTTTAAGACCCCGAAAATGACCTTTAGAGCTTCAGAAAAAAATTACACCCTATTTTATTTTGTTCGATATTATTTTTTCTTTAAATTGAACATAGGTGTCAAGAATTAACATGCAATTCCCACGGAACCACATTTACTGACATAAGACCCTACACTATAGCTCTTGTTGCTATATTTCAATATCTATGTTACGGGTCCACAGCCATTAGAAATATTTCAATTATTTTAAGACAGGGGCCGCCCGTATACACGTCTGAATCTACAGAAGTCAGATTCTGACGTATAAAAATGTTTGTGTGTGCCGCTGATGACATATAGAATGACAGGATACATTTATCTGTCTGGAGATATTATGTCTAAGAATCCCACTCCGGATTCACCTTTCACCAATCGTCAGCTCAGAGAGAAAAATACAAAAATAGATTTGTAACCCAAACGCTAGGATCAAGTTTTCGTCAACTGCAGAACCTCCTACAAAATATGGTAGTGTTACTTAGTTAGGGCACCTTTCACGTTCCAAAGAAACAATATTGAATATTGCGGGGAACCTCCGTGACCGCGAGGTAGCGTGTTCCAGCAGTGCAAATAAAAGCCTATGACATGCATATATACCTGCCAATGTTTGAATATATCAGCGTATGACCTGCGTATAACTTGCCAATACTATAATTTATGACCCGCC